>VWZI01022966.1:60359-108371 GCA_013396835.1 Psilopogon haemacephalus
AACCACCAAACTAACCAAACCCAACCAACCGAATCAAACAAACCTAACCAACCCAACCAAGCCAACCAAACCAACCTAACCCAACCACCAAACCACCAAAACCAAATCAAACCAACCCAATAAACCAAAGTAAACCAAACCAACTGAATCAAACAAAGCAAACCAACCACCAAACTAACCAAATCAAACCAACTGAATCAAACCTAACCAACCCAACCAAACCAAGCCAAACTAACCAAACCCAACCACCAAACCAACAAAACCAAACCAAATCAAACCAACCCAATAAAACCAAAGTAAACCAAACCAACTGAATCAAAGCAAACCAACCACCAAACTAACCAAACCAAACCAACTGAATCAAACCTAACCAACCCAACCAACCCAAGCCAAACTAACCAAACCAAACCACCAAAACCAAACCAAATCAAACCAACCCAATAAAACCAAACTAAACCAAACCAACTGAATCAAACAAACCAAACCCAACACCAAACTAGCCAAACCAAACCAACCAAATCAAACCTAACCAACCCATCCAAATCAAGCCAAACCAACCAAACCAACCTAACCCAACCACCAAACCAACAAAACCAAACCAAATCAAACCAACCCAATAAAACCAAACTAACTAAACCAAACCAACTGAATCAAACAAACCAAACCCAACACCAAACTAGCCAAACCAAACCAACCAAATCAAACCTAACCAACCCATCCAAATCAAGCCAAACCAACCAAACCAACCTAACCCAACCACCAAACCAACAAAACCAAACCAAATCAAACCAACCCAATAAAACCAAACTAACTAAACCAAACCAACTGAATCAAGCAAACCAAACCAGCCACCAAACTAACCAAACCCAACCAACCGAATTAAACCTAACCAACCCAACCAAACCAAGCCAAACCAACCAAACCCAACCACCAAACCAACAAAACCAACCCAATAAAACCAAACTGACTAAACCTAACCAACTGAATCAAGCAAACCAAACCAGCCACCAAACTAACCAAACCCAACCAACCGAATTAAACCTAACCAACCCAACCAAACCAAGCCAAACCAACCAAACCCAACCACCAAACCAACAAAACCAAACCAAATCAAACCAACCCAATAAAACCAAACTAAACCAAACCAACTGAATCAAACCAAACCAACCACCAAACTAAACCCAACCAACTGAACCAACCCAACCAAACCAAGCCAAACCAACCAAACCCAACCACCAAACCAACAAAACCAAACCAAATCAAACCAACCCAACCAAACCAAGCCAAGCCAACCAAACCCAACCACCAAACCAACAAAACCAAACCAAATCAAACCAACCCAACCAAACCAAGCCAAACCAACCAAACCCAACCACCAAACCAACAAAACCAAACCAGCTCAACCAACCAAAGCAAAACAAACTCTCTTGAGCTTTAAAGTAATTAAATAGTTAAAAATCCTTTAGTTGATCTATTCTACAATAATGTTTTAAGGTACTTTAGAATTTGTCAGTGAGAAGCCACTGCCCAGAAGTTCTTGGGAGTTGATTTTTTTCAGATGGCTTTCAGCTTGAGGAGGGCAGACTGAGACTGGAGATGAGGAAGAAGTTCTTTCCAGTGAGGGTGGTGAGATTCTGGAACAGGTTGACAAGGAGGTTGTGGATTCTTCCTCTCTGAAGCTGTTCAAGGCCAGGTTGCATGAGCCCTTGAACAACCTGGGCTGGTGGAAGATGTCCCTGTCCATGGCAGGAGGTTAGGACTGGATCTTTGAGGTTTCATCCAACCTAAATCATTCCATGAATCCATGATTCTCATACGGGACTTTTCATGAGGGTGAATTCCCAAGGGGGAACGGTTTGAAGCTGAGGGAGAGCAGGGTTTTTCAGTACAAGGGTGATGAGACACTGGCATAGGTTGCCCAGGGAGGTTGTGGATGCCTTCTCCCCAGGGCTGTTCAAGGCCAGGTTGGATGAGGCCTTGGGTGACCTGTGCTAAGGGGAGGTGTCCCTGCCCATGGCAGGGTGTTGGAACTGATGATCTCTAAGGTCCCTTCCAACCCAAAACATTGTATGACTCTCTAACAATTTCTTGCTGTCTAAAAGCTGCGTGAGAGCACCATTTGCTTTCATCTAGGTGACTGCACTGGTGGAAAGGCAGTTCTGTGGTCTGAGAGAATAATTCTACTTAGGTCTAACCATCACTTAGCAGGTGGGAAGCTATGGAAGGAGATGACTGCTATGACCTCTTCCTTCTTGCACTGTAAGGAGATAGGAGGCTATGGAAGATGACTGCTATGACCTCTGCCTTCCTGCACTGTAAGGAGGTAGGAGGCTATGGAAGATGATGACTGCTATGACCTCTGCCTTCTTGCACTGTAAGGGAATAGGAGGCTATGGAAGATGATGACTGCTATGACCTCTGCCTTCTTGCACTGTAAGGGAATAGGAGGCTATGGAAGATGATGACTGCTATGACCTCTGCCTTCTTGCACTGTAAGGAGGTAGGAGGCTATGGAAGATGACTGCTATGACCTCTGCCTTCTTGCACTGTAAGGAGGTAGGAGGCTATGGAAGATGACTGCTATGACCTCTGCCTTCTTGCACTGTAAGGAGGTAGGAGGCTATGGAAGATGACTGCTATGACCTCTGCCTTCTTGCACTGTAAGGAGGTAGGAGGCTATGGAAGATGACTGCTATGACCTCTGCCTTCTTGCACTGTAAGGAGGTAGGAGGCTATGGAAGATGACTGCTATGACCTCTGCCTTCTTGCACTGTAAGGAGGTAGGAGGCTATGGAAGATGACTGCTATGACCTCTGCCTTCTTGCACTGTAAGGATGTAGGAAGCTATGGAAGATGACTGCTATGACCTCTGCCTTCTTGCACTGTAAGGAGGTAGGAGGCTATGGAAGATGATGACTGCTATGACCTCTGCCTTCTTGCACTGTAAGGATGTAGGAAGCTATGGAAGATGACTGCTATGGCCTCTGCCTTCTTGCACTGTAAGGAGGTAGGAGGCTATGGAAGATGACTGCTATGACCTCTGCCTTCTTGCACTGTAAGGATGTAGGAGGCTATGGAAGATGACTGCTATGACCTCTGCCTTTTTGCACTGTAAGGATGTAGGAAGCTATGGAAGATGACTGCTATGACCTCTGCCTTCTTGCACTGTAAGGTCTGGACCACTGAAATAGTTCATCCAGTGTATCCTCTTTAAACAGGACAGGTTTTATTTAGGCAATAAGCTGCTCAAGCCAGACAGGTTTCGGATTTGCCTACAGCTTGACAGGCACATAGGTTACAGCTAAACATCAGAACTGCTTTTGGGGTGAGCTCTACAAAACAATGCTGCAACCTGACTCCAGAAGTCAGAACTGGACTAGAAACTGAAAGCCATTCAATAGTCACTCTCAGAAGGAAATAAAAGAGGATGAGGTTTAAAATCTTCAGACAATCATCTTTACAGAAATCTAACTTCCTGTTTCATGGCAATAACTAAAAACTATCAGCTTTAAAGGGAGCTGTCTCCATGCCTCTTGTTCTCCTCTCCCCCACTCCCCCCTTAATTTTATTTACAGATTTTGCATCCTGACTTACTCATTTGAACTTGGGAAAGTATAAATCAGGGCAGCTTTTGGCTAGCTGGCTCTCGAGCTTCTTATTCTTTACTTAGCTTGCTGCTTAGCAGGAAAAGTGGCAGAAATTCTCTTACTATCCTTAGGCTAGAAAAGAAAAAGTTGAGATGAAGCACAACATGGCCTTGGCACGCAGCACAGCACAGGACAGGAGAAGAGCCTTGGGGCATTAGTGTAATCCACCCAGGTTAAAGTAGGAAAGCTAAAATTATTTAATACATTTTAAGCCCCCAGTACAGTAGCTGCTGCGTAGCTAAGGAAGGTATCCTGGCCAAAAATACCTCTCTTTGTCCTATGCTGATTGACAGCTGGAAAATGCCAGAAATTGGGCTGGCTGAGGGCATTTCTCACACCCTTCCTCTCCTTCAATGGGAGCAGGGCACACAGAAACACATCCAGGTGGGTTTGGAAAGCCTCCAGAGAAGGAGACTCCACAACTTCTCTGGGCAGCCTGCTCCAGGCACCCAGCACCTTCACACCAAATAAGTTTCTCATCAGGTTGAGGTGAAATCTCTGTTCCAGTTTGTAGCTGTTGCTCCTTGGCTTACTGCTGCACACCACTGAAAAGAGATCAGCCCCAATGTCCAACCTAAACCTCCCTGCTGCAGCGTGAGGCCATTTCCCCTTGTCCTGCCCCTCAGGCTCACAGGATGTCAGGGCTTGGAAGGGACACAAAGAGCTCATCCAGTCCAACCCCCTGCCACAGCTGGACCAGACAATCTAGCTCAGGGCACACAGCAACACATCCAGACAGGCCTGCAAAGGCTCCACACAAGGAGACTCCACAGCCTCTCTGGGCAGCCTGTGCCACTGCTCTGGGACCCTTACACTGAAGAAGTTGCCTCTTGTGTTGAGCTGCAACCTCCTGTGCTGCAGCTTCCATCCATTGCTCCTTGGCCTATGGCAGGGAGCAGTGAGCAGAGCCTGTGCCCCCCCACCCTCTCCTGACCCCCAGCCCTCAGATATTGACAAACATTGATTCAATCCCTTCTGAGTCTTCTTTTCTGCAGACTAAGCAGCCCCAGGTCCCTCAGCCTCTCCTCATCAGGCTTTGCTGCAGTCCAGGAGGGTGGTGAGACACTGGCACAGGTTGCCCAGTGAGGCTGTGGCTGCCTTCTCCTTGGAGGTGTTCAAGGCCAGGTTGGATGAGGTCTTGAGCAACCTGGGCTAGTGGAGAGGTGTCCCTGCCCACAGCAGGGGGGTTGAAGTAGATGATCTGCGAGGTCCCCTCCAAACCTAAGCCATTCCACAGTTCTACAATTCTACAAATCTGGAATGCCTCAGTTATTGCTTCCTTTCCCTTCCAACTGTACTACTCACAGCAGAGAGTTTCCATGGTCAGCAGGAGAGCACCAGGTCCCAGATGCAACAAGTACACTACTCATGATGAACAGACAGCACCAAGAGCTCCTGGCAGAGTGTGTGCCACAGGAACACAGCAGTCTGCACTACTGTGGGAACAGACCACAGTTCCCATGGGATTTGAAGTATTTCCCCAAGCAACAATAATTCCATGGGAAAAAAAAAAAAATAGCTACAAGGGAGTAGTTAAAAGCATTGGCTGCAAGGAAGTGACCACAAGTCCTTAATTCACTGTCCTGAGCTGGCCCAGAACTGCTCAAAGCATAAATATGCAGAAATTACTCCATCTGGGATTTGGGATTCCACCTTAAGGGTTTTTGGTTGTGGTGGTTGATTGGTTTGGTTTTGTGTTGTTTTTTGGTTTTTTTTTGGTTGGTTGGTTGTTTCCTGTAAAGGATTCAATGTGCACATTTGGACAGGGTTAACCCCTCCTGGGGGCTAGGCTGAACCTGAGCTCAGCTCATCCCTGACTGCTCCCCGGAGGTGGACCCTATAAAAAGCAGACAAACTGAATGTCACTAAGATTTGCTCTTCCTCAAGACCCTTCGAGGCAGCTCCAGTCTACTGTGCCTGGGTCAGTTGGCAACTTCTGCCTTCTCATGACCCACCACCAGCGCAGCTCTGTTGGCTGCTGGAGCCCAAGGATGTGGGCAGGGCCCAGGCTCCCCTGGTTCAAGGGAAAACTTCCCAAAACATCCCAAGGGAAGCAAATCTCCCAGCAGCCTCCTGTTAGTTGTGCATGCCCTGCTGACCTCTGCTAATCGGGTTATGCGTGCGGCTGTGACCAAGCTCAGTGCAAGGGACACCCCTAAATAAGCACAGGGCAAAGCAAGGAGGGGATATTACACCATTGAGCTTTTTGCCTCTTGCTCCCTGCTGCTCTGAGCCCCTGGACTTCCTCTGGCACACCACTTTAGGCCCCTGCAGGCAGAGGGAGACGAGTGGGCAGCCTCAGCAGCTTCCCCACCGCCCTGTCTCTGAAAGGTGGAGGGGACCCAGACCTGCCTTTATGACCAGAACAAATCTCGGCTGCCAGGTCACAGCCAAAGTCTGAACCAGAACTGCACCAAGGAAGCTTATTCTGCAAACCAAGCTTGCAAGAGCTAGCTTGAGAACAACCAGAAAGGACCTGCTGGAAGGCAGAAAAGGGGCAAAGGCCCTGGGAGTCCCAGTGGATGGGACAATGAACCAGGAGTATCTTCTGGTGGCCAGCAGGGCCAGTGCCATTCTGGGGTGCATCAGAAGGGCTGTGGTTAGGAGGTCCAGAGAGGTTCTCCTGCCCCTCCACTCTGCCCTGCTGAGGCCACATCTGCAGTACTGTGTCCAGTTCTGGGCCCCCCAGTTCAAGAAGGACATAGAACTGCTGGAGAGAGTCCAGCACAGAGCCACAGACTCACAGAATTAACCGGGTTGGAAGACACCTCCAGGAGTTCAACCTATCACCTAATCCTTATAATTCACTCAAACATGGTACCAAGTGCCTCATGAAGCCTCCTCTGGAACACCTCCAGGGATGGGGACTCCACCACCTCCCTGGGCAGCCCATTCCAATGCCAATCACTCTCTCTGCCAACAACTTCCTCCTAACATCCAGCCTCAACCTGCCCTGACACAGCTTCAGGCTGTCACCTGCTTCTGTTGCTGCTTGCCTGGGAGCAGAGCCCAACCCCAGCTGGCTACAACCTCCCTTCAGGTAGCTGCAGAGAGCAAAGAGCTCTGCCCTGAGCCTCCTCTTCTGCAGGCTGCACACCCCCAGCTCCCTCAGCCTCTCCTCTTGGGGCTGTGCTCCAGGTCTCTCCCCAGTCTTGGTGCCCACAAAGATGCTGAAGGGAATGGAAGAGCTCTGTTAGGAGGAGAGCCTGAGGGAGCTGGGGCTGTGCTGCTGGCACAGGAGGAGCCTGAGAGGTGACCTCAGCAATGCTGATAAAGATGCAAAGGTGAGTGGCAGGAGGCTGGAGCCAGGCTCTGCTGGGTGATGCCCAGGGACAGCACAAGGGCAGTGGTGGAAGCTGAGGCAGAGGAAGCTCCATGGAAACATGAGGAGGATTTTTTTCCCCGTGAGTGTGACAGAGCCCTGGAGCAGGCTGCCCAGGTTTTGAACACCTCCACCTCTCTGGAGATGTTCAAAATCCACCTGGCTGTGTTCCTGTGTGATCTGCTCTGGGTGATGCTGCTGTGGCAGGGGGATTGGACTGGATGAGCTTTGGAGGTCCCTTCCAGCCCCTGACATTCTGTGAATCTGTGAGTCTGTGACAATGTGACAAAGTCACTTCAGCCTATGGTGACCTGAGGGAACAAGGACCACCTCAGCACATGTGAGATCAGGCTGAAACAGAACCTAAACAGTGGCCTGCTGATTTAGTAGAGAGAACAGCATTTCAGAAGCAAATCAGGGATTGGTTTTGTCCTTTCCCTTTTTTTTTTTTTTGCTAATCATGGTGTCTTTAAGCCAAAAATATCTAAAGCTGCTTTGGCTACATCAAGCCTTACATGTCAAGAGCCATGATCTGCCACAGGACCAAGTGCTCCCTGCAGGGCAGAGCTGAGCCTCTCACCTCACAGACTACAACAACTACTGCATCTTTAAGCCCAGAGAGATGCTGGGACAAGCAGCAGCTCTAAACTCAGACCTTCCAGCAGATCCCTGCAGCAGCACCTTGCAACCCCTCCCTGCACCAAGCAGCAGCTTTACTACTGCTCCACAGGTGACATCTCCATCTTCACATCTCCTTTTGTGCATTCTCCTCAGCAGCTCAATGCTAGCCCCAAGCACAGGAACAGCAACTGCCTCTCTCCAAGCCTTCCTCTCATAGAATGGCTTAGGTTGGAAGTGAGCTCAAAGCTCAGCCAGTGCCATAGGCATGGACTCCTCCCAGGTACCTTGAGAACCTCAAGTCAAAAGAACTCCTCCAAAGGAACCTTCTGTTCTCGGTCAGGCAGCAAATTGTGTTGGCATGAGCTCTCATGTTGCAGGGTAAATCCACCACCAGAGTGTTTCCTAACTGCTTTCAAGCTTCTTCAACTTGCCTGTTGCCCAAAGTGCTTCTTTAATTCCCTATTTCCAGCTTGACCCTCAAAGGCAGATACAAAAATAGAGCTCTTAATGTAGCTGCATCCTTCTCTTGCTCTTTGTGCCTTTGTTTAATCCTTCCTTTCTAAATGCTGTCACATCTCTTCAGACACAAAGCTCTTCTTGAGCTCTTTCCTTATCTCTCTTGGCTCCCCTGTAACTTTTCTCCTCTCTTTTTTTTTTTTTTTTCCCCTCCCATCTTCTCAAGTTATTCTGTGTTTCACAGAATGCATTGGGTTGGAAGGGATCTCACAGCTCATCCAGTTCCAGCCTCCCTGCTGAGGGCAGGGAAACCTTCCACCAACCCAGGCTGCTCAAGGCTTCATCCAGCCTGGTCCTGAACTCCTCAAGGGAGTCTGTGGAGCACAGAAGCACAGAATGAGATCTTTGATCTTTGATCCCATTCTGTGCTTCTGTGCTCCACAACCTCCCTAGGCAACCTGTGCAACACAGCGAGGGTCTCACCACCCTCAATGCAAAGAATTTCTTCCCACGTTTCAGGAGTTCCCAAACCAACACAATCATTCTTTACATTCTCCACAGAAGTCCCATCCCCTCCTGAACTACTCTGAGCTGCAACAAGCTTATTTCCTATCTTGCTGTAAGACTACCTGCACTACCATTACCATCTTCAGTGATGAAGAGAGAGAAAAAGCAAGTCCCACACTGAGCTCAAAGAGTTCTCCAGGAAATGTAAGGATGAAATCAAAGATGATGAAATCAAAGCCAG
The DNA here is from genome assembly GCA_013396835.1 of Psilopogon haemacephalus. Taxonomy (NCBI): domain Eukaryota; kingdom Metazoa; phylum Chordata; class Aves; order Piciformes; family Megalaimidae; genus Psilopogon; species Psilopogon haemacephalus. The sequence goes on from VWZI01022966.1 coordinate 69,154, forward strand.
GCTTCCTCCTTGGCATATCCCACTCCTTTCATTTTGACTGCTAGCAGGTGAGTGACAGGGACATAGTTAAGAGGACAGAGATAGGGAACATCAGTAACTGAGAATCGTAGACCCATAGAATGTTAGAGGATAGAAGGCACCTCCAGAGATCATCCAGTCCAAAATTCCTGCCAGAACAGGGCACAAAGAAACACACAGAGACAAGTCTTGAAAGTCTGCAGAGAAGGAGACTCCACAACCTCTCTGGGCAGCCTGCTCCAGGCTTCCAGCACCCACACGCCACACAACTTTCTCCTTATTTTGAAATTGAACTTTCTGGGTTCCATCTTATGTCCATTGCCCTTCACCCTATCTCTGGGCACCACCAAACAGAGCCTGGCACCTTCATCCTGACCCCAGCCCTCAGCTATTGATAGACCCTGATCAGATCCCTCTCAGCCTTTTTGTCTCCAGACTCAGCAGCCCCAGGGCTCTCAGCCTTTCTTCACAGCAGAGCTGTTCCACTCCCTTCAGCATCCTCCTAGCTCTCTGCTGGACTCTCTCCAGCAGGTCCCTGCCTCTCTTGAACTGGGGAGCCCCAAACTGGACACAGCATTGCAGCTGTGGTCTGAGCAGGGCAGAGCAGAGGGGCAGGAGAACCTCCCTAGCCCTGCTGGCCACACTTTTCTTGCTGCACCCCAGGATGCCATTGGGTCTCTTGGCCACCAGGGCACATTGCTGGACCATGCAGATCTTGTTGTGCACCAGCACTCCAGAGTGTCCAGGGTCTTTCTCCATGGCAGATTTCTCTTCAATGCTAAGAATGACAGCCCAATGTAAGCGTGAACAGAAGCAGAAACACAACGAGCAGGCACTCTTCAGCAGCCCATGGGAACAGCAATGCTGATGTCCAGCCCTGCAGTGGACAAATTATAAATATCCCCCAGCACTGAATGCTGTTGCTGGTCCTCACCTTCCCTTGGCAGTCACTTCACAGCCCCAACAGGTTCAGTTTAACCACAGTCCTCCCAGTCTGCAGAAAAGGAGGCTGAGGGAAGACCTTCTCTCATGCTCACTGACAGCAGGCTGGAACCAACGGGGGTTGGTTTCTCCTGTCTAGTAGCAAATGATAGGATGAAAGGAAATGGCCTCAAGTTGCACCAGGGAAGGTTTAGGTTGTGTAATAGAAGCAAGGACTTCCCTGACAGGGCTCTGGAGCACTGGCACAGTTGCCCAGGGAGGTGGTTGAATCCCCATCCCTGGAGGTGTTTCAAAGAGGCAGAGCTCTGGTGTTGAGGTGGTTGGATCCCCATCCCTGGAGGTGTTTCAAAGAGGCAGAGCTGTGGTGCTGAGGTGGTTGGATCCCCATCCCTGGAGGTGTTTCAAAGAGGCAGAGCTCTGGTGCTGAGGTGGTTGGATCCCCATCCCTGGAGGTGTTTCAAAGAGGCAGAGCTCTGGTGCTGAGGTGGTTGGATCCCCATCCCTGGAGGTGTTTCAAAGAGGCAGAGCTCTGGTGCTGAGGTGGTTGGATCCCCATCCCTGGAGGTGTTTCAAAGAGGCAGAGCTCTGGTGCTGAGGTGGTTGGATCCCCATCCCTGGAGGTGTTTCAAAGAGGCAGAGCTGTGGTGCTGAGGTGGTTGGATCCCCATCCCTGGAGGTGTTTCAAAGAGGCAGAGCTCTGGTGCTGAGGTTTTTGAATCCTCATCCCTGGAGGTGTTTCAAAGAGGCAGAGCTGTGGTGCTGAGGTGGTTGGATCCCCATCCCTGGAGGTGTTTCAAAGAGGCAGAGCTCTGATGTTGAGGTGGTTGGATCCCCATCCCTGGAGGTGTTTCAAAGAGGCAGAGCTGTGGTGCTGAGGTTGTTGAATCATCATCCCTGGAGGTGTTTCAAAGAGGCAGAGCTGTGGTGCTGAGGGCCATGGCTTAGCCCCAGCCTTGGCAGAGTTAAGAAATGTTTGGACTGGAGGGGATGAGAGACCTATTGCAACCAAAATGATTTGGTGATTGTGTGGTAGTGTTGCTGTCTCTAGGCAGAAGTCATTCCACCAGAGGGGCACACAGAGCCTGCTCTGTTTTTCCTTTGCAGCGGGTGCCATGACCTACGAGCACTGACAGCAGAGCACGGCAGAAGGCTCCCAGCTCTCAGCTAAAAAGGTACAAATTATTTTTGGCTATCTGTGGCTCCATGACCTTTCTGCTCAGTAAGTTGCTCTGGCACGCAGACAAGCTCTGCAGCCCTCCAGCAGCTCTCCAAAGGCTGCTTGGGGAGGACAAAAGGGCTGCATCTGGAACTGTCAGAGCAGCCTACCCCTGAAAATTGGACCCAGGTGCAAAATTCAGTGTGCTGCACTGCACACTCCAAAGTGTTTACTGCTGTCATGCACCAGCAGAACAGGCTGCCCAAAGAGGATACAGGAAACACAAGGAGAAACCTTTCCTGAAGGGGCACAGAGCAGTAGTTGGAAGACACAGAATAGACCTTGTTGGCAGAGCCCTCCAAGCTCCCCCAGCCCAAGCCTCCACCAGGCACTGCAGGCTCAGCACCAAACCATGTCCCTAAGCACAGCTCCACAGGCTGCTGGAACACCTCCAGCCATGGGCACTGCAGCACTGCCCTGGGCAGACCATTCCAATGCTGCAGAAGCCTCCCAGGGCACAAAGAGTTGCTCCCATCCAGCCTGAGCCTCCCCTGGGGCAGCTCCGAAGCATTTCCTCTGCTCCTGTGCCTTGCCCCCAAGGAGCAGAGGCTGCCCCCTCCTCACTGCCCCCTCCCTGCAGGCAGCTGCAGAGAGCAATGAGCTCTGCCCTCAGGCTCCTCTGCTGCAGCCTGCACACCCCCAGCTCCCTCAGCCCCTGCTCAGCCCCAGCTGCTCCAGGCCCTTCTCCAGCCTGCCTGCCCTGCTCTGGGCACGCTGCAGCCCCTCAATGTCCTTGCTGCAGTCAGGGGCTCAGAGCTGAGCACTGCACTCCAGCTGTGGCCTCCCCAGTGCTGAGCACAGGGGCAGGATCCCCTCCTGGCCCTGCTGCTCAGCCAGGACACCATGCCAGTGCCTTTCTTGCCCACCTGGGCACTGCTGCCTCATGCTCACTCACTGCCAACCAACACCCCCAGGGTCCTCTCCTGCTCACAGCTTCCCAACCAAACATGCCCATGGGGCTGTTGTGAGCCAGGGGCAGGACCTGGCCCTTGGCCTTACAGTGCTTCAAACGACAAAGCTGCAATTTCACTGTCATCTGCTGCTTAGGTCAAACCCCCAGTTTAGAAGCCCTCACCATGTGCCATCATCCCCTTGCTTTAGCACAGCTGTGGGTCCTACCTAGAGCTTAGGAATGGGATTGCTTGTGCACCTAAAGCAACCAACACTGACATTGCTTAGATATGATAACACAAATTAAATTCCTCTCTACAGGGGTCGATTTCACAATCTGTTTCCATTAGGGGGAAATTAAATTAATTCATTTTGCAAAGCAAATATTAAGGAGGCCCAAGGCATCAGATGCCAAACATGTTTTACAGCCATCTCTTCTAGATCAGCTCCAGCTATTGCCACTCTCTCCCAGGAACACTCATGTGTGGCAGCACCAACAGCCTTTGGAGAGAGAAGTGAAAAGATTCTCTGTGCAGTTCAAAACTAATGTCAGAGCAGCTCCTCCACGGCCACTTCATACACTTAAGGTGTGCAGCAGTGTCCAAGACTGCATGCATGAAGCCAAGGCTCTGCTTCACAGCTCTGGAAGCTCTGGAGTCTGGAATGTCATGCAGGTCTAACACAGCATGGACAGGAAACTCCTGGAGCGGGTCCAGTTGAGGGAAACGAAGATGACATCTTTGTCAGTGACATGGACAGAGGAATCAGTGCACTCTCAGCAAGTTTGCAGATGACACCAAGCTGTGTGGCACAGTCGACTTGCTGGAGGGCAGGGATCCATCCAGAGGGACCTGCACAGGCTGCAGAGCTGTGCCCAGGCTAACCTCATGAAATTGAACAAGGCCAAGTGTAAGGTCCTGCACCTGGGTCGCTGCAATCCCAAGCACAACTCCAGGCTGGGTGGTGAGTGGCTGGAGAGCAGCTCTGAGAAACAGGACCTGGGGGTCTGGGTGGAGGAGAAGCTCAAGATGAGGCTGCAGTGTGCACACACAGCCCAGACAGCAACTGTGTGCTGGGCTGCAGCAAGAGCAGCTGTGGGCAGCAGGGCAAGGGAGGGGATTCTGCCCCTTGGCTCTGCTCTCCTCACACCCCACCTGCAGCACTGTCTGCAGCTCTGGAGCCATCAACACAAGAAGGACATGGAACTGCTGGAGAGAGTCCAGAGGCAGCCACAAAGATGCTGAGAGGGCTGCAGCAGCTCTGCTATGAGGACAGGCTGAGAGAGTTGGGGCTTTGCAGCCTGGAGAAGAGAAGGCTGCCAGGAGACCTTAGAGCAACCTTCCAGTATCTGAAGGGGGCTACAAGAGGGCTGGGGAGGGACTGTTCACAAGGTCTTGTAATGACAGGACGAGGGGGAATGGGTTCAAACTGGCAGAGGGGAGATTTGAACGGGATGTTAGGAGGAAGTTCTTCACAGTGAGGGTGGTGAGACACTGGCACAGGTTGCCCAAGGAGGTTGTGGCTGCTCCCTCCCTGGAGGTTTTCAAGGCCAGGCTGGATGAGACCTTGAGTGACCTGATCTAGTGGGAGATGTCCCTGCCTATGGCACAGGGGGGTTGGAACTGGATGAGCTTTGAGGTCTCTTCCAACCTAAACCATTCTATGATTCTATGATCAGAGGGCTGCAGAACCTCCCCTCTGGGGACAGTCTGGGAGATCTGGGGCTGTCCAGCCTGGAGAAGAGAAGGCTCCAGGCAGACCTTAGAGCAGTTCTCCAGTACCTGATCGGGACACAGGAGAGCTGGGGAGGGACTTTTGACAAGGGCTTGGAGTGAAGGAGGAGATGGAATGGGTTTAAACTGGAAGATTAGGGATAAATTCTTTGCAGTGAGGGCAGTGAGCCACAGGTACAGGTTGCCCAGGGAGGTTGCGGATGTTCCCTCTCTGGAGGTGTTCCCCCTTGGGCAGCCTGTTCCAATGCCTGACCAATTTAACCCAAATAAAGCTTTCACCCCCCTGCACATCAGTGTGTTCTGGCGTTGGAAAAGGCAGAGTTTAACTCTTTAATGTGCTACATTTGCACAGCTGATGTTGGGGACAAGCTCCAGCGCTGTTCCCCCAGGACACTCCGCTCCTGGTCGGATTCATCGTTCCCCTCCGTAACGAGAAACACAATTCTGCTGTGCTGGCTGCCAAGGAAAGGCAGACCATGAAAAAGCAAACCCAAACCTCTGAGCCCTGGCAAATGCTCATTGCAAAACACTGAAAAGAAATAAGCTGAAATTTCAGCAGATGGTGAAGGGCTTTGCTAGCCCTTGTGGTTCAGCCTTGGCCCTCGTGGTCTCGCTGCACATCCACACAGGGCAGGATCTAAGCACCAGACTGGGAACACTTCCAGAGTGGAAATTTCAGATTTTCAGGGAGTAGGAGACAATCTCCACTTTCCATCAAGGGCTACTTTGAGCAGGTGTCTGATTCTGTAGGTACCCTTTTACATCACTGCAATTCCCTGGAGGTGTTTTAAACAGCCCCAGTGCAATACCTGCTCTGCTTGCCTGGGTTGGGATTGGTTTAGTTTGCTTCTGCATCTAAAATCCTGTTCACAAAATTATCTTTAGACTGACCAAGGAAATGATCCCTTCCACTCCTTCAGATTTAATAACTTTTTATGCTGTGTATATGCTGGCAAAGCTCTGGAACACACTGCCTGGAAGGGTTGTGGATGCTCCCTCCCTGGAGGTGTTCAAGGACAGGTTGGATGGAGCTTTGAGCAACCTTCATAGAATCATAGAATGGTTAGGGTTGGAAGGGACCTTCAATATCATCTAGTTCCAACCTCCCACTAGCCCAGGTTGCTCATCCAGCCTGGCCTCGAACACCTCCAGGGAGGAGACATCCACAACCTCCCCGGGCAACCTGTGCCAGTGTTTCACCATCCTCACTGCAAAGAATTTCTTCCTCATCTCGAGTCTAAATCTCCCCTCCTCAAGTTTCAATCCATTCCCTCTCATCCTGTCACTACAAGTCCTTGTCAAAAGCCCTTCCCCAGCTTTCTTGTAGGTCTCTGGTCCAGGTGAGAGGCACTCCTGCACCTGGCAGAGAGGCTGGAGTAGATGATCTCTAGAGGCCCTTCCAATCTAAGCTGTTCTATGATGACTCTATATTGCCAAAGACAGACAAAGCGATCCAAGAAGCACCCAAAGACAGACACACCCAAAGATGGACAAAGTGATTCAAGAAGCACCCAAAGACAAACAAAGTGATTCAAGAAGCACCCAAAGACAAACACACACAAAGATGGACAAAGTGATTCAAGAAGCACCCAAAGACAAACAAAGTGATTCAGGAAGCACCCAAAGACAAACAAAGTGATTCAAGAAGCACCCAAAGATGGACAAAGCAATTCAAGAAGCACCCAAAGACAAAGTGATTCAGGAAGCACCCAAAGACAAAGCGATTCAAGAAGCACCCAAAGACAAAGTGATTCAGGAAGCACCCAAAGACAAACAAAGTGATTCAAGAAGCACCCAAAGACAAACACAGTGATTCAGGAAGCACCCAAAGACAAACAAAGTGATTCAGGAAGCACCCAAAGACAAACAAAGTGATTCAAGAAGCACCCAAAGACAAACACACCCAAAGATGGACAAAGTGATTCAAGAAGCACCCAAAGACAAACAAAGTGATTCAGGAAGCACCCTCCCCACAAGGAAACCAAAAAGAAAGAGTGAAATGCAGGAGGCCCATGAAGCTCTCTTCACCGTTTTACAGCACTAGGAACTTCTTCCTTTTGATCTCTGCCTCAGATATCCACTCACAACCTCAAATTATTAACTTAATTCAAAATTAAAGTAAAAAATCCTCACAAACAGCTTTTGCAGTTTTATTTGGAGCACTTGGAGGGGGTGATAGAAGGACTAGCAGGGGATGATATGGGCACTGGGAGGGGTTACTGGGTGAGTACTGGGAATGCTGGGAGGAGAACTGGGGGGGGGAAATGTTATGTAAAGCAGAAATAATCCTAAAAGCTGCAGAGGTTTGGACGCTGCATCTGTTGCTTAGCAGAGCTCCAGCCCTGTCAGCTGCCATTCCTGCAGGGGAATTTTCAGAAGGGTTCAGAGGTGCTGCACATGGGAGGTGTGCAGCCAGGGCTCCAGTGCAACGAGCAAAGGTCCTTATTGTCTGCAACACAGGACAGAAGAACCCTCTGCCCACTGCCAAAGGGCAAGGGTCATCCAACTGGACCATGTCCATAACAGCAGACACCAATTCCCTTCAGTGCCAGTGGAAGCACGGAGCAGGACAGAGGTTTGACTCATTTTACTCCTGCTGATTTCCACAGTGCAAGATGAGAGAACCACAGAATCCTTTTGGTAAGTAAAGACCTTTAAGACCACCAAGTCAAACAGTTCTCTAACTCTGCCACAGCTGGGGCTTAACCATGCCCCTCAGCACCACATCTCTGCCTCTCTTCAATAACCCCAGGGCTGGGCATTCAACCACCTCCCTGGGCAGCCTGTGCCAGTGGTAGAGAATCCTTTCAGGGAAGAAGTTTCCTACAAGATCCAATTTAAACTTCCCTTGCTGCACCTTGAGGCCATTCCCTCTCACCTACGTATGGGTAAGGATGGATGAGTACCTTGGTGATCTCTTACATCACAGGATCACAGAATGTTAGCAGTTGGAAGGGACCCAAGGAGATCATCCAGTCCAGCCCCCCTGCCACAGCAGGACCAGACAGTCTAGCTCAGGGCACACAGCAACACATCCAGACAGGCCTGGAAAGGCTCCAGACAAGGAGAATTCACAACCTCTCTGGGCAGCCTGTGCCACTGCTCTGGGACCCACACAGGCAAGAAGTTGCCTCTTGTGTTGAGCTGCAACCTCCTGTGCTGCAGCTTCCATCCATTGCTCACCTGTAACAGGTCATTGATCACCAGTAACAGGTACCTCAAAGACAACCACAACTAAAACATATGAGACTTCTACCCCAGGAAGACACACCACATATGTCAGTAATTGCTCCATCACCACAACCCCAGCCTGCTCCAGGGGCACACCTACACTCCTGAGTACCCTCAAACTGGACACATTTTCACAGCTCCTCATCCCAGAGCAGTGGCAGGGAAGGGATCCACATCATCAGGTCTGGCAGCAACGCCCTTTACTCTCCGACAAACCCAGCTCAGGCAAGGTTACGGGCAAGGCAGCCAGGGCAAGGCTTGAGATTCAGAGAGGTGGCTGAAAGCCCCCAGAGTCATCTGCTGAGCCTGGCATGCTGCAGCAGTCCCAGGTCACTGCGTGGGCCCGGGGGCTTGCTGACATGCTGCTGGCTGGGGCGAGCAGGCGGTGCGCTGGCAGCGTTGTGTAATCCTACGTGATGGGGGTTACCAAAGGACACTCTTGCTTACCCTGCAATTAGACTGCTGCACGGCTTGCTCTGCTCCCCAGCAGGCCAGCCTGGCTTCTGACACAGAAATGAGGGAGCAGGACGGAGCAGCAATGTGTTTTCTCGGCGGAACAAAACCCCAAAGCAAGCCGACAGATGAAGGCAGTGAAGGTGGAGAGCCTCGTCCCAGGGGCGTGTGGCAATTCATCACTTAGCAGAGGCTTTCCCAACACTGCTTAAAGACCCGGGCCACGCCGCCCAGAAGAACACCCACAGCCACAAACCACTGAAATACACCAACTGGGATGGGAAACTGATGCAAGAAAATTAGAGTTACACATTTTTTGAGAATGTCAGTAGGAGCCAGACTTGTGATAAGGGCACAGGCCTGCAGGGGCTCAAGGAGGGGGGGAGATGGCAAGAGGCTGTGATATCCTGGCTTGAGAGGGGACCTGTCAAGGGCATCTTCTGGTCTTTGTCTCAGATAAATCGGTCAAGACCATTAGAGGGGCTGGAACTGGGATGAAGAATGGGAAACTCCCTATGTGCATGAACTCTAAGAAAAAGCCAGAAAGAAAGGGTATTTGTGGTGAGAACACTGGAATGTGTTCTGACCAAAACAATCCAAAGAGAAGATAACAGACAACAGGCAGAGCATTCTGCCCATAGAGAAATTAAGGAGCCTACAAATCCCTTCCCGAGATCACAGCAAAAGGTGAAGACTGACACCGGATTCACTGAAAAGACATTTAATTGAAAAATCACCACGGTGGGGGAAGGATAGAAGACCTCAAGAATCAGTATAAAAATGAGTGCAACTTTCTTTGTGGTGTGCAGGATTGATGGAGCGATCCTGCCTGCACCCAGCGCTGCAATAAACACACCTACCGCAGAACTCTCTCTCTCTCTGAGTTTTGGAGTTCGTTTTGCACGTCAAAACTATGATTAAAAGCATTAATCCCCTCCAGATCTGTTACTCCTTCACAGAATCAGAGAAGCACAGACTGCATCCGGACTTAAAGCCCTGCTCGACGAGATTCACTCTTAAACCACAGCCCTAAGCACCACAACAAATGACCCCGAAACACGCAAAGGACTCTTGACCCCGTACCCTGAAAGCCACAGGGAGTGCACAGCTGAGTTAAAAGCAGGTTAAAAGCAGGGGACAAAAGCAAGCAAATGCAGAGCCTAAGATTTTTAAGCTTCCTGAGAGAGCTCCTTCAAAATACTGACGCCCCAATGAACTTGGTAGGTTTATTCTTCATTCGTAGGAATTATTTAAATAATTGCAGAGACCATTTGGAATTTTTTTCTTCCCCCCATCTCAGTCTAGTTAAGTGGAAATTTAAGAGAGAAGCATATTTGTGTTTATCTGGAGGAAAAAAAAAACAACAAACTTATTAAAACTTTGTTCCACCTTTTGTACTTACCCAGGACACATTTTTAGCCTTGGGTGTTTTTGGCATGGCAACATGCAAGGCTGAGATGACCAACAACAGCCCCACCAACATGGAAAGTGAGATGGAGAGGTAGTCCAGGTGCCTCTTGGTACCCCAGGGCGTACAGTCCCTCAGGCTGACCACTCAGCATGTGGTCAGGTAACAATGAAAAAAGTCATCTTCACCTTCCCAGTGTCCAAGCCAGTCAAACAGACACAAGCCTTGGCGAGATCCTTGTCTTCAGCCGCAGCTGGCTGTGGTTCTGCACACCCATCAAATCCAACCTTGACTCTTCTCTTGCCAAAGTTAAAACTCAAAGCCACAGGACTTGCTCTCACGGATGCTGCAGGAAAGCACAGAGTCCCCTGATCCACACAACCTGCAACCCAGCGCCCGGTGCCTGCAGCCTAGCACCCAGTACCTGCAACCCAGCACCTGGTGCCCCCAGCGAGCTTGCAGCCCAGCAGCTGGTGCCCTAGTGAGGATGCAACCCAGCGCTCAGTGCCTTCAGTCTAGCACCCAGTACCTGCAACCCAGCACCCGATGCCCCCAGCGAGCCTGCAGCCCAGCAGCTGGTGCCCTAGTGAGGATGCAGTCGGTGCCCTAGAGAGCCTGCAGCCCAGCACCCAATGCCCCCAGCGAGGATGCAGCCCAGCAGCTGGTGCCCTAGTGAGGATGCAGTCGGTGCCCTAGAGAGCCTGCAGCCCAGCACCCAATGCCCCCAGCGAGGATGCAGCCCAGCAGCCAGTGCCCTAGTGAGGATGCAGCCCAGCAGCCGGTGCCCTAGCGAGGATGCAGCCCAGCACCCGATGCCCCCAGCGAGGATGCAGCCCAGCAGCCAGTGCCCTAGCGAGGATGCAGCCCAGCACCCGATGCCCCCAGCGAGGATGCAGCCCAGCAGCCAGTGCCCTAGCGAGGATGCAGCCCAGCACCCGATGCCCCCAGCGAGGATGCAGCCCAGCAGCCAGTGCCCTAGCGAGGATGCAGCCCAGCACCCGATGCCCCCAGCGAGGATGCAGCCCAGCAGCCAGTGCCCTAGCGAGGATGCAGCCCAGCACCCGATGCCCCCAGCGAGGATGCAGCCCAGCAGTCGGTGCCCCTAGCGAGGATGCAGCCCAGCGCGCAGGCTGCGGGAGGACGGATCCCGGCGCTGCAGCCGCCCTCCGGAGGATGCCGCCGAGCCGCTCCACTGCTGGCCGTGAGAAGGTTAACTGCTGCCGTGCCTGAATATTTCACAAGCCCAGGATCTTCGGAGCGCCGAGGGGACGCAGGTTCTCGATGTCAATAAATAATGCAGTCCAACAGGTTGCAGAGGTAGCTGCGGCGTGGCCACTGCCGCCCGCGGAGGGCACCGCGGATGCCGGTGCCAGGCAGGGCTCCGGCAGCTGCCGCCGGCACAAGACGGGAAGCAAAGGCAGAAAACGAGTCCGCCGCTTGTTTCTCTTTGCTCCTCGGCCCTTCTGTCCCTTTACTTTTACCTCCTGTCAATCCAGATTACCGAGAGCAGATCCAGGCTAAATTTTGCAGCTATCAGTAGTGATTAGAGTGAGTTGATTGCAATCGGATTACCCAGGCAGACCTCCGCTCCCTCCCTCAGCCGGCGAGCCGGGACCGTTCCAAAGCGCTTCTGCCTCGGTGCCCAGCGAGAGAGCAGCTGGAGCAGTCCATTTTCAGAGCAATGCCCACAGAGCCGCCGGGTTTCGGAGCTGCAGGGGCTGCCAGAGGAGGGTTCCACACCAGCTGCAGGCTGCAGGCTCCCTGCTTCACCGCCAAGTTGTGGCACTACCTGCCCTGCCCTGCCCTGCCCGCTGCTGCCCACACACATGGCAGCCCTAAGGGGGGCATCTGAGCGCTGGATGTGTGAGAAGCACCAACTTCTGCAAACCCTGCTGCCAGCAGCTGCGCAGCTCACAGACAGCATCGCTCACATCTGCTTTGTCCAAACCCTGTCGTTAAATGCAGGGGAAAGTGAACCTGCCTGAACCCCACTCCCATAGATCTCTCCAGCTATTTCGACAGAAGCAAGAGCTGGCAATGAAGAAGGTAGGATGGAACCACCCTAAAACGGTGGCATCGATGTTTGAACAGGAATCAGACTGCAATTAAAATACCGAAGCAGGCTGCTGGAACTGCCTGCAGATACCTGAAGGGTGGCTGCCAGGTGGCCGGGGCCAGGCTCTTTTCAGTGAAGTCCGGAGGTAGGATCACAGAACCATTGAGGCTGGAGCAGACATCTGAGATCACCCAGCCCAGCCTGTAACCTAACACCACCTCAGCTACACCGTGTCACCAAGTGCCACATCCAAGCTTTCCTTAAACACCTCCAGAGATGGATGATGACTCCACCACCTCCCTGGGCAGCCCATTCCAGTGCCTAACGAAACTTTTCCATCAGGAAGTGCTTCCTAACATCCAACCTAACCCTCCCCAGGCACAGCTTCAGGCCATGCCCTCTTGTCCTCTCACAAGCCGCTTGGAGTAGAGTCTGACTCCTACCTGACTGCAGCTTCCCTTCAGGTGGTTGTAGAGTGCTAAGGTCCCCTCTGAGTCTCCTCTTCTCCAGGCTGCACACCCCCAGCTCCCTCAGCCTCTCCCCAGCAGCCTTCCCCTCCAGCCCCCTCCCCAGACTCATTGCTCTCCTCTGGATGAGAGGCAATGGAGGTAAACTCAATCACAGGAAATTCCATCTCAAAATGAGGAGAAACTTATTTGGTTTGATGGTGCTGAGCCCTGGGGCAGGCTGCCCAGAGAGGTTGTGGAGTCTCCTTCTCTGCAGGCTTTCCAAGCACACCCCCAGCTGCCTCAGCCTCTCCTCTCCTGGACTTTCCCTCTAGCTCCCTCCCCAGACTCATTGCTCTCCTCTGGATGAGAGGCAATGGAGGTAAACTCAATCACAGGAAATTCCATCTCAAAATGAGGAGAAACTTATTTGGTTTGATGGTGCTGAGCCCTGGGGCAGGCTGCCCAGAGAGGTTGTGGAGTCTCCTTCTCTGCAGGCTTTCCAAGCCTGCCTGGATGTGTTCCTGTGTAACCTACCCTGGGTGATGCTGCCCTGGCAGGGGGACTGGGCTGGGTGATCTTTGGAGGGTTCATCCAACCCCTAATATTTTATGATCCTGTAATTCTATGAATTGAATGAGTAAGGGGGCAGGATGACACAAAAAAAACCCCAAAAACAAAACCCAAAACAAAACAAACCAAACAAAGAAACAAAAAAAACCCCAAAAATCACGGACAAATGTACAAAATTCAGTGAAGTCCAAATGACAGGCACCAGGAATGTGACAGACAGATGCAGGCTGCACTGTAACTCACCATTTTCCTTTAACTAATCATTTAATATCTCCTCATGGTACAGACCTAGATTATACTCCCAGCATCATCTGTCACCTTCCCCACATTATTTAATGCATTTGCACAGATTCACTGAGTTAATAATTGCACAAATTCAATTTGAGGATGCTTCATAGTCTGTTGGTGGGTATTAGAGGAACATTAGGGTCTTTTCCAAGGTGACAGAACAAGGTTTTATCCTGCTGAAAGAGACTAGAAGATGCTCACCCTGATAAGACAGAAATGCAGAACGCCTCAATTTTCCAGTGCAGATATCCTCCCACCCAGCCCCAAAAATGTTAAAATAATCCCAGTCTTTCACAGATCTGGAGGCCATGCTGGTAAGAAGAACAACCTGGTACACTCTGCACAGCCAGCAAGAAGGGCTGGCTGCACCCTAGCCTTAGTAAGTTCTCCTAGGCTCAGAAGTTGAAGCACCCTTGGCAACTGCCTTCTCACCACCACCTTTAACTGGACTTAGCAAGTGGCTTTGGTTGGAAAAGACCTTGAAATCCATCCAGGATGTCAGGGGCTGGAAGAGACCCAAAGAGCTCATCCAGTCCAACCCCCCTGCCACAGCAGGACCAGACAATCTCAGGGCACACAGGAACACATCCACACAGGCCTGGAAAGGCTCCAGACAAGGAGACTCCACAACCTCTCTGGGCAGCCTGTGCCACTGCTCTGGGACCCTTCCAATCAAGAAGTTGCCCCTGGTGTTGAGCTGCAACCTCCTGTGCTGCAGCTTCCATCCATTGCTCCTTGGCCTCTGCCAGGGAGCAGTGAGCAGAGCCTGTGCCCCCCTACCTGACCCCCAGCCCTCAGATAGTTATAAACATTGATTCAATCCCCTCTCAGTCTTCTCTTCTGCAGACTAAGCAGCCCCAGGTCCCTCAGCCTCTCCTCCCCAGGCAGTGCTGCAGTCCCCTCAGCATCCTCCCAGCCCTCCCTTGGACCCTCTCCAGCAGATCCCTGTCCCTCTTCAACAGTCCAACCATTCCCTAACTCTGCCAAGGCTGGGGCTAAACCACCTCCCTCAGCATCACATCTCTGCCTCTTTCAAACACATCCAGGGATGGGGATTCAAGCACCTTCATGGGCAATCTGCTCCAGCCCTTGAGAATCCCTTCAGGGAAATTTGTTCTAATTTTCAACCTAATCCTTCCCTTTGGCAATTTGAGGCCATTGTTCTCATTCTATTGCTTGTGGCTAGTGAGAAGGGACCAGTCCCCACATCACTTCAACCACATTTCAGAGAGTTGTAGAGACCAAGGATGTCTCCCATCAACCTACTTTTCTCCAGACTAAACCCAAACCCATTTCCCTCACAAACCCTGTTCTCCAGACCCTTCATCAACTTTGTTATCCTTGTCTGGACCTGCTCCAGCAGCTCCACAGACATGTTTAGAACACTGCAGTGAAAACTACAAAGAGCAAGGTTAAAATGCAAGACCATGTGCATTATTTTTCCAATTAATTATATACCCCACTCAGGCAGGACAATGTGAACACTCACATCCAGGTGTAGGCACACCTCTGTCTGTCTTGATCAACTACACAGAATCACAGAATATGTAAGGCTGGCAGAGCCCTCCAAGCTCCCCCAGCCCAAGCCTCCACCAGGCACTGCAGGCTCAGCACCAAACCATGTCCCTAAGCACAGCTCCACAGGCTGCTGGAACACCTCCAGCCATGGGCACTGCAGCACTGCCCTGGGCAGACCATTCCAATGCTGCAGAAGCCTCCCAGGCCACAAAGAGTTGCTCCCATCCAGCCTGAGCCTCCCCTGGGGCAGCTCCAAAGCATTTCCTCTGCTCCTGTGCCTTGCCCCCAAGGAGCAGAGGCTGCCCCCTCCTCACTGCCCCCTCCCTGCAGGCAGCTGCAGAGAGCAATGAGCTCTGCCCTCAGGCTCCTCTGCTGCAGCCTGCACACCCCCAGCTCCCTCAGCCCCTGCTCAGCCCCAGCTGCTCCAGGCCCTTCTCCAGCCTGCCTGCCCTGCTCTGGGCACGCTGCAGCCCCTCAATGTCCTTGCTGCAGTCAGGGGCCCAGAGCTGAGCACTGCACTCCAGCTGTGGCCTCCCCAGTGCTGAGCACAGGGGCAGGATCCCCTCCTGGCCCTGCTGCCCACCCTGCTGCTCAGCCAGGACACCATGCCAGTGGCTTGGATGCCTGAGCACTGTTGACTGCCACCCAATGCCCCCAGGGAAGCTGCAGCTTCCCAACCACACATGCCCAGGTCTGGAGCTCCTCGTGGGGTTGTTGTGAGCCAGGGGCAGGACCTGGCCCTTGGCCTTGCTGAACTTCACACAATGAGCCTTGGTCCATGGCTCTCACCTGTCCAGGTCCCACTGTAAAGCTTCCCTACCCTCTAGCAGCTGGACACAGCCACCCAGCTTGGTGTCACCTGCAGAGTGACTGAGGCTGCCTTAGTGCCCTCACCCAGATCATTGACAAGGACATGAAAGAGGACAGCCCCAGTGCACTGGTGGACACCACTGGTGAGCGGGCAGCAGCCAGGGCTAGCTCCATCCCCTACCATTTTTGGGCTCAGCATTCAGCCAGTTTGTTACTCCTGGGCTACAGACACTCCCAACGTGCTGCATCTCTTCTCTCCTAAGGCATCAGTGCTCAGCAGTGGGGCACATTCTTCTCTGGATGTGTCTTTACCAGAGCCACTTATCAAAGATACCTGCTATGAGTTCTGCCATTGGTTGCCCACAGGGTGACCCATCAGCAAGCTACAAACTGCTGATGCAACAGAAGCAGGATGGCAAAGAAAGCCTCAGGATTTCTGCAGTCCCTCTAGGATGGTTTTACCCTGTCTGGCCAAGCTGTTCTACGGCCAGGAGAAGGGTTCTTCAAATACCTGATGTGTCATGTGGTGGCTGAAACGAGGCAGAAGAAACACCTCTGGCTCAGCTGTAATCCCAGAAGTCCTTCATAAGGATGATGCTTTCTGTTTTACCACAGAAAACTGAAATACCTTATAGTAACCTTCCAGGATCTGAAGGGGGCTACAGGAGGGCTGGGGAGGGACTGTTCACAAGGTCTTGTAATGACAGGACAAGGGGGAATGGGTTCAAACTGGTGGAGGGGAGATTTGAATGGGATGTTTGGAGAAAGCTCTTCACAGTGAGGGTGGTGAGACACTGGCACAGGTTGCCCAGGGAGGTTGTGGCTGCTCCCTCCCTGGAGGTGTTCAAGGCCAGGCTGGATGAGGTCTTGAGTGACCTGATCTAGTGGGAGGTGTCCCTGCCTATGGCACAGGGGGATTGGAACTGGATGAGCTTTGAGGTCTCTTCCAACCTAAACCATTCTATGATTCTATGATTTTAAAACCCAACACTGGAAGTCACAAAGAATGAAAGTTCCCTGAGGTGGCAGCGTAGTTAGGATGGGCACGTAAAGGTCTCGCCCTAGAAACAAACAAACCTGAGCAGAACCTACAGGAAGCAATGCACAAGCAGGAGATCTGCAGGCAGGAAAGGCCACAGAAGGAAGCCTGGAGACAAGAAGCTACAGGCCAGCCTTGAAGACTTCAGCACTGCTAACTCAGTGGAGCTGCTTTCCACTCACCACAGACACAGTCAGGAGAAGTGTCTCAGGTTGTGCTTTTCCAGCTGTTGGGGGCACGAGCTTCAATCACAGCATGGTAGGGGTTGGAAGGGACCTGCAGAGATCAGCCAGTTCAACCCCCCTGCCACAGCAGCATCACCCAGGGCAGGGCACACAGGAACACATCCAGGTGGGGTTGAAAGTCTGCAGAGAAGGAGACTCCACAACCTCTCTGGGCAGCCTGCTCCAGGCCTCCAGCACCCTCACACCAAACAAGATTCTCCTCAGGTTGAGCTGGAACCTCCTGGCTTCCAGCTTGGGCCCTTTGTTCCTTGTCTTGTCACTGGGCACCACCAAACAGAGCCTGGCACCTTCATCCTGTCCCAGTCCTCAGCTATTGATAGACACTGATCAGATCCCTCTCAGCCTTCTCCTCTGCAGACTCAGCAGCCCCAGGGCTCTCAGCCTTTCTTCACAGCAGAGCTGTTCCACTCCCTTCAGCATCCTCCCAGCTCTCTGTTGGACTCTCTCCAGCAGCTCCCTGTCTCTCCTGAACTGGGGAGCCCAGAGCTGGACACAGGATTGCAGCTGTGGTCTTAGCAGGGTGGAGCAGAGGTGCAGGAGAACCTCTCTAGCCCTGCTGGAATCTTTTCTTGCTGCATCCCTGTAAATCTACAGCTTCAGCCTCTAGCTGCTGAGGATTGTGGTGTGTTTACCTTTCCCTTCTGCTGAGGCATTTCTGATCTAATGGATGCTCCTCAGCAAAGAGAGGAGAGTGTCTGCTGTGAATAGCTGAGTGCTACTGGCTCTGAATGTCCCCAGAACAGCTCTGTGGCCAAATGTCCATTATTAGTGTGAGATGAACACACAGATTCATCTCGTGTATGAATTTGTTGGCTGTAGATATTGTCTCTGCCTTTGTGATTTTACACACAGTACTTACAGCAGAGATGACCTCTGGAGGTCCCTTCCAACCCCAACCCTTCTGTCCTTCTACAGTACCATTCAGGCACTAATGAAAATAACTCACAGAGAACTTCAATGAGTTTCTTCCACACTAATGGGTAGAGGATGTAAGCAGTAGGTTGAGAGAGGTTCTCCTCCCGCTCTGTTCTGCCCTGGTGAGGCCACATCTGGAATATTGTGTCCAGTTCTGGGCCCCTCAGCTCCAGAAGGACCTCAGGGAAGTGCTTGAGAGAGCCCAGCCCAGAGCCCCCAAGCTGCTGCAGGCAGTGAACATCTCCTGTGGGGCCAGGCTGAGGGAGCAGGAGCTGGGAGCTGGCAGCAGAGGAGCCTGAGGGCTGCCCTCAGTGCTGTGCTCAAGATGTGCAGGGCAGTGTGGGCAGGATGCAGCCAGGCTGTGCCCAGGGGTGCCCAAGGGCAGCACAAGGGGCGCTGGGGGCAAGCTGGAGCACAGGAGGTGCCAGGGGAACAGGAGGGGAAACTTTGTGCCTGTGAGGGTGCAGGAGACCTGGAGCAGGCTGCCCAGGGAGGTTGTGGAGTCTCCTTCTCTGCAGACTTTCCAAGCCCACCTGGATGTGTTCCTGTGTGCCCTGCTCTGGCAGGAGGTTGGCCTGGATGCTCTCTGGAGGTCCCTTCCAACCCCTAGGGTTCTGTGACTCTGTGATTCTGTCAGTGCAGCTTCTCTTACACCAGCACCTACAGGACTGTCGCTGGTGTAGGAGAGTCCAGGGCAGATCTGACCTCACACACTGAGCTAAGGAGCCCACACAAACAAGCTGGGAGACAGCTGGCAGCTGAGTTTTCCCCTTCTTAATATTAGCTCAGCTCACAGCATTTTGTGAGCAGCAGCTGCTGATGGCTGTGGCCAGATGTGCTCAAGCAAAACCAACTAAATTTAGTCCCTCACACAGCAGACTGCAGAACTACTGAATTTTCCTTAGAGAAGCTACTTCAGTGCCAGTGGGACACACTGGCATGCCCTGCAGTCTGGAGGCATTCCTACTGCAGGGAAAGACACCAGTGGCTGATCACTGAGCTGCTCACCAGACTGGGAAGCCCAGAAATTAGCCTTCTCCTATGAAGGACCAAAGGTTATGATCTCTAATCCATAGACATATAATCCTGCAATCATTTTGGTTGGAAAAGATCTCTAAAATCATAAAATCCAACCATCTTCTAGCTCTGCCAAGGCTGGGGCTAAACCATGGCCCTCAGCACCACAGCTCTGCATCCTGGAAACACCTCCAGGGATGGGGATGCAACCTGTGCCAGTGCTTGAGAGCCCTTTCAGGGAAGAAGTTTCTTCTCTTCTCCAACCTAAACCTCTGCTGGGGCAACTTGAGCTCATTTCCTCTCAACCTGTAATTTATTACTAGGGAGAAGAGACCAACCCCAACCTGGCTCCAACCTCCTAGAAGGAACTGTAGGAATTGCAGTGAAGCCTCCTGTCAGACTCCTCCACACCAAAGAACCTCAATTCCCTCAGCTGCTCCTCACCAGCCCTGTTCTTCAGGTTCTCCAGGTCTTTGCTGCCCTTCTCTTACCCTGCTCCAGCCCCTCAATGTCCTTGGTGGAGTGAGGGACCCTAAAACTGAACCCAGTACTCCACGTGTGGCCTCACCAGTGCCCAGTACATGGAGAAAAATCACTGCCTTGCTCCTGCTGGTCACAGCACTGCTGATCCAGGCCAGGATGCCAGTGGCCTTCTTGGCCGCCTGGGTACACCCTGGCTCATCTTCAGCCAGCTGTCAATCAGTAGCTCCAGCTCCTCATCTTCTGGGCAGCTTTCCAGCCACTCTGCCCCAAGGCTGGAGTGTCAAATGGGGTTGGTGTTGAGAGGACACAAACCTCACTGTAGCAAACAGCAGGTCCCCATCAGATGAGGGATGCTGCATGATAAATCCAGAATGACAGACACATTCCCCTCGTGTCCATCACACATCAGTTCCTCCGTGAGGCTGCCTGGCTGGGACAGTCACTGTGACATCTGACACTTGTGTCACCTTCACTGAGCATGTTTTCAGAAGCCCTCTGCAGGAGGAGGCTGCTGGTATTCTCTTTGGCTAGCTGGGACAGCAACCCTAAGTGAGCCCATCAGCTGCTGAGGATGCTGATCTGAGAGGGGCTTGCTCTGACTCTCCCAAGCACCTAACCTTCTGGAAGACCTCCTGCATGCAGAGCACACCTGTGGCCTCCTGCTGTACTGCACACTACCTCCTGGCCAACAACAGGCTGGTTTGAAGGAGGGCTCCCCAAATGGTGCTCTATAAGACACAAAACAATTTGAATTCTTCATCCTGTCCCTGCAGCCCTCTGCAAACAGTCTCTCTGCAGCCTGCTTGTAGCCCCTGCAGGTACTGGCAGGTTGCTCTTAGGTCTGCCTGGAGCCTTCTCTCCTACAGGCTGCACACCCCCAGCTCCTTCAGCCTGTCCCCATAGCAGAGCTGTTCCAACTCCCTGACCATCCTTGTAGCCTTCTTCTAGACCCACTCCAACATGTCCATGTCCTGTGTTTATCTTCTCCCTAACATTAATGTTCTGTGACTGCATAGTCCAGTTCCTGGCCCTTGCTCCAGCATCTTTGGCTGACAATTTACTGCTTGTGCCTCCAGTGCCAGCCACCAGCACTGCCACCACCTTGCTTGGATTGCCAAACACAGAAGAGCAGCAAAGATGCAAAGGTGAGTGGCAGGAGGCTGGAGCCAGGCTCTGCTGGGTGATGCCCAGGGACAGCACAAGGGGCACTGGTGGAAGCTGAGGCAGAGGAAGTTCCATGGAAACATGAGGAGGATTTTTTTCCCTGTGAGAGTGACAGAAGCCTGGAACAGGCTGCCCAGGGGGGTTGTGAAGTCTCCCTCTCTGGAGATATCCCAGAGCTGCCTGGCTGTGTTCCTGTGTGATCTGCTCTGGGTGATGCTGCTGACCCCTGGCTCCAGGCAGATGCCCACACACTTGTTCCTAGCACTGCTTCTGCCAGGATCAGCTTAGTTCTAATACAAACCTAACCAACCCCTTCTGAAACAGAGACTGGGGTTGGAGAAAGCCTCCAAGCTGCACAATTTCACAGCCAGCTGTGTGGCAGGGGGTTTGGACTGGATGAGCTTTGGAGGTCCCTTCCAGTCCCTGACATTCTGTGAGTCTGTGAAGTGCTCAAAGCTAGGTTGGATGGGGCCTGGAGCAAGCTGGTTTGGTAAGACATGTCCTTGTCCTTGGCCCTTGGTCTCTAGGGTGTTGAAACCATATGGTCTTGAAGGTCCCTCCCAAGCCATTCCACGACTCTATAATTCTATGGATATCACTAACATGAAGTAGCTGCTTCCTGAAGTCACTTCCTGAAGTCACTTCCTATGGTAGGACACCAAACTCCTTCCCATATCTGTCTTACTCAGTGGCACAAAGAATACACATCAAAGTTTCATAGCAAAGAAGAAAAGTGTAAGAAAGAGACTCACCAAAAGGAAACTCAACCCCACATTATCCGATTGTTGCAAGATTCCTGCAGTGATGCTACTGAAAAGTTCACATTGGATATTCATAAGAAGAAAAAGAACAAGCTGCTCGTGGCAAAAAGCGAGCTCCAAGGGTATGGAAATGCAATATTTCAGTGGCATTTCAAGTCACTACGTATTAGCAACACTGGAAGCACCAAAAATACTCAAAGAACTCAGGTTTAAGTCTTAGGGAGTGCCACGTGTGGCACTGCCTTGTGCAAAACACACAGAACACAGTCAAAGTCATCAAGTAATAATCAAAGGTAAGGCAAACCAAGCTTGACTGGGAAAGAAGAAGATGAGCTACATGCTAAGAAAAAAATAAGGAATAGTAATTTAAATATATAATTTTTTTTAATCTTTAATAAAATCCTAACCCAATGAGATGAGATGGTGATGGAATCATAGAATCACAGAGTGTTTGGAGATGGAAGGGATCAGAGAATCACAGGCTGAGAGAGTTGGGGCTTTGCAGCCTGGAGAAGAGAAGGCTGCCAGGAGACCTTAGAGCAACCTTCCAGTATCTGAAGGGGGCTACAGGAGGGCTGGGGAGGGACTGTTCACAAGGGCTTGTAATGACAGGATGAGGGGGAATGGGTTCAAACTGGCAGAGGGGAGATTTAGATGGGATGTTAGGAGGAAGTTCTTCACAGTGAGGGTGGTGAGACACTGGAACAGGTTGCCCAGGGAGGTTGTGGCTGCTTCCTCCCTGAAGGTGTTCAAGGTCAGGTTGGATGAGGTCTTGAGCGACCTGATCTAGTGGGAGGTGTCCCTGCCTATGGCACAGGGGGGTTGGAACTGGATGAGCTTTGAGGTCTCTTCCAACCTAAACCATTCTGTGATTCTATGATTCTATGCTGGAGGCCTTCTTGGCCACTTGGGCACACCCTGCCTCATCTTCAGCTCCCTGTTTCTCAACACCCTAAGGTCTTTCTCTACTGGGCAGCTTCCCAGACACTCTGCCACAAGCCCTGCATGTTGTGACCCAAGTGCAGGACCCAGCATGATGTGAGAACAGAGACACCATGAGATGGATTATTATCCATTGCCATGGCTTTTTCAGATCCCAAGCCAGACAGGGTAGCATCAACCCATGCATTCAGTCTGAAAGCAACAGCCTGACTAAGCCTTTCCTCATTTAGTTGCTGGGGACAAAGTATCCATGGATTATATTTACTTACTGATGCTGGGTTGGTGTTGGGCCACATTATTTCAGCACCCTTGAAATGTCCTGTGAGGAAAAGAGGCCTCCAAAGCAGGATATTAACTGTGCAAAAAGGCTTTCCTCTTTCTTCTCTTTTGGAGGAACTTTCCCTACACTTTCTACTGATTTGGCAAGTAATCATGGAATGGTTTGGGTTGGAAGAGACCTTCAAGATCATCTAGTTCCAGCTTCCCACTAGCCCAGGTTGCTAATCCAACCTGGCTTTAGCTCCTGAATCCTTTGCATGGCGTGCACTGGGCCAAGTCTTGCACAGAACTGATGCTTTTAGAAACAGCAAATGGTCCAGGTTCAGTAAAACCTGTGGCTCCCAGAACATTTCAGCAAAAAAAAACAGGAAGAGGGCATTATGTGATAGTATAGCTCACACTTAAAACTGGGAAGAGAAGAGTTAAACATAGGCACTGGGAAAAGCAGTGGTAAAGAAAATTGAAAGCTCCTTCACCAGGGGTAGTTTCTGGAAGAAACAAGCAGAAATAGAAAAGCAATATCCTGGGGTGCATTGGGAAGAGTGTGGCCAGCAGAGCCAGGGAGGTTCTCCTCCCCCTCTATGCTGCCCTAGGGAAGCCCCACCTGGAATACTGCATGCAGTGCTGGACTCTCCAGTTCACACAGTCACAGTCCAACCTTATTGGCTGGAAGGGACCTCCAGAGATCATTGAGTCCAGTGAGGACTCGATGCCAAGAAGGATCACCCAGGGTGGTTTGCACAGGAGTGCATCCAGGCTGGCTTTGAAAGCCTCCAGAGAAGGAGACTCCACAGCCATACTGGGCAGCCTGCTCCAGGGCTCTCTCATCCTGACTATAAAGAAGTTCAAGAGGGACAGGGATCTGCTGCAGAAAATCCAAAGGAGGGCTGCAAGGATGCTGCAGGGACTGGAGCACTGCCTGAGGAGGAGAGGCTGAGAGCCCTGGGGCTGCTTAGGCTGCAGAGGAGAAGGCTGAGAGGGGACCTGAGCAATGTCTATCAAGAGCTGAGGGCTGGGGGTCAGCAAGGAAGGCACAGGGACAGCCTCTGCTCACTTGTGCCCTGCCATAGGACAAGGGCAAGGGATGGAAAGTGCAGCACAGGAGGTTGCAGTTCGACATGAGGAAGAACTTGAGTGTAAGGGTCCCAGAGGCCTGGCACAGGTTTCCCAGAGAGGTTGTGGAGTCTCCTTGTCTGGAGCCTTTCCAGACCTGTCTGGATGTGTTCCTGTGTGCCCTGAGCTAGTTTGTCTGGTCCTGCTCTGGCAGGGGGGTTGGACTGGAAGCTCTCCAGAGGTCCCTTCCAGCCCCTAACATCCTGGGCTCCTGTGGAGAGAGGCGGAGTCCACAGACTCTAAAAACAAACAAACAGGGAAAACTAAAAACAAAAAACCAAAACTAAACACTAAAAAGATACTAAAAAACCCAAACAAAACACAATAAACCAAACCAAACAACCAAACCCAACCCAAACCAGGCAAACTTTAACATTTGTGGACAAGCTTCTCAGCATCTTCTGTGTGCTCCTGAGAGTGAGGGCTAGCACAGAATCCTAGAATCAGGCAGGGTTGGAAGGGAGCACAAGGAGCAGCCAGTCCCAACCCCCCTGCCATGCCCAGGGACACCCTACCCTAGAGCAGGCTGCCCACAGCCTCTGCCAGCCTTGCCCCAAACACCTCCAGGGATCTGGCTCCAAACACCTCCCTGCAGGGGCAACCCATTCCAGCCTCTCACCACTCTCATGCTCAACAACTTTCTCTTCACTTCCAGGCTGAACCTCCCCACCTCCAGCTTTGCTCCATTCCCCCTAGTCCTGGCACTACCTGACACCCTAAAAAGTCCCTCCCCTGCTTTTTTGTAGCCCCCTTCAGATCCTGGAAGGCCACCAGAAGGTCCCCTGGGAGCCTCCTCTTCTCCAGACTGAAGAGCCTCAACTCTTTCAGTCTGTGCTCACACTCAGTGCTTCTGCTCTCTGACAGGCTGCAGGGTAAAGTGAGGTGCATCAATCCCTGGTGCAGCAGCCCAAGCAGCCTGCCCAAGCCCCTGGGCAGAAGGTTTCAGAGCTGGAAGCTGCAGAGCCTCCTCGCTGAGAGTGGTCCCCAAGCCTGCGGCAGACAGGACACAGCATCTGCTGGCATCACAACAGATGCAGGGTAAGTAGGTCACTGTTCCCGTGAAGATCAGCATCCCCCCCACTCTGACAGACCACTTTGCAAGCACTGCCCTCAGCTGAGCCTTTGCAGAAGCCACCCCAAGCCCCAGTGCAACTCTCCATCGTGCCTCTGGTCCACCCCAGCGCCGCCACAGCCACCTGCCCGCACCTGGGCACAGCCTGCAGTGGCTACAAGCAGCAGCAGCTGCAACCCTTGCGGCAGCTGCTGAGCCCTGTCTGCTCCCGGTGGAGCAGCAGAGTGCTTCCATCTAGAGGAAGAGCCTGCAAGAACTGCTCATCCCTACTGCCTTTAAAACCAGCCTGGTGTAAGGGGCATAGAAGATCCCAAGTGGGCAGGAAGAGCTCCTGCCTGCGGGCACAGCTGCAGGGGGAATCTGCTCACCCCTGCACTGTGTTGCTTCCTTCAGAGCTTTACAGCATGGTTTAGGATGGAAGGCACCCTAAAAATCATGGCAGGGACACCTCCTACCAGCTCAGGTTGCTCAAAGCCTCATCCAACCTGCCCTTGGACACCTCCAGGGAGGCTGTGGAGCACAGAAGCACAGAATGGAATCTTCAACATCATTCTGTGCTTCTGAGCTCCACAACCTCCCTGGGCAACCTGTGCCAGTGTCTCACCACTCTCACTGGAAAGAATTTTTAACTCATGTCTGATCTAAATCTAGCTTCAATCCATTCCCCCTCATCCTATGACTCCAAGCCCCTCTCAAAGGACCTGACCTCTCTGAGGTCTGCCTTGAGCCTCCCCCTTCTCCAGGCTGAACAACCCAAACTCTGTCAGCTTGTTCCCACAGGGGAGGTCCTCTAGCCCTCTGAGCATCTCTGTGGCCTCTTCTGGACCCTCTCCAGCAGCTCCAGGTCCCTCTTGTGCTGGTTCCCCATAGCTGGGGTCAGTGGTGCAGGTGAGATGTGAGCAGAGCAGAGGGGCAGAATCCCCTCCCTGTGCTGCTCTCCCTGCTCTGCCTGCAGCCAGCACACAGCTGCCTCTGGGCTGCAGCCACCACTGATGCCTCCTGGGCAGGTTGGCATCAACTGACACCCCTAAGTCTTCTCTTCCAAGCTGTTCTCCATCAATCTGGACACAATATTTCAGATGTGGCCTACCCAGGGCAGAGTAGAGGGGGAGGAGAACCTCTCTTGAGCTACTCACCACAATCCTTCTAACCCAGCCCAGGCTGCCCTTGGCCTTGGCCACGAGGGCACATTGCTGGCTCAGGGGCACCTTCTGCCCACCAGGACTCCCAGGTTCCTTTCCTCTGTGCTGCTCTCCAAGGGGTCAGTTCCCAGGCTCTAGTGGTCCACGAGGTTGTTCCTTCCCAGATGCCAGACCCTACCCTTGCAGTCACACCAGAACCATGGCAAAACTTTTTTTGCAGAGGAGCTTCTGCTCTGGCCAGGTTCAGCACTTTGCCCCATCTATCTCCTCACTTCAAATCTCAAAGCATTTTTTCATTTCCCTCTCAGTAAGTAATTAACTTTGCTACTTGGTTTAGTACAAAGATAGTAGGAAAGACATTAAGCATGGCAATCTTCCACAGAGAAGTCAGGAGACTCAATTAGAGTTGTAGGACAGCCAATTAATTTATCATGACTTCCACAGTCTCAAAAAGCTGTTCTAGAGTGCCAGCTCATCAGAAAAGGCTATTAAAATTGCCAAGAACACTTTGTTTCCTCCCCCCCCCCACTCCCAGCACTGAAGTCAGGAAGCATTGTGCCCAAAGACAACACACCCCAAGCAGAGCAGAGAGAAAAAGAAAATCAGAGAATCACAGAACTGGAAGGGACCTCAAGGATCATCCAGTTCCAACCCCCCTGCCAAGGGCAGGGACACTTCACACTAGAACAGGTCGCCTAGAGCCACATCCAGCCTGGCCTCAAACACCTCAAACACCTCCAGTACTCACCTGCAGCACTGTCTGCAGCTCTGCAGCCCCCAGCACAAGCAGCACATGCAAGTGGTGGAGCCAGTGCAGAGGAGGCCACCAAGATGCAGCTGAGAGGGCTGCAGCAGCTCTGCTCTGAGCACAGGCACAAAGAGTTGGGGCTCTGCAGCCTGCAGAGGAGAAGGCTGCCAGGAGACCTTGGAGTGGCCATGCAGGATCTGAAGGGGGTTGCAGGAGGGCTGGGGAGGGACTATTGACAAGGGCTGGGGATGAGAGGACGAGGAAGAAGGGGTTTGAAGTGTGAGAGGGGAGACTGAAAGTGGATGTTAGGAGGAAGTTGTCTGCAGTGAGGGTGGTGAGACACTGGCACAGGTTGCCCAGGGAGGTTGTGGCTGCTCCCTCCCTGGAGGTGTTCAAGGCCAGGCTGGATGAGATCTTGAGTGACCTGTTTTAGTGGGAGGTGTCCCTGTCTGTGGCACAGGGGGGTTGGAACTGGCTGAGCTTTGAGGTCTCTTCCAACCTAAACCATTCTATGATTCTATGATCCCGTGATGAGGCTTCCACCACCTCCATGGGCAACCTCCCTGCCAGTGTCTCAGCACCCTCACAGGGAAGAACTTCTTCCTAGCATCCAGTCTGAATCTCCTCACTTACAGTTTTGCTCCATTCCCCCCAGTCCTATCACTACCTGACACCCTAACAAGTCCCTCTCCAGCTTTCTTGTAGCCCCCTTCAGATACTGCAAGGCCACAACAAGGTCTCCTCAGAGCCTTCTCTTCTCCATAAATTTTGTAGGGGAAAAAAATCCAGTCAGGATAAAAACACAAGCAAGAAAAGACTTAGATAAAGGAGGAAAACATTCACTTAACCTAAGGAGAAATTCATTTTTCCAAAGTGAGTGCAGCCAGGCTGCTGTGTCTGAGGTGGTGGAAAAGGCAGGGGTAAGAACACAAAGAAAGATCCAAATGGGCTCCACTGTACTTTAAATATTGGTGTTTCACAAATGTTCTTTTCTGGTTTTCTGAACCGAGTAGAAAATGTCACACTTCTGCTCACAGGATTCTCCTTCCATCAAAGAATCACAGCTCTGGGGGAAGGAAGCATCTCAGGTCTCTGTCCACAGTCCCAGGATGACTCACTGGTGGGCACGGAGAGAGGTAACCAAGTCCTGAGTCCAACCTATTCACTTCAAGAAAGTCAAAACAGAGCACACTGTGCTCAAAGTGGATGGCTTCTGGCAAGCCTTAAATCCATCTGCATAAAATCCATGTGAGACCTCATCTTGAGCACTGCCTTCAGTTTTTGGGTTCCCCTAGTTTAAGAGGGAAAGGGATCTGCTGGAGAGGGTCTAAGGGAGGGCTGGGAGGATGCTGAGGGGACTGGAGGGCCTGGCTTATGAGGAGAGGCTGAGGGACCTGGGGCTGCTTAGGCTGCAGAAGAGAAGACTGAGAAGGGATTGGATCAATGTTTATCAATCTCTGAAGGCTGGGGGTCAGGACTGGGGGTGACAGGCTCTGCTCACTTGCTCCTGGGATAGGCAATGGATGGAAGCTGCAGCACAGGAGGTTGCAGCTCAACACCAGAGGCAACTTCTTGCCTGTGTGGGTCCCAGAGCAGTGGCACAGGCTGCCCAGAAAGGTTGTGGAGTCTCCTTGTCTGGAGCCTTTGCAGACTCTGTCTGGATGTGTTGCTGTGAGCCCTGAGCTAGATTGTCTGGTCCTGCTGTGGCAGGGGGGTTGGACTGGATGAGCTCTTTGTGTCCCTTCCAAGCCCTGACATCCTGTGAGCCTGTGACTTTAACAAGTATTACCAGTGGAAATGGGAATAAACATAGCCTCATGTTGCCCAGGGGGAGGTTTAGGCTGGGAGAAACCAAAGTGCTTGCTTTTCTTAAACCCC
This sequence comes from Psilopogon haemacephalus, assembly GCA_013396835.1. Lineage (NCBI taxonomy): Eukaryota > Metazoa > Chordata > Aves > Piciformes > Megalaimidae > Psilopogon > Psilopogon haemacephalus. The sequence continues at coordinate 97,535 of VWZI01022966.1, forward strand.
ATCCCATTGGCCTCAGCCCATGGATGCAGCCTGGCCAGACCTCTCTGCACAGCTCCTCCTGCTCTGCAGCACATCAACACCCCTGCTCCTCTTGGCTCCATTCCCCTGGGCCTTGTGCAGCTGCAAGAGTGACAAGAAGCATCTGCTTTGCAAACACATCTTGCAAGGACATCCTCACCCTGAGATGCCAGGAAGCTTGGCAGCACCTGAGAGTGCTCAGTGTGTTCAGGCTGCCCTGCATTGGATGTGTCAGTAACTGACACCCAGCTCTGCTTTCCTGCCTCTGCCAACTTCAGCATCTTGAAGAGCATCTCAAGAACACCGTGAAGAAGTTCAGCCAACCCCTACTCTGTTGCCATATAAGCAACTCCTCCAGCTTGGCAGGGCCCTTTCTGCCCTGCAAAGGAAGCCATTCCCAGCAGGAAGAGGAGACAGAAAGCAGAGCCAGAGCTGTGCCCAACAGCTGCACAGGAATGCCTTGGCACCTGCTTCAGCATCAGGAATGGTTTGAAGCTAAGGCAGAGCAGGGCAGCAGGGTTAGACTGGAGCTGGAGAAGAAGTTCTTCATTATGTGGGTGGGCAGACAGGTTGCCCAGGAAGGTTATGGCTGCTCCCTCTCTGGATGTGTTCAAGGCCAGGCTGGATGAGAAGCAGCCAAGTCTAGCTGAGAAGTGTCCCTGCCTATGCCAGGGAGGTTGAAGCAGATGATCTCTGAGGTCCCTCCCAATGTAAACCATTCAGTGACATTATAATTCAAACATCCTTCATCTCCAGACACTGCTAGGGAGGAGAGCAGAGGGCTGAAGATACTTCAAGATTTCTGAGTGACTTCTGTCAAACAGGAGAGGATGTCTGAGTGACTTCTATCAGACTGCAGCACCTGAAGGCTGGACCAGCAGGTCAAGAAGCCTGGACTAAAGTTGGTGTGCTGCAATAGACCCCAGGCTCTGGTACTTCTGCATGCTCTGTGCCATGCTGGCAGCAGGAGCTGTCAAAACAGCTGTGAGAACAGCTGGAAGGCAGCAAAGGAAGAAAGGATTTGGGGGTCCTGGTGGGTGGGAGGGTGACCAGGAGCCAGCAATGTGCTCGGGTGGCCAGCAGAGCCAGTGCCATTCTTAGGTGCATTAGAAGGGCTGTGGTGAGTAGCTCCAGAGAGGTTCTCCTGCCCTACTCTGCCCTGCCCTGCTGAGGCCACATCTGCAGTACTGTGTCCAGTTCTGGGCCCCCCAGTTCAAGAGTGAAACAGAATTGCTGGAGAGAGTCCAGCACAGAGCCACAAAGATGCTGAAGGGAATGGAAGAGCTCTGTTAAGAGGAGAGCCTGAGGGAGCTGGGGCTGTGCTGCTGGCACAGGAGGAGCCTGAGAGGTGACCTCAGCAATGCTGCTAAAGATGCAAAGGTGAGTGGCAGGAGGCTGGAGCCAGGCTCTGCTGGGTGATGCCCAGGGACAGCACAAGGGGCACTGGTGGAAGCTGAGGCAGAGGAAGTTCCATGGAAACATGAGGAGGATTTTTTTCCCTATGAGAGTGACAGAGCCCTGGAACAGGCTGCCCAGGAGGGTTGTGGAGTCTCCCTCTCTGGATGTGTTCAAACCCTGCCTGGATGTGTTCCTGTGTGATCTGCTCTAGGTGATGCTGCTGTGGCAGGGGACTTGGACTGGATGAGCTTTGGAGGTCCCTTCCAGTCCCTGGCATTCTGTGAGGCTGTGAACACTTTTTGGGCAACATACAGTTGGTTCTCATTTTGTAGGCTCTGTGTTCCACAAAGAGATGAAGTTGTCTACTGAAAAGAAGTCCACACAGCTACTCCTCCAGACTCACCCAAACAGATCCCATCTGGCATATGGCATGAGCCCATCTCAATGCCATGGCTGAAGGAAGGAAGTGAAGATGTTGTTGGGGATGATCCCCAGCTTCTGCAGGGAGATATCCAGCCTTAAGGGTCTTTATTGCTGGAAGTGAGCATGAGCATGCAGCTGTGATGCCCCTCTGACAAACCTGCTCAGTTAAGCTGCACTTTATGCCACACCATCTTAAACACAGCACATTAAATGCCTCCATCCCTGCTCCTCTGTGATTGCACAACCAAGCAGAGAACTCTCAGCAGAAGAGACATGGTGGAAATTCGGTGGGTGCCTTGCTGGAAGATGAGCTCAGGAAAGCCTGGGAAGAACACCTGAGCCACATTTAATCTCCATCATGTTGCATGCTCTGCACATCACTCAGGAGCATCCAGCCCTGGCAAGAAGCTGAAGATGGATGCAAGGCATTCAGGCCTTCTCATCTACCCCTGCACACAGAATCACAGAAACATTCAGGCTGGCAAAGCCCCTCAGGATCACCAAGTCCAACCACACCCCTACTCTACAAGGTGCAGCCTAAACCATAGCCCCAAGCACAGCAGTAAATCCACCCTTAAACACATCCAACTTGGTGACTTCGTCACCTCCTTGGGCAGCACATTCCAATTCCTGACCACTCTTTTTGGGAAAAAAAAATTCCTAATACTTAGTCTAAGCCTGCCCAGTAGCACCTTGAGGCCATTCCCTCTTGTTCTATCACTAACTGCCTGTGAGCAGAGCCCAGCACCAACCGCTCCACAACCTGCTTTCTGCTAGCTGCAGCCAGCCATGAGCTCTGCCCTCAGCCTCCTCTGCTTCACACTAAATAGCCCCAGTTCCTTCCTCACAAGATTTATTCTCTGGGCATCCGAACCTAGCATGCAGGAGATCACAGAAAGGAGCAACACAAGAGTACAATCAGCTCACTGCTGCTGTGCTCCTCCAAAGACACAATGAGAGTCCACCAGAGCACAAAAAGGGCAGCAGAGCTAGGGAAGGGTCTGGAGACAGGGCTGGGGAGGAGCAGCTGAGGGAGCTGGGGGTGTTCCTCCAGGAACACCTACAGGAAGGCTGGGGAGGGACTATTGACAAGGTCTGGTAATGACAGGAGGAGGAGGAATGGGTTTGACCTGCAGAGGGGAGACTGAAAGTGAATGTTAGGAAGAAGTCGTTTTGCAGTAAGGATGGTGAGACACTGACACAGATTGCCCAGAGAGGTTGTGGAGCACAGAAGCACAGAATGGGATCTTTGATCTGTGTTTCTGTGCTCCACAACTTCCCTGGAGGTGTTCAAGGCCAGGTTGGCTGAGGCCTTGAGTGACCTGTTCTAGTGGGAGGTGTCCCTGCCTATGGCACAGGGAGGCTGGAACTCGCTGAGCTTTGAGCTCCCTTCCAACCTAAACCATTCTATGACTCCATGGATACATAAAGTACATGGTCTTAAAATCCACCAAACACAACAACCCAAGACCTAAACTGGACCATCAACCCCTGGAGCTCAGAAGCATCTGAGGAGCTGCCAACTGTCAACCCAGAACTTGAGGCTGATGTTTCCCCCGCAGCGAGGCAGACGCTAATAAAAAGGGTCACATCTTGGCTCACTTTCATTTCAGTGCTTTCATCTCAGGCAGCACAACCTCAATTAGCACAATGCCATGGGGAGCAGCAGGAACACTCCAAAAGGACAGGTTTGGATAACCAAGGATTGAAGCACCAGAGAGAACCTCTGCTTGTAATGGATTTGAGAACAGGGTCAGCCTACGCCACCCAGGGCTCCGACCAAACGGATCCAGGGCAAACTCCCTTCCCCTCACCCTAAGCTTGAGCAACCTTCTCTCTGCTGGACAGCTGGTCAGGTCCTCAGAATAGCAAGAGGCCCAGCAGCATGCCAGAACAGCCTCTACACAAGTGCCACAAAACAAGGAGCAAAGCTGAGCACCTCATAAAACGTTCACTAAGCACCTTCCCCTCCCATGAAAGCCTGATGGGGGTCATGGAGTTCCATGTCTTCAGCCTGAGAGCCAGTAAGTGCCACAGTGGTTCACAAGCAAGGATGCTGAGACTTTCAAACAGGCAAAGATTGAGTTCTGTCTAGATAATATTATCCCCTCCAGGAATACTGCCTCTAGTTCTGGTGTCCCCAGCGGAAGGAGGACACAGAGCTGCCAGAGTGAGGCCAGAGGAGGCCACAAAGATGATCCAAGGACTGGAGCAGCTCTGCTGTGAGGACAGGCTGAGGGAGCTGGGGGTGTGCAGCCTGGAGAAGAGAAGGCTCCAGAGGGACCTTAGAGCTACCTTCTAATACCTGAAGGGGACCTGCAGGAAGGCTGCAGAGGGACTTTTCCTAAGAGTGTGCAGAGACAGGCTAAGGGGGAATGGTTCGAATCTTAGGCAGAGCAGGGTTAGACTGGAGCTGAAGAAGTTGTTCTTCAGTAGCAGTGGTGAGACTCTGGAATGGGTTAGCCAGAGTGGTTGTGGCTGCCTCCTCCCTAGATGTGTTCCAGGCCAGGCTGGATGAACAGCCAAGGCTGGCTGAGAGGTGTCCCTGCCCGTGGCACCTCTGAGGTCCCTTCCAACCAAGGCCACTGTAGGACTCTACACTGCACAGTGGATGGTGCTACGGTGAAGTAACTAAAGGTTGTGTGACGCATCTCCAAGGGCTTTGATCTTCATATGCCCTGACCTCCACTGCCAGCAGAGCTAGCAAAAAAATTCAGTGTATTTCTGGTTCAATTCCTGCATCTGAGTGGCTTTGTATGGAGTGAGTATCTTTGTAGCAGGTGTGCAAGCTTTGAGTTCTTAAAGAATCAGTGGTTGGGGGTTGCAGATTTGGAGTGAGTATCTTTGTAGCAGGTGTGCAAGCTTTGAGTTCATAAAGAATCAGTGGTTGGGGGCTGCAGATTTGGAGTGAGTATCTTTGTAGCAGGTGTGCAAGCTTTGAGTTCTTAAAGAATCAGTGGTTGGGGGGTTGCAGATTTGGAGTGAGTATCTTTGTAGCAGGTGTGCAAGCTTNAGAAGCACTTGTTGTGCAGTTGCAGATTTGGAGTGAGTATCTTTGTAGCAGGTGTGCAAGCTTTGAGTTCTTAAAGAATCAGTGGTTGGGGGGTTGCAGATTTCCTGCCAGCTGCTGTGCTGCTTAAGGTCCCAGTCCTAAGCAAAGATCTCATCTGAACCTGCACATTTCTGCCTGCTCCTTCCAGAACAGTACCAACTGTTGCACCAGTGGGAGTGGAATACACCCAAAGTTACAGCAGCCACGCAGAGCCACAGCCACACTGCCATTTCAGGCTGGTTACATCCCTGCTGTATGCCCTGCTGGACAGATTTGTTGTCTTTTCCATCATTTGATTCTCCCCACCAATCCCCTACACAAATTGTGACTCAGCTGATGCCTGTTTATGACCTTGCTGGGTTCGTGATGGCTTTGTAAGGGCTGTGGAGAGGAGCTGCCTGTAACACAGAGAAACATGGAAGCCTTCCTGCCAGCAGAACTCTGTCTCCTGATGGATTTTTACTCTCCTCTTGTGCAACAAGCTCCAGGCAGCTTGTTGCAAGTACTGGGCAATTCTGACCTGCAGCTCAGGCAGATCGCTTCCCCCCTCCTGCTTCTTATCACATCTACCTGACAACCGAACAGCAGCACCCGAACAGGAACCATACCATAAATTAATTACTTAGGAGATTATCATGGCAGCTGGGTATAGTTCAGGCATATTTCAGCCAACAGCCCATCTTTTTTTCCCTGCTAATGCTTCAGCTTTGCTGCTGGCCTTGCTCCTGGCGTGCATCACAGACAGCCATTTTGCAGTACAGAGCAGTCCTCCGGTAGCAGAGCGATGAAACACCCTGGTCTGGAAAGCAAGGAAAAGCCAGACAGGCCACGCTGCTGACACTCTGCTGCTGCTCTTCTTCAAAACCACTACCCCACAACGAGATTTTTACGGGCCTTAGGGTCTTTCAAATCCCTTTTGGTGCCTGTTTGCAACCGCTTTAACTTTGGGTGATTGGCAGTTAGCACAAAGGGAGAAAGGGAGATGTCCTTCTCCTAATGACTCCACTCCCCCAGAGCTGCTAGCAAAGGCAAAAGAGACGATTTAAAGAAGCAGTCCCGAGGGTCAGACTGCTCACAGGGCAGGTTGTTTGGAAAGAGAGGACACCTCTGGACACGCCACAAAAGAGATGACAAGAAGCTCCTACCTGTTACAAGGGTCCTTGCGCCTCTGTGCTGTAAAAACTTAGTCCACAGATACTCAGCGCTGGCCTTGGTCGCTCAGCTACACACTAAAACTCCCTGCCCGAGGCCAACCATCCCACCTAGGGCAGGAGGAGCTGAGCACAGCAGTTAGCAGCCCCGGAACACAAAGGAGAACTTACGTAGGAAACCCGCACTGGCCGTCGGTGCCCCAGCCCACAGCACCGCATGAAGAGGACAGCGGAGAGCCGGCGCTGGGCGCTCACCAAGCTCCGGGCGCTCCCCGCTCCTCCCAGCCGCTGCCCATCGCTCCTCACCGCTCAGCCCCAGGTGCGAGGGAACGGCTGCAGAAACAGTCCCTCTCCATCTCCAGAGCTGTCCTCGGAGATCGTCCGGAAGGCAGGAGGAACTTCCCTGCTTGGGAACCAATCTCTCTCTCTTCTGCTCCAGGTGACGAAAAAACCAGGACAGCCAAAAGGCAGAACTCCCCCCGACAGCGAAACCCCAGAGGCACCTCTTTAATTCCTCAGCATCCACTTGGCACCAGGCGAATCCCAGCTTCAGAGAGAGCTTTCAGTACAGGTGGTGTAAGGCGTGTCTCACCCATGCCCAACTCGGGAGAGGACCTCTGCGTGCCAGACCACCGCCACACTTAGCTCCCGGAGGGCTCTGGCGGCTGCGGATGCTGCGGATGCTGCGGATGCTGCTGCTGCTGCCTCTGCCGCCGCTGCAGCTGCTACAGCTTCCTTCCCCCTGCGCAGACCAGCCACGGCATCCTCGCTTCAGCCTTACCTCTCCTGCAGCTTGGCCGGCTCTGATTTGTTATTTAACCCTTCCCTAGAGGCAGGAGAAAGGAGGCAGCTCTCCAGAGCCGAGCAGCAGTTCTGCAGGCGGATGCTCTGCCTGGCGCCAGGTGTCTGACACGGACTGCGGGCAGGGCTGCTGAGTGCCTTTACTACCTGACTGCCACCCAAGGCACACCCTGAGCTGCTGGGACTGGCTCCTAAAAGTACTTGAGAGAACATCCAAACTCGGGACACTTCTTCCCTTTTTAAGGAAGGGAGCTAATTAAATTAGCAGGCAGCTGGGAGCTCTGGCAAGTAATCCTGCAGAGATAAATTGTCATGAAAAACTACTCTCTTCCAAGCAGTAAGGGGGACACCTCTGAAATCAGGTCAGACTCAATTAACCTGGTTATGATCACAGTTCAGTGCTCTTCTTCTGGGAGAGCCTAACTATTTCAATACTGAAAAGTACTGAAATGGGATATAACACAGCTTAAGAGCTGTATTATATCTTAAAGTTCAGTTATTCAGTGTTTTACAGCACTGTGCAATGTCCAGCCAGAGAAATCCACAGCCACTTATTTTCTTAACTTAACTCTTTCATCACCAGCACATCCCTAAAAAGTAGGGTGCACAGCAAAACATGAAGACCAGTGGATGACTTTCAAAAGCTGAAGACAGAGGTGGTTTCCTCTTTCACTTCAGAACTGATTTGGTTATTCAAATCTCCACTGGAAAAAAAAAAAACCCAAACAAAACAAAACCTGCAGATCAGACAATAGCAGCACAGGAGGTTACAGCTCAACACAAGGGGCAACTTCTTGACTGGAAGGGTCCCCTCCTCAAAAGACTAACAAAAAGAAGATGGTGCCCCTCAGAGGTTAGTATGATTCCAGGCTTGAAAGCCTCCAATGAAGTTGGTCTCTTCACCCTAGTAACTAAGGAATATCCTTGAAGCTTCCACTATTCTCCACATGGAGAAGGGATTGTCCCCCTGGACTCAGCGCTGGGGAGGGCACAGCTTGAGAGCAGTTCTGGGGCCCTTGCTGCAAGAGGGATATTGAGGGGCTGCAGCACATCCAGAGAAGGGCAACAAAGCTGGGGAAGGGCCTGGAGCACAGGGCTGGGGAGGAGCAGCTGAGGGAGCTGGGGGTGTGCAGTGTGGAGAAGAGGAGGCTCAGGGCACAGCTCATTGCTCTCTGCAGCTCCCTGCAGGGAGGCTGGATACAAGTGCAGGTTGGGCTCTTCCCCCCAGCAACAAGTTATGGGATGAAAGGAAACAGCCTCAAGTTGCCCCAGGGGAGGTCTGAGATGAGAAGAAACTTCTTTCTTGAAAGGCTTCTCAAGCACTGGCACAGGCTGCCCAGGGAGGTGGTTGAATCCCCATCCCTGGAGGTGTTTCCAAGAGGCAGAGATGTGGTGCTGAGGGCCATGGTTCAGCTCTAGCCTCGGTAGAGTTACAGAATGGTTGGAGTCAGTCTTGGAGAGCTTTTCCAACCAAAACAACTCTGTGGCTCTATTGTGTGTAGGCAGAATCAGAGTAAACATTTACAAGCTCAAAGTGTGGCAACTTAAACTCAGTTTAGGCCCCCAACTCCTGCCATGTGCAAGGAAACTTTTTTCATGTGCCATTCCCCTCTTGAAATCAACCATCAATGGCAAGCCACTGCATGTCTTTGGGGACCAAAGCCTGCCTTCAGCCATCCCCATTCCAGTGCTTGACTGCTTTGGGCTTGGGTTTGCTTGGGAGGTTTGCCCCCAGTACATCCAGGACACCAGGGGCTGACTGAGTCCTTCTAAGACAAAATGCACTGTTTAAAGCCACAGATGGTAGAGCAGAAGTATTGTAGATAATAAAGCTCAACTCGACCTGCAGATGCTGGACCTGCACATTCTGGACTTGCAGATTCTGGACCTACAGATGCTGGACTTGCAGATGCTGGACCTGCTTACATTGTACTTGCAGATTCTGGATCTGCAGATGCTGGACCTGCACATGCTGGACTTGCAGATTCTGGACCTACAGATGTTGGATCTACAGATGCTGGACCTGCACATGCTGGACCTACAGATTCTGGACCTGCACATGCTGGACTTGCAGATTCTGGACCTACAGATTCTGGACCTGCACAATGCTGGACCTGCACACATACTGCATCTGCAGATGCTCTCAGCATGCTAAAATAAGATGAATTAAATTCAACCCAGGAAAGTGTAGATGTAAGGACCTAATCTATACATCTAAATCTAAGTTAGCATCACCTGGTGCCACACAGTGAGCCAGGTAATGCTCTCTCTTTAGGAGGAGCTGGGACTTGACAATGGCACATGATGGAAGTGTCCTTGTAACAAGCTCACGGCCCCAAAGCAGCACACAACACAGCAATGCACTCTGCAGCCCATCCAGCTCTTCACATCAGGGCTGTATTCCCTCCTGTTCACTGCTGGAGAAAGATCCATACATAGAATCATGGAATGGTTTTGTCTGGAAAAGTCCTTTAAGCTCCTCCAGTCCAACGATCCCCTAACTCCTCCAAGGCTGGGGCTAAAATATGGCCCTCAGCACCACATCTCTGTCTCTTGGCAACAGCTCCAGGGATGAGGATTCAACCACCTGCCTGGGCAGTTGTTCCAGTCTTTGAGAAGCCTTTCATGGAAGATATTTTAAAAGTTTTTTTCTGAGATCCAACCTAAACCTCCCCTGGGGCAACTTGAGACCATTTTCTTTCATCCTATCAACTTGTTGCCAGGGAGAAGATCCCAAACCCACCTGGCTCCAACCTCCTTTCAGGTAGCTGCAGAGGGCAATGAGGTCTGCCCTGAGCCTCCTCTTCTCCACACTGCACACTCCCTGCTCCCTCAGCTTCTCCTCCCCAGGCCTTCCCCAGCCCTTCCCCAACCTTCAGACCCTTCCCCAGCTTTGTTGCCCTTCTCTGGACCTGCTCCAGCCCCTCAATGTCCTTGCAGTGAGTGCAATTTTCGTGAAGCATTTCTGACATGCCACTAGCAGTAGGACAACCCTGAAGGTCTCAGTGAACACTTTTGGTTTTGCATACAGAGCACAATGACAGCACCTCCAAAAACAGGACCTTAGCAGCTACAGAGAATCATAGAATCAGTCAGGGTTGGAAGGGACCTCAAGGATCATCCAGTTCCAACCCCCCTGCCATGGGCAGAGACACCTCACACTGGCCAGAGGCTGGCCAGAGCCTCACCCCACCTGGCCTTAACCACCACCTCCCTGGGCAACCCATCCCAGAGTCTCACCAGCCTGGTGAGAACTTCTTCCTACCATCCATTCTGAGCCTCCCCATTTCTAGAACATCTAGAACAGCATTCAGAAGGTTAGGGAGCCAGAAGGGACAATGACGCAGCAAGGGGGCAAACATACCAAGGTCCTCCAAAAAAAGACTTTCATCATCTACGCCTAAAACAAGATCCAGAAGATTGGAGAGCCAGAGGGAACAATGACACAGCAGTGACAAACGTACCAAGAGGTGCAACAAATAAGGAGAAACTTCAGAGGCGTTGCGAAGTCATCGGGGAGGTTGATTTACAAACATTTAGAGGGAGCTTCTCTCCAGCACTGAAGCCACACAGAGGAAAGGACAAAGCTTTTATCTGGAATGAAATGGAGAGGCTGGCATGGCAGGTTGAGCCTGAAGGACCCCTTAGAGGGCAAGGGAGTGAGCCAGCGATTTGTATTCTCCCTAAGAGCTCCATTTCACAGGTTACAGGCACTGGAGGGTGGGGAAAGGAAGGGAGGCTGGCAGAAAATTGTTGTCATTTATTCGGATTGGCTCCCTCAGCTCTGGGTAAAGCCTCTGCCAGCTCACAGCCACCTGAAACTCGGCACCAGACTTCCCAGAATTGACCAAGTGACTGCCCAGAGTTAATGAGATGGATCTGAAGCATCCAGCGCCAGGAAGCTTTAGGTCCAGCTGGCCCAGCTACCTCAAAGGGCAGGGCAGCCATGGAACCCAGCCCTGCTGAAGCTTCTGGATGAACACAGCAGTGAGAC
>VWZI01022966.1:108494-126968 GCA_013396835.1 Psilopogon haemacephalus
CTCTTGCATGTTCTCCTTTGTCTCTGTCTTGGTAGCTAATTCAGAGTAATTCTACTAACTCCTTTCTATCACTAATCCCCCTGCCTGTTCTACTTCAGCTTATCTGCAGCATCAACAGGTGGTGAGATAAGACTGGGGAAGGGGGGAAAGGTGGTAGGGGGTGGTTTGGTTACCCCTCTTGGGGATTTTGGTCTCTGGGAGGGCTGTGGTGTTTCTGTGTTACCTTTTCACTGTATATATCTGTAAATATCTGTTATACCTTGTGAATATCTGCTTGGATATTGTGCATTGCTGTAAATACAAAGCTTCATTTATCAACTTCCAGTGTTTTTGAGTCCTAGCTGGGGTTTACGAAAGGTGTGGGGGGGCAGGGAACTGCAAAACCACTACACCACGGAACCACAGATGGGAAGGCACTGCTGGAAGAGAGGACAGACCTCTCCTGAGGTTCCTAACATCCAGTCTGAATCTACCCATTTCTGAAACAAGAGGACAGACCTCTTTATGCTTCACTAAAGACAGAGTGAAACCATGCAGGGAGAGAACTCAGAAAGCCAATGCACAGAGCTCAAACTAGCTGCAGCTATTCAAATGACCCCAAGGACTCTGCTCTGGGCAGGACACAGATCAAGTGCTGTGTTCAGCTTTGGGCACCTCCAGACAAGAGAGATGTGGAGGTGCTGGAGCCAGTGCAGAGGAGGGCAGGGAAGCTGGGAAGGGGCTGGAGAGGAAATGTGTGAGGAGAGGCTGAAGGAGCTGGGGATGGTTAGTGTGAAAGAGAGGAGGCTGAGGGCAGAGCTCATGGCTGTCTGCAGCTGTCTGAGAGGAGGTTGTGGAGAGGCTGCTGCTGGGCTCTGCTCACAGGTGATTAGTGATAGAACAAGAGGGAATGGCCTTAAGCTACAGCAGGGCAGGGTCAGACTGGACATTAGGGGACTTTTTTTCCCAGCCAGAGTGATCACGCATTGGAATGAGCTGCCCAGGGAGGTGGTGGAGTCACCAACCCTGGATGTGTTTATAGGTTGTCTGGATGTGGTGCTTGGGGCTATGGTTTAGGGTGCACCTTGAAGAGTAGGGATATGGCTTGGGCTTGGTGATCCTGAGGCACTTTGCCAACCTGAATGTTTCTGTGATTCTGTGCTTTGAGCCCAGCTCCCTGCTCAGAGATGGCTCAGCTAAAGCAGGCTGCCCATGGCCGAGCCAAGGTGAGATTCAAATTGTCTCCAAGGATGGAGACTCCATAACCTGTTTGAGTGCCTGACCACCCACACAGACAAAAGCCTTTTCTGATGTCCAGTTGCAACCCTGTGTCTCAGTTTGTGCCACTGCCTCTTGTCCTGCCATGAGACACCATTGAGCAGAATCTAGCCCCACCTTCTTCACTCCTTCCATTCCATTAATCCATATGGAAAAGATGTCCTTGAGCCTTCCCTTCTCCAGCTCAGCAGTTCCAGCCAGCCCTCTCACAACACCTGCTCCTATCCCTTGATCAAGTTTGTAGCCTTTGGCTGGAATAGGTCTAGCACATTTATGGCCCTCTCGTCCTAGGGAGGTCAGGCTGGACCAAGCACTCCAGATGTGCCTCACCAGAGAGCAAGGATCACCTCCCTTGCCCTGCCAGCAGCATTCTGCCTAACACAGCTCAGGAGGCTGCTGGCCTTTGCTGCACATTGCTGCCTCACATTCATTTGAAGCCCACCACAATGCCCAAAACCTCTTCTACCCTCCCTGGATGTGTTCAAAGCCAGGCTGGATGAGGTCTTGAGTGACCTGATCTAGTGGGAGGTGTCCCTGCCTGTGGCAGGGGGTTGGAACTGGATGATCTTTGAGGTCACTTCCAACCTAGACCATTCTATGATTCTATGATTCTACAGAGCTGCCTTCCAGCTGGGCAGCCTCAGCCTGTGCTGCACAGAGTTGCTCTTTCCTGGGTGCAGGACTTGGCACTTCCCTTTGTTGAACTTTGTGAGGTTCCTGCCAGACCTTTTCTCCAACTTTGTGAGGTCCATCCGGATGGCAGCACAACCCAGTTCTGGAGCATCTCCAAATATGCTCAGGGAGCACTCCACTCAACCAGCTGGACTGTTCATGAAAAGCTTAAACCTTTTCACAACCTGGTGCACAAAAACAGTGCCTTGCCCCCAGCTGGGTTGGATTTTATGCCCCTGAGCACCACTCTTTGAGATTGGCCAGTCCAACAGACTTCAGTCCATTTATTTATCCATTATGTTGTCAGTGAGGATGTCTTGATAAGCAGCTTGGAAAACCTTGCCAAAGTCAATATAAAGAGCATCCACTCCTCTCCCCTCGTCTTCTAAGTCAATCACCTCACGATAAAGGGCTGCTGAGCTGCTCAAGCCTGATTTCCCTTTTGTAAAACTATGCTGACTGCTTCCAGTCACCCACTTGTCCTTCATGGGTTTCATAAAGGCTGTGAAGAGGATTTGCTCCTTCACAGGAATCATTGAATCAGCCAGCTTGGAAGAGACTTTCAAGCTCATCTAGCTCAACTTAGCACCCAGCCCTAGCCAATGGCACTCAGTGCCCATCCAGGCTTGGCTTCAACACCTCCAGGGATGGGGACTCCACCACCTCCCTGGGCAGCCCATTCCAATGTCAATCACTCTCTCTGCCAACAACTTCCTCCTAACATCCAGCATGAACCTGCCCTGCCACAGCTTCAGGCTCTGTCCTCTTGTTCTGCCCCTGCTTGCCTGGCAGCAGAGCCCAACCCCAGCTGGCCACAACCTCCCTTCAGGGAGCTGCAGAGAGCAAAGAGCTCTGCCCTGAGCCTCCTATTCTGCAGGCTGCACACCCCCAGCTCCCTCAGCCTCTCCTCTTGGGGCTGTGCTCCAGGCCCCTCCCCAGCCTTGTTGCCCTTCTCTGGACATCTTCCAGCACCTCAACATCTCTCTGCAATTGAGGGGCCCAGAACTGGACACAGCACTCAAGGTGTGGCCTGAGCAGCCTCTAGCTCCCCAGACCTTCTTACCTTTCATGAAGCCTGTGGTCACATTTGCTTTCTTTCAGCCCTCACAAGACTCCCCCAAGCACCATGAGCCTTCAGTGACTATGAAGAGCTCTTTACAGAGGATGCCAGGGCAGTGGCACAGGTACTTAGTGCAATCCACTGCTCCCTCTCTACTCCAGATACAAAAATACTCAGCTCTGAGCTTCTGGGCTGCATCACAACAATGACAGAGTCATAAAGGTCAGAATCATGAAGGTTAGGATCTTAGGAAGAAATTCCTCCCTGGGAGGGTGGCAAGCCTCTGGAAGGGATTGCCCAGGTTGGTTGTGGATGCCCCCTCCATGGAGATGTTCAAGGCCAGTTTGGATGGGGCCTTGAGTGACCTGGGCTAGTTGAGAGGTGTCCCTGCTCATGGCAGGCAGGTTGGCTTAGATGATCTCTAAGGTCTCCTCCAGCCTAGGCCATTCCAGGATTCTATGAAAAGACCTTCAAGATACCAACTGTAACTCATCTACCATGATCACTAAACTGTATCCTGAAGAACCACATCCACAGCTTCCTGAACACCTCCAGGGATGCTGCAACACTGCAACAGGTTGCCCAGGTTGGTGGTTGAGGCCCCATGGCTGGAGATATTGCAGGTGAGGCTGGAGAGGGCTGTGGGCAACCTGCTCAAGTTGAGGATGTCCCTGCTGAGTGCAGAGGGGGTTGTAGTGAATGAGCTTTGGAGGTCCCTTCCAACTCAGCCCCTTCTATGGTGACCCCATCCTGTTCCAATCCCTCACCACTCTTTTGGGAAATAATTATTTTTCCCCCTAAACTTTAACAGATTCCTAAATTCACACCAAAAACGTTTCATTTGCTTTGAACGCCCTAGAGCTCTTCAGGCCCACGTCTTGGCAGGTCCTCTGAGTCAGCATCTCTGAACTGCTGAGTTATTTTTAGCTGAAGGCCCCTGCCATGTTACTCAGTTGTTAACCACCTTTATTTCCTCAGCATCATTTTTAACATTCTTTCCATGCAGCACTCCAGAGAAGCTCATCTCAGATCACAGCATCATAGAATGAGTCAGGGTTGGAAGGCACCACAAGGATCAGCCAGTCCCAACCCCCTGCCATGCCCAGGGGCACCCTACCCTAGAGCAGGCTGCCCACAGCCTCTGCCAGCCTGGACAAAAACACCTCCAGGGATCTGGCCTCAAACACCACCCTGCAGGGGCAACCCATTCCAGCCTCTCACCACTCTCATGCTCAGGAATTTCCTCCTCATCTCCAGCCTCAATCTCTCCACCTCCAGCTTTGCTCCATTCCCCCCAGTCCTGGCACTCCCTGACACCCTCAAAAGTCCCTCCCCAGCTTTTTTGTAGCCCCCTTCAGATCCTGGAAGGCCACAAGAAGGTCACCTGGGAGCCTCCTCTTCTCCAGCCTGCACAGCCCCAACTCTTTCAGGCTGTGCTCACAGCAGAGCTGCTCCAGCCCAGATATTTTTAGGACATTTGGTTATCTATGAACAAAGCATTTGAGGCACCCATGCCTGAGTGGGTGAGGGCTCTGCAGTGCCATAGGAATGAGGACATCAATACCTCAGACTTTTTCAGTCCCAAAAAAACCCCCAAACCAACCAGCTGTTTCCAAATCCTTTCCTTCTCTGAGTGATGGATTTAGTGATCAAGTTCCTCTCCCCCTCTCAAAAAATCAACCCCTAAACTAAAGCTTCTTTTGTGTATGAAGTTGGTGATAGAAATCTGTCTGCCCTTCTCTGGAACAGCCCAGCTCTGAGGGAGCTCCTACACACACAGCATGGACAGCCTGGCTGCCAGAGTGCCATGCAGCACCCCTCAACAATAGGACTGCTCTCCAGCCTCTCCTTCTCCACATGACATCTTAGTGACCACTCCTCCCAAGGCTTTTTCAGAAGGTTCTTTTTCCTAGTGGCCATCTCTTCCACTCTCTGAAAAAGCACAGGCACCTTCTCATACCATCCCAGGATGTTAGGGGCTCAAAAGGACCTCTGGAGAGCTTCCAGTTCAACTCTCCTGCCAGAGTACAGGTCTCTAAACAAAACTCACAGGGTCACAGGATCACAGCATGTTAGGGGTTACAGAGCTTCCAGTCCAACTCCCCTGACAGAGCAGGACCAGAGAATCCAGCACAGGTGACACAAGAACACATCCAGACAGGCCTGCAAAGGCTCCAGACAAGGAGACTCCACAACCTCTCTGGGCAGCCTGTGCCAAGCCTCTGGGACCCTTACACTCAAAAAGTTCTTCCTCATGTTGAGCTGCAACTTCCTGTGCTGCAGTTTCCATCCCTTGCCCCTTGTGCTATGGCAGGGCACAAGTGAGCAGAGGCTGTCCCTGTGCCTTCCTTGCTGACCCTCAGCTCTTGATAGACATTGCTCAGATCCCCTCTCAGCCTTCTCCTCTGCAGTCTAAGCAGCCCCAGGGCTCTCAACCTTTCCTCTCCAGGCAGTGTTCCAGTCCCTTCAGCATCCTTGCAGCCCTCCCTTGGACTCTCTCCAGCAGATCCCTGTCCCTCTTGAACTTCTTTATAGTCAGGGTGAAAGAGCCCTGGAGCAGGCTGCCCACGTGGCTGTGGAGTTTCCACCTCTGGAGGCTTTCAAAGCCAGCCTGGATGCATTCCTGTGCAGTGCTCCAGTCCCTTCAGCATCCTTTTAGCCCTCCCTTGGACTCTCTTTAGCATCACACAGAATCACCCAGGTTGGCAAAGCCCCTCAGGATCACCAAGTGCAACCTACAACCTTACTCAACAAGATTCACCTTAAACCATAGCCCTGAGCACCAGATTAGAAAAACCCAAGCCAACAAACCCACCTAGAATCAGTCAGGCTGGGAGAGACCTCCAAGATCATAATGCAAACTCCCGTTAAGAGGATCCCTGTTCCCCTTGAACTGGGCAGCCCAGAACTCTTCAGCCTGCTGCTTTTTCAGTGGTATTCCACATGGGTAACTCCTCTCTATCATCCATAGATGAATCACTGAAAAATGAATCCCAGCTCCCTCTGCCACCCCTCCCCAGCCCTGCTCTCCAGACCCTCCCACAGCTTTGTTGCCGTTCTCTGGACCTGCCCCAGCCCCTCAATGTCCTTCTGGGAGTAAGAGCCCCAAAACTGCACCCAGTACTTAACCCATGGCCTCCCCAGTGCTGAGCCCAGGGGGACAATGAGCCTCCTGTACCTGCTGGTCACACTGCTGCTGATCCATGGCAGGATGCACACTGGCACATCTTCATAGAATCATAGAATGGTCTAGGTTGGAAGAGACCCCAAAGATCATCCAGTTCCAACCCCCCTGTGCCATAGGCAGGGACACCTCCCACTAGATCAGGTCACTCAAGGCCTCATCCAGCCTGGCCTTGAACACATCCAGGGAGGGAGCAGACACAACCTCCCTGGGCAACCTGTTCCAGTGTCTCACTACCCTCACTGTGATGAACTTCCTCCTAACATCCCCTTCAAATCTCCCCTCTGCCACTTTGAACCCATTCCCCCTCGTCCTGTCATTACAAGACCTTGTGAACAGTCCCTCCCCAGCCCTCCTGTAGCCCCCTTCAGATACTGGAAGGTTGCTCTAAGGTCTCCTGGCAGCCTTCTCTTCTCCAGGCTGAAAAGCCTCAACTCTCTCAGCCTGTCCTCATAGCAGAGCTGCTGCAGCCCTCTGAGCATCTTTGTGGCCCTCCTCTGGACCCTCTCCAGCAGTTCCATGTCCTTCCTGTGCTGGGGGCTGCAGAGCTGCAGACAGTGCTGCAGGTAGGGTCTGTATATGATCACTTATATGATCTGTACCCTCCAGCACACAATCTAGGTCACTAAACTTCATACAAAAAGGCACAGCCCTAGCTCCAGACCTGTGATTCAGTTAACACTCTGAACCAACACTTTGCTGCTCCCTTCACTGACATTGAGCTTTTCCCATCTGCAGTTCCCCCCTACCTGAGATGGATGCTGTTGGCTGCCTGTTATTGTTCTAAATGTCCTCTTCTCTGCCAGCCCTTCTCTGGAGGAGAAGATTAGCACTAAGGAGCCTTCATTTTCATTAAGAGGGCTTGATGCTGGCTGGCTTTACTTCAGGGCTGCACTGCTCTACTTGGCATTTCTTTTTTTTTTTTCCCTTCCTTCTCCAAGTGCTGAAACTGCACACAACTACTGCCCAGAGGGGGCTTAAAACCACCAAACTCCTTTTAACCTGAAAGAGATTTAGGCCAGAGGATCACAACCAGCAGGGCATGGCTTCAGCTTTGGAGGAGGTGAAGTAACATAAAATGAAACAAGCACAGCAAATGCTACCCAGGACAGCAGGCAGGAAAATTCTACAGTGTGGTGCCACTCAGACACTGCTGGGCAAAGCTGATCCATAGACTGATCAAGGATAGCCTGCTGGCCAGATCCAGGGAGAAGGGACCTCAGCAGGCCATCAGGCTCCCTCAGGCCCTCTCTAAGCAGCATTGTTTCTGTCTGAAGCTGGAGATGGCCTGCTGTGCTAGCTGCACCACCACTTGAGTGCAGGAGGAGATTTGCTGTGATCTCCTCTCCAAGTAGGCAGTCTTCTTGGAAGGGATTTAGAATCATAGTATCATAGAATGGCTTAGGTTGGAAGAGACCTCAAAGATCAGCCAGTTCCAACCCCCCTGTGCCATAGGCAGGGACACCTCCCACTAGATCAGGTCACTCAAGGTCTCATCCAGCCTGGCCTTGAACACCTCCAGGGAGGGAGCAGCCACAACCTCCCTGGGCAACCTGTGCCAGTGCCTCACCACCCTCACTGTCAAGAACTTCCTCCTAACATCCTGTTCAAATCTCCCCTCTGCCAGTTTGAACCCATTCCCCCTCGTCCTGTCATTACAAGCCCTTGTGAACAGTCCCTCCCCAGCCCTCCTGTAGCCCCCTTCAGATACTGGTAGGCTGCCATAAGGTCTCCTGGCAGCCTTCTCTTCTCCAGGCTGCAGAGCCCCAACTCCCTCAGCCTGTCATTTCCACTCACAGATGTGTTGTCTTCTTTGTGCCCGGTGATGTTCCTTATGTCTCACCATGCTCTTTGCCCTCATGTCACCCAGACACATCGTCTGTGTTTCAACTTGTCTTGTGACCCTCTGCTCATCTCCACCATCCTCTGTACTGGTAGCCTGCCTTTCAGGTTCTCTTGTCAGACAGGCATTTGAACCCACCATGGCTTTTCTGTGCTGTCCTCAACTCTTCAACTCTTTCTGTGCTATCCTCAGTTCTTCAACTTGACCAAATCCTTTGGTTCCCTCCTTGGAACTCTCAACCTCAGGTATGTTCTGCCACCAGTTCAGGTCACACCATCCATATACAGATCATAGAACCACAGAAAGGGCTGGGTTGGAAGGGACCTCCAAAGCTCATCCACTCCAACCTCTCTGCACTCAGCAGGGACATCCTCCACTAGAGCAGGTTGCCCACAGCCCTCTCCAACCTCACCTGCAATATCTCCAGCCATGGGGCCTCAACCACCTCCCTGGGCAACCTGTTGCAGTGTTGCAGCAGCCTCCTGCTGCAGAACTTGTTCCTCACATCCAATCTCAATCTGCTCTGCTCTAGTTTGCAGCCATTGCCCTCGTCCTGTCCCTGCAGCCCTTTGCAAACAGTCTCTCTGCAGCCTGCAGGTACTGGCAGGTCACTATTAGCTTCCCCAAAGTCTTCTCCTCTCCAGGCTGAAGATGTTCTATGAGAAACCTGATTAGCAAGGCACATTTGGCAGCTTCTACACCCTCCCATCCTTGCCTTCCCCTTCAGTGTGAAGGTGATACCTAATGCCACTCCTGGCACTGCCAGCACTTCTCCCCAGTCCCCAGCTCAGAAGTCAAGGCTATGTTTCATTCTCCTTATAAACAAAGTCCTTCCCCCACCTCCTCTGCTTTTCTGCTCTTAGGTTTACTCACTCCTGTCATTTAGGGATTTATTGAGCGCATTCCAAGAGTGGCTGTGGTACTGAAGCTGATGATATAAATGCTGTGACAACACGAACAAAATGTCCAAGCTACTTTGGTTTCTTAGTATGTACAGAATGCTCTCGGGGTCCTGTTTTGATCAAGATACATGACAGCCTTTACCACAGCAGTTCCTTCAGCAACAAAGCCCTGTGGTGCTGTGGGATCCCTCCTGTCATCCAGCACATCCTCCTCCCTTTCACCACTTCATCCCTTCCTGTACCTATCAGAACAGAGCAGAGGAGAGCAGAGTAGAATAGAATAAAATAACAGAACAGGATCAAAGAATCATTTTGATTGGCAAAACCCTTTAAGCTCATCCAGTCCAGCCATCCTCTGACTCTGCCAAGGCTGGTGCTGAACCATGGCCCTCAGCACCACAGCTCTGCCTCTTGGAAACACCTCCAGGGATGGGGATTCAGACACCTCCCTGGGCAGCCTGTGCCAGGCTTTGAGAAGCCTTTCATGGAAGATGCTGCTTCTCATCTCCAGTCTAAGTCTCCCCTGGGGCAACTTGAGGCCACTTCCTCTCCTCCTATCACTTACATGACAGAAGAGACTAATTCCCACCTGGCTCCAACGTCCAACCACAGACTGGAGCACTGCCTGAGGAGGAGAGGCTGAGAGCCCTGGAGCTGCTTAGGTTGCAGAGGAGAAGGCAGAGAGGGGATCTGAGCAATGTCTATCAAGAGCTGAGGGCTGGGGGTCAGCAAGGAAGGCACAGGGACAGCCTCTGCTCACTTGTGCCCTGCCATAGGACAAGGGGCAAGGGATGGAAACTGCAGCACAGGAAGTTGCAGCTGAACATGAGGGAGAACTTCTTAAGTGTAAGGGTCCCAGACGCCTGGCACAGGCTGCCCAGAGAGGTTGTGGAGTCTCCTTGTCTGGAGCCTTTGCAGTCCTGTCTTGATGTGTTCCTGTATCACCTGTGCTAGATTCTCTGGTCCTACTCTGTCAGGGGGGTTGGACTGGAAGCTCTCCAGAGGTCCCTTCCAGACCCTAACATCCTGGGATCCTGTGAGAATAGCTACTTTTTTTTTCCCTTGGGAACCTAAAAGATACTGAAAAGAGCTAACCTGTGCCTAAAAACATTTGCTGCACTGGTGACCATAGCACTTCCCAGCACTTAACATCACAGTTGATTTCAAATGCCCATGTGATGGAGAGAGGTAACCTGCCAGTGCCTGCAGGGGCTACAAGCAGGCTGCAGAGAGACTGTTTGCAAAGGGCTGCAGGGACAGGACGAGGGCAATGGCTGCAAACTAGAGCAGAGCAGATTGAGACTGGATGTGAGGAACAAGTTCTGCAGCAGGAGGCTGCTGCAACACTGCAACAGGTTGCCCAGGGAGGTGTTTGAGGCCCCATGGCTGGAGATACTGCAGGTGAGGCTGGAGAGGGTTGTGGGCAACCTGCTCTAGTGGAGGATGTCCCTGCTGAGTGCAGAGGTTGGAGTGGATGAGCTTTGGAGGTCCCTTCCAACCCAGCCCATTCTGTGATCCTGTGAGCAGCTTCACTGCAGAATGGGGACAGAGAGCTCTGGTTGGTGACAGCCACTAGGTGGCAAAGTTGGCCCAAGAACAACTGGCAGTGCCTACCTGCATCCTTTGGAACTGGCCTAAGCATCCATTTGAAACTAAGTGATCTTGCAAAAAAAAAAAGGCCAGAAGCCAGTGACCGGGAACCTGTTGGATGATGCTGTCTGGAAATATTATTGAACTCCTTCGTTTTGGGGAAATTCTGAAGACACTTCCGATGACCTCATTTTAGTAACATGGGTTTGAACTCCCAGCACCCAGCAATTAAACTAAAATCCTGTACACAGCCTTTTCCTTTAGAGAAGGATCACAGAGTCATAGAATGGCTTGGGTTGGAAGGCATCTTAAAGATCATCCAGCTCCAACCCCTCTGCCATAGGCAGGGACACCTCTCACTAGCCCCAGGGTGCTCCAGGCCTCACCCAGTCTGGCATCCAACACTGCCAGGTTTGGAGCCTTCACAGTCATAGAATCACAGAATCACAGAGTGCCAGGGGCTGGAAGGGACCTCCAAAGCTCAGCCAGTCCAACCCCACTGCCACAGCAGCATCACCCAGAGCAGATCACACAGGAACACATCCAGGAAGGTCTGGAATATCTCCAGAGAGGAAGACTCCACAACCTCCCTGGGCAGCCTGTTCCAGGCTTCTGTCACCCTCACAGGGAAAAAAATCCTCCTCCTGTTTCCATGGAACTTCCTCTGCCTCAGCTTCCACCACTGCCCTTGTGCTGTCCCTGGGCATCACCCAGCAGAGCCTGGCTCCAGCCTCCTGCCACTCACCTTTGCATCTTTAGCAGCATTGCTGAGGTCACCTCTCAGGCTCCTCCTGTGCCAGCAGCACAGCCCCAGCTCCCTCAGGCTCTCCTCCTAACAGAGCTCTTCCATTCCCTTCAGCATCTTTGTGCCTCTGTGCTGGACTCTCTCCAGCAGTTCTATGTCCCTCTTGAGATGGGAGGCCCAGAACTGGGCACAGTACTGCAGATGTGGCCTCAGCAGGGCAGGGCAGAGAAGCAGGAGAACCTCTGTGGACCTACTCACCACAGCCCTTCTAATGCACCCCAGAATGGCACTGGCCCTGCTGGCCACCAGAGCACATTGGTGGCTCTTGGTCACCCTCCCACCCACTAGGACCCCCAAATCCTTTTCCCCTTTGCTGCCTTCCAACAGGTCAGTCCTGCTCCCTGGGGTTGTTCTGTCCCAGGTACAAGACTCTCCCCTTGCCCTTACTGAGTTTCACTAAATTTTGATGTCTCTGGGCAACCTGTTCCACTGCCTCACCACCCTCACAGGGAAGAATTTCCACCTAATGCCTGATCTAAATCCAAGTTCTTGCAGTCTGAAGCCATCACCACACCTCCTGGCATTCCATGCCTCCCACTGGCAAACAAAAGAAATTTATATATATTTAGTTACAGATTATTGATTTTCTAGGAGGGCAAACAGATCTTAATAGAGTAAAAGCAGTTGGTGAATATTAAATGGAGTTTAATATGAGACTCAATGAGGCAAAGTGCAAGGTCAGGGCAACTCTGGATGTCAATCCAGGCTGGGGAATGAGGAGATTGAGAGCAGCCCTGCAGAGAAGGGCTTATGGGTGCTGGTGGGGGAGAAGCTGGGCACGATCCAGCAATGGGCACCAGCAACACAGAAGGGCAATGGCAGCCTGGGCTGCAGCCAAAGCAGCAGAGGCAGCAGGCCCCTTGTACCCTCAAACCAGAAGATGCCATCTGATATCCCAGCAAACACCTGCAAGGTACACAGATGTCTTGCAGATGTCCCAGTGTATCCTCCAGAACTCCTATGCTGAAGCAGAGGAAGCTTCATTTAAACATGAGGAGGAATTTTTTTCCCTGTGAGGGTGCCAGAACTCTGGAACAGGCTGCCCAGGGGGGTTGTGGAGTCTCCTTCTCTGGAAATATTCCAAACCCACCTGGATGTGTTCCTGTGTGATCTGCTCTAGGTGATGCTGCTGTGGCAGTGGGGGTGGACTGGGTGAGCTTTGAAGGTCCCTTCCAGCCCCTGGCATTCTATGATTCTGTGATACAGTACTCATGGACCACACTGGAGCCTCTGCTGGGTAAAGATTAGGTGAGTAGAAGAGAGGAAAGGAGGAGAGAAGGGCTGGAGCAGCTCTGCTATGAGGACAGGCTGAGAGCTGGGGGTGTGCAGCCTGGAGAAGCTCCCAGAGGGACCTTCAGCTGCCTTCCAATGGCTGAAGGGATCCTACGGGGAGCCTGCAGAGGGACTTTTCATGAGGGTGTCTAGAGACAGGCTAAGGGGAATGGTTTGAGGCTGAGGCAGAACAGGGTTAGACTGGAGTTGAGGAAGAAGTTCTTCAGTAGGAGGGTGGTGAGACCCTGGAACAGGCTGCCCAGAGAGGCTGTGGCTGCCTCCATCCCTAGAGAGACTAAGCCTTGAGCAACGAAGCCTAGCTGAGAGGTGTCCCTGCCCATGGTAGGGGGCTTGGAGTAGATGATCTGTGAGATCCCTTCCAACCTAAGCTGTTCTATAATTTGATGATCCCCTGCTGCCAGTGGCCAAGGAGAAACTTTAAGGGACAGCAGGGTGAAAAGTGGAAGGAAAAGAGGCACTGGTTGGAGTGTAGCAGTGAGCAGCAGCAAAGTTGGGACTGGCTCAGATCAGAGCTGGGTAACCTGGGCAACTCAAATAGAAATAGGTTTCCTTATTATTTATTTAGCTGTAATAAAGACTTTCTACTATTTCCCCCATCTTATTTTGGGAATTTCCAAAGCTCCTCCGACCAAGCACCTTGGAGCTCCTCAGTGCCCAAAAAAGGCTGCAGCATGTGAATGGAGCAGCATGTCCAGATGGCACTTCTCTGAACTCCAGTAACACAGCCCTGGGGTATTCGCTAATGAAATCTCCACTTCTTCCAGCTGCTTGGGGCATGGAAAAATTCTGATGGCACCAAAGCACTGCACTGGAAAGGAAAACATCTTAAACCTGGCTCTACTGCTTTGCTTGAAACCTGCCGTGGTGCCAGGAAGCCTTTGTCCACTGAGACACCACCCATGAACTTCAGCCACACTCATCCTGGCTTCTCCTTTGGGATGGTGCAAGCTTTTGATAACAAACCACTCATAAGATCAAAACAACTGGAATGAGAGATGAGCAAACAAAAAAGCCTTGGGAGTGTTGGTTGCTGAGCAGCTTCTCAGGAGACAGCAGTGCCAGCAGGCTCCAGCAGGGTCCATGAGGACTGTATCATAGAATCATAGAATCACAGAATGTCAGGGGCTGGAAGGGACCTCCAAAGCTCATCCAGTGCAACCCCCCCTGCCAGAGCAGCATCACCCAGAGCAGACCACACAGGAACACATCCAAGCAGGTCTGGAATATCTCCTGCAGCCCAGCAGGCAGCTGTGTGCTGGGTTGCAGCCAGAGCAGTGTGGGCAGCAGGGCAAGAGAGGGGATTGTGCTCCTTGGCTCTGCCCTGCTCAGATCTCACCTCCAGTCCTGCCTCCAGAGCTGCTGTCTCCAGTAAAAGGAGGACACAGAGCTGCTGGAGTGAGGCCAGAGGAGGCCACAAAGATGATCCACAGGCTGGAACAGCTTTGCTGTGAGGATAGGCTGAGGGAGCTGGGGGTGTGGAGCCTGGAGAAGAGAGGACTCTGTGCCTGACAGTACCTGAAGGAACCCTATAGGAAGGCTGCAGAGGGACTTGTCATGAGTGTATCTAGAGTCAGGCCAAGGGGGAACGATTTGAAACTGAAGCATAGCAGGGGTAGACTGGAGCTGAGGAAGAAGTTCTTCAAGTACAGGTGGTGAGACTCTGGAACAGGTTCCCCAGGGAGGTTGTGGCTGCCTTCTCCCTGGAGGCATTTGAGGACAGGTTGGGTGAGGCCTTGAGCAGCCAAGAAGTTGCACAAGGAGAAGCTGAGAGGCTTCCCTGCCCACAAGAAGGAGCTTGGAGCAGCTGATCTGTGAGGTCCCTTCAGCCCTGAGGCATTCAGTGGGTAGCAGCAGGGGGAGTGCAGGTGGCAGAGCTGCGCGGTTCACACACAGCACATCCCTGCCACGGGCAGCGCAGCACAGCTGGACACTCTTCTCCTAGAGGGACAATTAAGTGAGAAAGCGATGCTAGATGAAAACAGAAACGTGCCATAGAGAAGAAACTGCAGTGCTGTGTGCTGCTACTGCCTGCCCATGCCCTCGCACGCAGCAGCAAGAAGCAATGCCTGAAGTAACAGGAAAAGAGCAGCTCTGTTCTGAGAAGGAAGGAGAGCAAACAACTCAGAAGATGACAGAGGTCAAAAGACGTCCTGCAGGAAAGGAATTTGGGGGCTGTTATGGAATATGAAAGAAAATCAGGTTCCTTTAAAAAGAAAAAAAAAAACAAACATTGTCTAGACAGACCTGGGCAGTTCAGGAGATAGGGTATCAGGAACCCCAAGGCTTTCATTTCACCTCCAGTGAAGGTTTGACTTAAACAACTTCTTCATGTTCGGCCTTTTGGACTTTTTTCTGTTGGTTTTGGGGGGGGGTTGTCCCCAAAAGTCAATCTCGAACACAAAAACATTGTTTCAAAGCTGGAAGTTAACCTCCCTTTCATCAACTTTACTAATTTAGGACAGAGCTTAATCCTCTGAAGAGTCCCAGGGGCAGGCAGCCCAACGCTTGTCACCTCCACAGAGCTCTGCCTCCACCCCAGAGCTCTGCCTCCTCCTCCAGAGCTCTGCCTCCTCCTTCAGTGCTCTGCCTGCTCCTCCAGAGCTCTGCCTGCTCCCCACAGCTCTGCCTCCTCCCCACAGCTCTGCCTGCTCCCCACAGCTCTGCCTCCTCCTTCAGTGCTCTGCCTGCTCCCCACAGCTCTGCCTGCTCCCCCACAGCTCTGCCTCCTCCCCACAGCTCTGCCTGTTCCCCACAGCTCTGCCTCCTCCCCACAGCTCTGCCTCCTCCCCGGAGCTCTGCCTGCTCCTCCAGAGCTCTGCCTCCACCCCACAGCTCTGCCTCCTCCTCCAATGCTCTGCCTCCTCCCTAGGGCAAGGTCCAGGATCAGTATTGGCAGCACTCAGAGGTGAGGAGCTCAAGCCCCTTCCTGCACCCTCCAGCAGTGGTCTGGCAGGCTGACAGGATTGCTGGGGATGTGTCAGGAGCACTACAAGGAGCATTCTGTCTCCTCAGTGCCACCAGGACTCAGGACCCACTTAGCACCAAGGGTTTGTTGGCAGCCAGGCTAACATCTCAGCACGAGTCTGCAGCAGCCTGCCCCAGCAGCAGTTACTGATCAAGTTGCTGCTCCCACACAATGCAACCTGGCACAGACACAAGCCTCCCCTGCAAGAAACCAGCCTGGCACCACCAGTCTGTGTCTGCCACCTCTGATGGGCAGTGCCACTGGGTGACAGCATTGTCTGGGCACCCAAGGATGGAGCTGCTGCCATCAGACTGCAGCCCTGCTGCTGCTAAGGGAACCATCAGCTCAGGGAACTTTGCTCATCATAATGTCATTGTAACACCAAACAGCTCCTGGCCTCGGGCTGCTGCCTCCAGGGCACACCACACCTTGGGCACACCTCCTCAGGCCCAGACTACAGCTTGGGCACTCCTGCTGGCCTTACCTGGAACCTTAACCTTGGGCACTGCTCCTTGCCCATGCCTGGAACCTTAACCTTAGGCACTGCTCCTTGGCAATGTCTGGAACCTTAACCTTGGGCACTGCTCCTTGCCCATGCCTGGAACCTTAACCTTGGTCACTGCTCCTTGGCAATGTCTGGAACCTTAACCTTGGTCACTCCTGGAATCTTAACCTTGGTCACTGCTCCTTGGCAGTATCTGGAACCTTAACCTTGGTCACCCCTGGAACCTTAACCTTGGTCACTGCTCCTTGGCAATATCTGGAACCTTAACCTTGGTCACCCCTGGAACCTTAACCTTGGTCACTGCTCCTTGCCCATGCCTGGAACCTTAACCTTAGGCACTGCTCCTTGGCAATGTCTGGAACCTTAACCTTGGTCACCCCTGGAACCTTAACCTTGGTCACTGCTCCTTGCCCATGCCTGGAACCTTAACCTTGGTCACTGCTCCTTGGCAATGTCTGGAACCTTAACCTTGGTCACCCCTAGAATCTTAACCTTGGTCACTGCTCGGTGGTGATGCCTGGAACCCTTACCTGGTGGGGGTACAAGGGCAGAGAGGGGAGTTCAGTCAGCAGCAGGTGTGAAGTTGAATCTAAAAGATCTCTCCCTTGCACCAGGGTATCCTATTTCCAAACACCACCATCAAGAGCAGAGGTCTTTTCCAGCAACAAGAAGAAAGAAGGCTACAAGAAGAAGAACAGCAGGACCTGCAGGACTAGAGGGACCACAGAGATGTCTTTGGGACCCTGGCATTGCTGGCAGCTAAAGGACCTCTTTGCCTTTTTCCCTCTTCACTTTTCCCCTTTCTCCTCTCACTCTTGTCTACCTCTTATGGCCAAACAACACATTTTCACTGTTGGTTGAAGTAAAGCCCTTGGCTGGTCACCTGTGTTTTGCTCTTTGAGGTCACACTGAGGAAGCAGCAGGAGTGCACGGTTGGGCCTGTGGCAGGATGCCAGGCATTTCCTCCTGACCATGCACTGCCCAGGGCTGTCCCAGCCACTGATGGCCTCCTGATAAAGAAACTCAGCAGAGACTTCCAGACCTGGGTGGCCCACTTGACCCCACTTTAAATTATCCCTGGGAGAAGGTTTGTGGTGAAGGACGATGGCTGATTGCCACCTGCACAGCAGCAGCAGCACTGAGCAAGTACAGGCTGGGAGGTGATCTGCTGGAGAGGGACCTGGGAGTGCTGCTGGACAACATCCATGGCACAGCAATGTGCCCTGGGGGACAAGAGGGGCAATGGGGTCCTGGGGTGTATTAAGCAGAGTGTGTCCAGCAGATCAAGGAAGGTTCTCCTCCCCCTCTACTCTGCCCTGCTGAGACCTCATCTTGAGCACTGCCTTCAGTTTTTGGGCTTCCCAGTTTCAGAGAGACAGGGACCTGCTGGAGAGGGTCCAGGAGAGGGCTGTGAGGATGCTGAGGGGACTGCAGCACTGCCTGGGGAGGAGAGGCTGAGGGACCTGGGGCTGCTTAGGCTGCAGAAGAGAAGACTGAGAGGGGACTGAATCAGTGTTTATAAATCTCTGAGGGCTGGGGGCCAGGAGAGGGGTGGGGACAGGCTCTGCTCACTGCTCCTTAGCAGAGGCCAAGGAGCAATGGATGGAAGCTGCAGCACAGGAGGTTGCAGCTCAACACAAGAGGCAACTTCTTGCCTGGGTGGGTCCCAGAGCAGTGGCACAGGCTGCCCAGAGAGGGTGTGGAGTCTCTTTGTCTGGAGCCTTTCCAGGCCTGTCTGGATGTGTTCCTGTGTGCCCTGAGCTAGGTTGTCTGGTCCTGTTCTGGCAGGGAGGTTGGATTGGATGAGCTCTTTGTGTCCCTTCCAAGCCCTGCCATCCTGTGAGCCTGGTCAGGGGTGGTTGCAGAGAGGCCAGCACACCCTTGCCACTAGCCCAGCAGGCACTGGTGCTGGCAGAGCAGAGCTGCTGCTTCAGTTATGGCTTCAGCAAGTCAAAAGAGGACAACTCCTCATACAAAAAGCTGCTCCACCATCCCCTCCAGTCTCTCACCTACTCCTCACAATGCATAGAAATCTGCAGCGCTGCTAATTCTGGAGTGCCTGCCCCTGGGTAAGGACAACCTCTTCCACAAACGTATGCTGCAGCTCCTTTCCCAAGCCATACAGCACATCTGCTCCTCTCTGCACACTTTTACCAGGTCACCACGAGCAGTTCCAGGAATCCTGCTTTCTCCCATCCCTTGCCATCACCCCTTCTCTCCTGGACTTTCTATCTCACAAACAAGGCAATTGTCATAGATGGTCTTGCCTCAGTTTGTTTCCAGGGGGATGGAGGACACAGGGGGATAGGGGACGCAGGGGGATGGGGGACGCAGGGGGATGGGGGACGCAAGGGTATGTGGGATGCAGGGGGATGGGGGACGCAGGGGGATGGGGGAC
>VWZI01022966.1:134352-145571 GCA_013396835.1 Psilopogon haemacephalus
AGAGGGGGGGCAGTGGGCACAAAGGGGGGGCAGTGGGCACAGAGGGGGGGCAGTGGGCACAGAGGGGGGGCAGTGGGCTATTATCCATGGAAGACATTAGCAGCCACAGGGGTGCCAGCCTTGGCTGTGTCTCCATCAGCAATGACACAGCACGACAGGAGCCGTTTAGCAGATAGAGAAAGCAGTGTCAAAGCCCCTCTAGGACTCCACTACAAGAGAAAAGGTTTCTCTTTCTTTCTCCAGAAAAGCTGAGCTCTGGTCTGCTGGACATGTCTTCAGCATAAGTATGGTTTGACTCCCTGGTTTGGACCCTTCCAGATCCTATGGACCCCCTGAGCTTCCACTTTTCCATACAGCTTCCACTTCACTTTCCTCTGTGAGGAATCTGGGGCATGTATATAAAACCAGTCCATAATCAGGAGATCTACTTCCAGATCAGTTGGGAAAATATTTTCAATCTACAAAGGAAGAAGATGCTGAAAATCCTGCAGCACACAGGAGTTCACTTGTGTCTCCTTCATAACATCACACCAAAATTATCAGCAGAAAGGTGAAGAAATGGATGAGTTCTGTTCACTTTTGGCCTTTAGATGTGTTCACACCTGAGAGTGGAAGTGGGAGGAGAAGAGCAAGCAAACAGACCACTCATGAAGGTAAAGACAATGTGAAAAGAAACCAAAAGCACACAGACCCTGCACACTTCAACCAACCTTCTTCAGACCACGTGAAAACATTGCACAAATGCTAAGGAACAAAACACCGTTGGATCCAACTTGCTGCAAAAACACAGCTCTCCCCATCACCCTCAAAAACACAGCTCCCCTATCACCCTCAAAAACACAGCTTGTAGAATAGCATACAATAGAATAGCATAAAATACAATAGAATAAGACAGGTTGGAAGAGACCTCCAAGCTCATCCAGCCCAACCTAGCACCCAGCCCTAGCCAATGGCACTCAGTGCCCATCCAGGCTTGGCTTAAACACCTCCAGGGATGGGGACTCCACCACCTCCCTGGGCAGCCCATTCCAATGCCAATCACTCTCTCTGCCAGGAACTTCCTCCTAACATCCAGCCTCAACCTGCCCTGCCACAGCTTCAGCCTGTGTCCCCTCATTCGGTTGCTGCTTGCCTGGGAGCAGAGCCCAACCCCAGCTGGCCACAACCTCCCTTCAAGTAGCTGCAGAGAGCAATGAGCTGTGCCCTGAGCCTCCTCTTCTGCAGGCTGCACACCCCCAGCTCCCTCAGCCTCTCCTCTTGGGGCTGTGCTCCAGGCCCCTCCCCAGCCTTGTTGCCCTTCTCTGGACACCTTCCAGCACCTCAACATCTCTCTTGAATGAGGGGCCCAGAACTGGACACAGCACTCAAGGTGTGTGCTGAGCAGTGCTGAGCACAGGGGCACAAGGACTGCCCTGCTCCTGCTGCCCACATTGCTCCTGCTCCAGCCCAGGATGCCATTGGCTCTGCTGCCCACCTGGGCACACTGCTGCCTCATGTTCAGATCATGTCCACATCTCTTCCCATTGCCTTCCAAAACACATCTCTTGCCAAACCTGTGACCATTAATACAGACTAGACCCTCAGACAGTCCCAGTACAGCAGAACTTCCCTGCAGTTGTATCCTGGGAAGTCTACACTGCCTGACCCATTCCCCTTTCATTCCTGTAGCGCTGTGTGGATGACAAATCTCCATGCACTGCCTGAGAAACTGCACTGGGTGAATACTTGAAAGGCAACAGGCATGGGTTTTATACACAAAGTAATCCTGTTGGAATGGTCACAAATCCAGGCTGGGTGCAGACTGGGTTGAGAGCAGCCCAGAAAAAAAAGGCCTTGGGGGTGCTGGTTGCTGAGCAGCTCCCCAGGAGCCAGCAGTGCCCTCCTGCAGCCCAGCAGGCAGCTGTGTGCTGGCTGCAGCCAGAGCAGTGTGGGCAGCAGGGCAAGAGAGGGGGTTGTGCCCCTTGGCTCTGCTCAGACCTCACCTCCAATCCTGCCTCCAGTGCTGCTGTTCCCAGCATGAGAAGAGCACAGAGCTGCTGGAGTGAGGCCAAAGAAGGCCACAAAGATGCTCCAAGGGCTGGAGCAGCTCTGCTGTGAGGACAGGCTGAGGGAGCTGGGGGTGTGCAGCCTGGAGAAGAGAGGACTCTGGAGGGACCTTCAAACTGCCTTCCAGTACCTGAAGGGATCTTCCAGGAAGGCTGCATAGGGACTTTTTCTGAGGATGTCTAGAGACAGGCCAAGGGGGAATGGTTTGGAGCTGAGGCAGAGCAGAGTTAGACTGGAGCTGAGGAAGAAGTTCTTCAGTAGGAGGGTGGTGATGTTAGTCTGGAATGTGCTCCCCAGGGAGGTGGTGGATGTCCTCTCCCTGGAGGTGTTTGAGGACAGGCTGGATGAGGCCTTGAGCAACCAAGTCTGGTTGATAAGGTCTCCTT
Source organism: Psilopogon haemacephalus (assembly GCA_013396835.1). Lineage (NCBI taxonomy): Eukaryota > Metazoa > Chordata > Aves > Piciformes > Megalaimidae > Psilopogon > Psilopogon haemacephalus. The sequence continues at coordinate 136,785 of VWZI01022966.1, forward strand.
GCCCGTGGCAGGAAGGTTGGAGCAGATGATCTCTGAGGTGCCTTCCAACCCAGGCCATTCCGTGATTCTAACTGTTTCCAGCACGGGAGGGCAAAGGAGGAGATGGAATCAAACCCGCAAAGTTTGTCTTCATTTGTGACATCTAAAGCTGCAGCACGAGACACAGTCCGTTTTAAATGACACTGCAAAAGGTCAGAACAATTCCCCTAACCCTGTCAAGCCTGGCAAGATTGATCCTTGTTTTAGGTAAACTTAGCATCCAGGCCATGGGTATTGGGGCTAAATATAAAACGGAGGGAGCAGAGGGAACATTCATATATTTAGAAATTCAGGATGGAATTTCATTTTCCAGCCCAGCCAGAGAGCAGTGGTTGTGTATCCAAGAACATAGTCCTGGAGATATTAACCAGTTTGCTGCCAGCTGCTCTCACAGCTTAGCTGGAACTTGCACACCGCTGCAGGGAAGGCAAACGAAAAGGTGATTGACCTCCTCCTTGCTGCTCTGCTTTTCATCACTGCAGGACAATTTCTTAAGAGTTGCTCTTTTTTTTTTTTTTTTCTCTTCTCCCTGCCTTTGAATTCCCAAACCACCTTCCCCTGAGCACCTTAATCCCTCACTGGACACTGGCTTTTGGAGAGCAAAGCTGCACTGCATTGTTTAACCTGGAACGTTTTAAATATTCACTAACAGAATCTCTTATGTATTTCTTAAGGGGTGAGACTCTAGAGCAGGTGGCCCTGAGAAGGTTGTGGCTGCCTGGAGGTGTTCAAGGCCAGGCTGGATGAGACCTTGTGTAGCTGAGTGCAGCTGAGAGGTGTCCCTGCCCATGGTATGGAGCTTTGAGTAGATGATCCCCCAGGTCCTTCCCAATCTAAGCCAGTCTATGATCTTCATCTGCAAAGTTCAGAGGACACAGAACTGCACTCAGAATCACTTTAGCATTCATCAGAGCATCAATCAGTCAACAGAACTGACAAATCATTTTCTGTAACCGTCTTTGAGACTGGTTTAGTGCTCTGGATGTACCTGTTGCAGCCTAACTTCTATAGCAAACTGTGTGCTGGGCTGCAGCAAGAGAGGCATTGCCAGCAGGGCAAGGGAGGGGATTCTGCCCCTTTACTCTGCTCTCCTCAGACCCCACCTGCAGTACTGTCTGCAGCTCTGCAGCCCCCAGCACAAGAAGGACATGGAACTGCTGGAGAGAGTCCAGAGGAGGGCCACAAAGATGCTGAGAGGGCTGCAGCAGCTCTGCTATGAGGACAGGCTGAGAGAGTTGGGGCTGTGCAGCCTGGAGAAGAGAAGGCTGCCAGGAGACCTTAGAGCAACCTTCCAGTATCAGAGGGGGCCTACAGGAGGGCTGGGGAGGGACTGTTCACAAGGGCTTGTAATGACAGGACGAGGGGGAATGGGTTCAAACTGGCAGAGGGGAGATTTGAACAGGATGTTAGGAAGAAGTTCTCCACAGTGAGGGTGGTGAGAGACTGGAACAGGTTGCCCAGGGAGGTTGTGGCTGCTCCCTCCCTGGATGTGTTCAAGGCCAGGCTGGATGAGGTCTTGAGTAACCTGATCTAGTGGGAGGTGTCCCTGCCTATGGCACAGGGGGGTTGGAACTGGCTGATCTTTGAGGTCTCTTCCAACCTAAACCATTCTATGACTCCATAAGCTGTGAATAGAAAGCTCCATTCCTTAACTTGCAGTGGTGAATTCAGAAGTGTGTGGGGTGTGAGACTCCTGAGCCATCACACTCAGGGTGCAGGGCAGCTTTGCTATTTTCATGATGAGCTGTGAGGGGGTGATCAAAATCTGCAGACACTCACAGCCAACCCTTGAGGCTCAGGGCTGCAGGCTCCATGCCCCAGCATCTTCATCTTGTCAAGTCCCACCTCTCCATAACCATAACAAATCTCCTGGTACCTCAGGCCTCAGAGACATTAGGAGAAAGTTTACTTCAGCAGTGCTTGGACACCAGGAAAATATTTACACCAGAGGCCTTTGGGCAAGGAAATTCAATGGGCAAATCGTTTCAAGGCACCCTGCAAGATGAGTTAACTTCTCTATTTATATCTCATTCCTTCGGTGTTTAGAAGCCCTTGTGCAAAAAAAAAAAGCAACAGAAATGAACACAGAAAATGTCTGTCAGCTGAGCTGGCCTGGAGCCTGCCTTAAACTCCTCCTGAGAAGCACAACTCAGCACCATTGAGTATTTGTCACACTCACAGATTGCATCGGGGTGAAAGGGACCCCCCAAGGGCATCTTGTCCATACCCCCCTGCAGGGACACCTCCAGCTAGAGCAGGCTGCCCAGGGACACAGCAAGGCTGAACCTGGATGGCTGCAGGGACAGAGCTTCAAACGCAGCCCTAAGCAACCTGTCTCCAGCATTTCATCACCCTCACTGTGCACAACTTCCTCCTGATGTCCAACCTAAATCTCCTCTGCTCCAGTTTCAAACCATTGCCTCTCATCCTACCCCCACAGGCACTTCTGAGCAGTCCCTCCTCCGCCTGCCATGAGCTCCCCTTCAGATACTGAAATGCAGCTCTAAGGTCTCCCTGGAGCCTTCTCTTCTCCAGCCCCAACTCTCTCAGCCTGTCTTTACTGGACAGGTTCTCCAGCCCTCTGATCAACTTGGGGGCCTCTTCTGGACCTGATCCAGCATCTCCAGGTCTCTCTTATGCTGGGGGCCCCATAGCTGGACACAGCCCTGCAGGTGAGGTCTGAGCAGAGCAGAGCAGAGGGGCAGGATCTCCTCTCTCCATCTCTGCCCACACTGCTCTGGCTGCAGCCCAGGCTGCCCTTGGCCTTCTGTGGCACAGTCCTGCAGGTGAGGTCTCAGCAGAGCAGAGGGACAGGATCTCCTCTCTCCATCTCTGCACACACTGCTCTGGCTGCAGCCCAGGCTGCCCTTGGCCTTCTGTGCTGCCAGAGCTCATTGCTGGCTCCTGCCCAGCTTCTCCCCCACCAGCACCCCCAAGTCCTTCTCTGCAGGGCTGCTCTCAACTTCACCATCCTCCAGCCTGGATGGTATTAAGAATTTCCCTGACTTAGGTGCAGGACCTTACACTTAGTCTCATTGAACCTCAATGAGATTCTCCTCAGTCACCTCTCCAGGCCCCTCTGGATGGCTCCATCCCATCCTGCAGGCTTCGCAACCACTCCACTCAGCTTGGTACCCACCAGCACACTTGCTGAGGGTGCCTCAGCCTGGCTCTTTTTGTCTGCTCCTTCTTTACAAACCTACCTACAAACAGATTTGCTTAGGAGAATTCTGCAGCAGCAGTGATTTAAGCTGAACACCAAATAACAGAGTCCTAAAGTGGCATTACCTGAAACTGAGCCAGTGCCATGGAAACAAAAAGATAAACCAGATGAGCATTTCCTAGTCATTTCCTTTTTGCATTTTGCAGCCTGCTGGCTTTTTTTTGATGCAGCAGAGAATGGAGTCCCAAGTGCCCTGTAACAGCGACACATCAGGCTGCTCATCTTTCCCCCATTAATTAATTAATTATGTACTGGTTTTTAGCTAGCTTCCCTGAGCCCAAGACCCCAAGAACAGCCTCGATTCCAATAAATAACCTCTAACAATAAATAAAAGGTATTTTAGGCAAGTGAGGTTTACAAAAAAATATGCTCTGCTTCTGTGCTCCACAACCTCCCCCGGGCAGCCTGTGCCAGTGTCTCACCACCCTCACTGCAAACAACTTCCTCCTAATCTGCAGCTCTCTGCTTCCACACTTGCCAGGGCCCCCTGAGTCACCCTTTCTATTTGTCTAAGCACATTACCAGCAATGATTCAGAATTCTGCAGCTGCTCCCCCAGGTTGCACGCAGGGAAGGCTTCAGCAGGGTGAGGTAAGTCATACAGAGCTAACTGGGTGGGTTGGTTCGAGCTAATTGGAGGATTTGAGTGAGAAATTAGACTATTGGCTGAGAGAGTTAAACACAGTGTGGCACTTCACCCAGTTTTACTGAGAAAGAATAAAAAGTTGTTTTTAAGAACTGTTCTCAAAACAACCAGATTAGCAGAGGGCTTCTGTCTGTGTCTGGCTGTGGCTGCTCCTCTTGCATGGTCTCCTTTGTCTCTGTCTTGGTAGCTAATTCAGAATAAAACTACTAACTCCTTCCTATTACTACCCCCCCTGGCCAGTCTATCTCAGCTTATCTGCAGCAGCAGCAGGTGGTGAGATAAGACTGGGGAAGGGGGGAAAGGTGGTAGGGGGTGGTTGGTTACCCTCTCTTGGGGATTTTGGTCTCTGGGAGGGCTGTGGTGTTTCTGTGTTACCTTTTCACTGTATATACCTGTAAATATCTGTTATACCTTGTAAGTATCTGCTTGTATATTGTGCATTGCTGTAAATATAAAGCTTCATTTATTAACTTCCAGTGTCCTGAGTTTTAGCTGGGGTTTATAAAAGGTGGGAGGGGCAGGGAACTGCTAACCCACTACACTGGGCACGGCCAGCAAAGCCAGGCTGAAACAAGCAGCACTTTCCTGCTGGACTATCTGGCTCTGAAACAAATGGCATCCTGGGCTTCCAACAGGAAAACTCACCTGCACTGGCACACCTTCAACAAGCCAACCCATTTCAGTGTCAGGGTTCTGGACCCCTGGGAGCAGGCTGCCCAGAGAGGTTATGGAGTCTCCTTCTCTGCAGACTTCCCAAACCCACCTGCCTGTGTTCCTGTGTGACCTGCTCTGGCAGGAGGCTTGGGCTGGATGACCTTCAGAGGTCTTTTTTCTGTCCTTTCCTGCTCTCCATTTGCTGCCTTGAGATTCAGCAGGACTCAGTGATGTAGTGCTACATCCCATGTCCAAATGGAGCCAATCGCAGCCCCTTGAAGTAATCCCTGATGCAGATTAGCAGTCAAAAGCCACAGGAGCTATCTCAAACACAATTAAAAGAGCCAGTGGAAAATGCACAAAGTATGCAGTATCTGAAGGGGGCTACAGGAAGGCTGGGGAGGGACTGTTCACAAGGGCTTGTAATGACAGGACGAGGGGGAATGGGTTCAAACTGGCAGAGGGGAGATTTGAATGGGATGTTAGGAGGAAGTTCTTCACAGTGAGGGTGGTGAGACACTGGCACAGGTTGCCCAGGGAGGTTGTGGCTGCTCCCTCCCTGGATGTGTTCAAGGCCAGGTTGGATGAGGTCTTGAGCGACCTGATCTAGTGGGAGGTGTCCCTGCCTATGGCACAAGGGTGTTGGAACTGGATGATCTTTGAGGTCTCTTCCAACCTAAACCATTCTATGATTCTATAATGGTGCTGGGCTGGTCACTGCCCAGCCTACACTGCTTCTGGAAATAAGAAACTGGAATTGCCTAGGCCTTTAGACTGGCATGCCCTGCAAGGACTACTTTCTCTTCAAAGAGAGAATAAGAGTGCAATATCTCAATCACTACAAAATTGTGCCAGAAGAAATGGGGAGGGAAGGAAAGGCCAAGGAGGGGAGGGGAGGCAAAGCCAAGGAGGGGAGGGGAGGCAAAGCCAAGGAGGGGAGGGGAAAAAAGACCAAGGAGGGGAGGGGAAAAAAGACCAAGGAGAGGAGGGGAGGCAAAGACACGGAAAGTGGAGGAAAAGACAAGGAGAGAGGTGAGGAAAAGAAGAGAAGACTCCTCAGTGTCTGAGAAGCCCCTGGGTGTAGAGGCTGGGCAGCAGATGGCATTCCCACTGCAGAGCCAGAAGCAAGCTGTATTTAGTGCAGCACCTCCTGAAGCTGCACACTGTAACTGCTGTTTACTTTATGTCAGCAGTCAGAATCTGCTGTGCCTCAAGCTGAACCCTTCATAAACTACAGCTTCTCTTGAACGCTTGAGGAACTGCACACACACATCATTATATAATGCAAGGAGTTAGTGTCCAGCATGCACTGAAAGTTTCTCTCCTGGCAATCCTAAAAAGGCAGAAGTCTTCCTTTTTAAAGCATAGGTTTGGTGGTTTGTGACCTTCCTAACAGCAGCATTCTGCACAAGTGGCCCTTGACTCCTGTTTACCTCACAGCAAAACCCTAATGGAAATCACTTCTAAACTCATTTCCTAGAATCCCAGAAAGGGTTTGGGGCTGGAAGGCCACCTAGCCAAACCCTCTCTACAGCAACCATCTGGCTCCTTAAGACACAGCATATTTCCTAATCAACCTCTTTTTTCTTCCCCCCATCCTTCAACCTAAATTAAATGCCTAGGAGAGACCTCAAAGAAACGTTGAGATGTACTTTAGGTAAACAGCAAAAACAACACAAAGAGGTCCTGAATATAAGCAAAGGATTCCTGTCCAAGTGCCAAGGGCTCTGCAGCTTTCTGCAGCTAATGAATAGAATCATAGAATGGTTTAGGTTGGAAGGGAGAGCTCAAAGTTTATCCAGTTCCAACCCCCCTGTGCCATAGGCAGGGACACCTCCCACTACCACAGGTCACTCAAGGACTCATCCAGCCTGGCCTTCAACACCTCCAGGATGGTTGTGGAGCACAGAATGGGACCAAAGATCCCATTCTGTACTTCTGTGTTCCACAACCTCCCTGGGCAACCTGTGCCAGTGTCTCACCACCCTCACCCCAAACAACTTCCTCCTAACATCCACTTTTGATCTCCCCTCTCACACTTCAAACCCATTCCTCCTCCTCATCCTGGCATTACCAGACCTTGTCAATAGTCCCTCCCCAGCCCTCCTGCAGCCCCCTTCAGATCCTGCAAGGCCACTCCAAGGTCTCCTGGCAGCCTTCTCCTCTGCAGGCTGCAGAGCCCCAACTCTCTGTGCCTGTGCTCAGAGCAGAGCTGCTGCAGCCCTCTCAGCTGCATCTTGGTGGCCTCCTCTGCACTGGCTCCACCACTTGCATGTGCTGCTTGTGCTGGGGGCTGCAGAGCTGCAGACAGTGCTGCAGGTGGGGTGTGAGGAGAGCAGAGCCAAGGGGCACAATCCCCTCCCTTGCCCTGCTGCCCACAGCTGCTCTTGCTGCAGCCCAGCACACAGTTGCTGTCTGGGCTGCACTCACACTGCAGCCTCATCTTCAGCTTTTCCCCAGCCCAGACCCCCAGGTCCTGTTCCTCAGAGCAAAATAACTCTGTTATGAAAGGGGCTCTGTACAAAGGCAGCTGCAGAGAGCAATGAACTCTGCCCTGAGCCTCCTTTTCTGCAGTCTGCACACCCCCAGCTCCCTCAGCCTCTCCTCTTGGGGCTGTGCTCCAGGCCCCTCCCCAGCCTTGCTGCCCTTCTCTGGACACTTTCAGCACCTCAGCATCTCTCTTAAACTGAGGGGTCCAGAACTGGACACAGCACTCAATGTGTGACCTGAGCAGGATGAGGGGCAATGAGCACAAACTCAATCACAGGATGTTCCAACTCAACTTGAGGAGAAACATCTTCACTGTGACAGTGCTGAAAGCCTGGAGCAGGCTGCCCAGAGAGATTGTAGAGTCTCCTTTCAAAGAATGTGTTAGGGGTTGGAAGGGACCTCGAAAGATCATCTAGTCCAAACCCACCTGCATGTGCTCCTGTGTGACCTGCCCTGGGTGTCCCTGCTCTGGCAGGGGGATTAGAATGGATGATCCCTGGAGGTCCCTTCCAACCCCTAACACTCTGTGGTTCTGTGTCTCCTCGAGCTGTGTCTCCTGCAGAGAAGCAAAATACCAGACAGAACTAATCCCCTAAAAACCATATAGAAGCAGCCATGTCCTTAGTCTCCCTCAGAACTGAGGCCAGGCACTGCCAGCTCTGCACACAACTCCCCCCACAACTAAGGGCAGCCTCAATTTCTCTGCTCTGGAAACAGGAGGGACTCTTCAGAAGGGCCTGTGGGGACAGGACTGAGAGGCAATGGTTTGACACTGGAGCAGAGGAGATTTAGGTTGGGCATCAGGAGGAAGTTGTGCACCGTGAGGGTGATGAATGCTGGCACAGGCTGCCCAGGGATGTGGCTGAAATTCCAATCCCTGGAGACATCCAAGCTCAGCCTTGCTGTGTCCCTGGGCAGCCTGCTCTAGCTGGAGGTGTCCCTGCTGCCTGCAGGGGGGTTGGGCAAGATGCCCTCTGAGGGTCCCTTCTAAACTGTGAATGTGTGACAGTGTCCAGCAGTATCACTAAAATTTAGCAATGGAGGTCAGCTTGCAACCAATACGCTACACCACTCTGTTCACCTGAAGATGAGAGCAGCACACAGGAACTTTGGCCTAGCTAAGACAAAGAAGGTTTGCATGGAAGGGCCTCAAAAGCCTCACAGCACAGCTCTTGACAGACCTTCTCATGTCCTACTGCTACAGCAGCAGGGAATAGGTTTGCTGAGAAAAGCCCTCTGAGCTCACCCACTCCAACCACTCCCTAACTCCACCAAGGCTGGGGCTAAGCCATGGCCCTCAGAACCACAGCTCTGCCTCTTGGCAACACCTCCAGGGATGATGATTCAACAACCTCCCTGGGCAGCCTGTGCCAAGGGTTGAGAATCCATTCAAGGAAGAAGTTTCTTCTAAGATCCAACCTAAAAACCTCCTCTGGGGCAATTTCCTCTCACCCTAGCACTTGTTACTAGGGAGAAGAGCCCAACCTCCACTTGGTGTTAACCTCCTTTCAGGGAGGTGTAGAGAGCAATGAGGTCTCCTCTCAGCCTTCTCTTCTCCAGTCTAAACACCACCAGCTCTCCCTCTTCTCCAAACAAGAGGCAGAATCTGAAAAGCCCAAAGAAGCCTGCTCAATAAGGAGAGAAGTCTGAAGTTTCTAACTGCTCCCAGGGCATCCCTGCAGCCACAGAAACATTCCAACCCTTTACCCTAGAGCATCCCAACCCTTTACCCTAGA
>VWZI01022967.1:1035-34359 GCA_013396835.1 Psilopogon haemacephalus
CTTCCCCAGCCTTATCTCACCACCTGTTGATGCTGCAGATAAGCTGAAGATCGGCCAGAGAGATTAGTAATAGGAAGGAGTTAGCAATTTTAGTAATTTTACTCTGAATTAGCCACCAAGACCAAGAGACAAAGAAGAGAGTGGCCGAAGCCAGCAGAGACAGATGCAGACTGCTAATCTGGTTGTTTTGAGAACAGTTCTTAAAACAACTTTTTTTTTTTTTTTTTTTCTCAGTAAAACTCGGTGAAGTGACACACTGTGTTTAACTCCCTCTCAGCCAATAGTCTAATTTCTCACTCAAATTCTCCAATTAGCTCAAACCAACACATCACCTCTTAGTCTCCTCCTCTCCAGGCCATCAAAAGACTAAGCCATGTATGGGAAAAGTCACTAATGAGTCCATGTCATTAGAAACCCTCTGAAAGAAGGTAACTTCAGTGTTGCAGCAGGAAGGTCTCATGGAAGGTTCAGTATCTGAAAATAAATGCTTTAAAATATTACTTTATCATAGTAACTGTCTCTAGGAGTGATGACATCTGAAGGCTGCTGTGGAACTACATGTTCAGGTAACATTTTGTTGTTGTGAATTAATGTTAGAGTTGCTACTTGGCTTGCAGTTATCTTTGATTGATTTCCTACAACTTAATAAAAAAGAACAGGCTTTTTAGTACCAAAAGGCTTTTCCCAGTATCTGGACATCTGGAAGCTTCCAAGTCTCTCCTATTTGTATTACTTAGCTTAATAAAAAGTAAATAAAAATAATTGACTTCTTTTTCAGACTACCTCTTGCTTGGTGCCCTAAGCTGTTGCATTCTCTTTCAGAAATTCCTGGCCAAGGCTTGGCTGAGTGCCCTATGCACTGATAAAAAAGTATCTGATGGCTGTCATGGAAGGCTAATAGGCCTAAAACATTCCTAGCTTGCTCCACCCTTCTGGGGATAGCAGGGGCAGGAAGAAAACAAAGGTTTGGGTCATTATGTTCCCTCCCAAAGTGATAAACAGGTACCCACAGGTGTTTATGCTCTTGTGAGTGTCTTGCCCAAATAAGGGTAAGCAAGCCCTGTTTTCACCTAGTGTGGTCAATTTTGCAAATGCCATTCTGATTGGTGAATCTCTGTGGACAAAGAGGCCATTACACTAGGGGAAAATAATATAAATTCAACTAAATTGCAAGGGTCTGTGCTGCCTCTGCCTCACTGCTCTGCCTCAGTGTGTGCTGCTCTGCTCTACATTCTGCTCTGCTCAGAAAACCTGCTCTGTCTCACTGGTCTCAGCTTGGACAATGTGTTCTGCTCTGCGTCATGCTTCAGGCTAGCTTAATCCTGATGTTTTAGGCTTGATTTACCTGGAAACTTAAGTGCCTCAAGTTTACCAGGAGAAGGCATTAAGTGCCTCATGACTGTGGTGGTTTAGCAGTTAGCTGCCACACCACACTTTGAAATAACCCAGGCCAGGACTCAGTTGGCTGGATGTTAATAAATGAAGCTTTGTATTTACAGCTATGCACAATATACAAGCAGGTATTTACAAGGTATAACAGATATTTACAGATATATACAGTAAAAAGGTAACACAGAAACACCACAGCCCTCCCAGAGATCAAAATCCCTAACAGGGGCCTCTAACCCCCCCTACCACCTTCCCCCCTTCCCCAATCTTATCTCACCATCTGTTTATGCAACAGATAGGCAAAGGTAGATCAGCCAGGGACATGGGCAGCAGGAAAAGAAGTTAGTGAAATTATTCAGATTCAGCTATGAAAGGCAGGGAGAAACAGCCATGCATAGCCAGAGCCCAGAGTGGTCTGAAACCCTTTGACCATCTGATTTATCTATATTTTGGTTACAGCTCTTAAACATTTTTTTTTTTCTCACAGAAAAGCTATGAGCGAAGTAGCATCATCTGTGCTTTCCTCTGTCAGCCTATAGTCTAATTTCTCATCCAAATCTTCCAATTAGTTCAAACCAGAACAACAACATGGTGAAAAGTGCCACTGACATCATGCTCTCTGCACATCTGCACCTCTGCAAACCTCTGTGCGAAGAGGAACCAGGATCAGGTCAGAGATCATCTGCCTTTTTCCCAGCACCCTGCTGGGAAGATCTAGAAGCCTCTCAATGGCTATGAAGATGTTGAGCAGTTCCAACACTGCCACAAAAGAGCCAGGGATAATCTCAATTCTACTACACCACCAAGAGTAGAACAGATGCCAGGCTGCCTATTTATAAGTAGACTAGAGCCATTTTGTGGCTAAACCATTTCCAATTTTCCGATTTTCCTAAATTACTAAGTTGCCTATAAGTATCCATGTGAAGATTTTGCTGACTGAATTAGAACTCAAATTTAACTAGTTTGTACATAGTTTGTGGGTGGGGCTTTTTGGAAATAAAATAACTACATATTTTATAATTCCTGCCTCATTAATTGCCCAACTAAATCAATGGCCAGGCCCAAAGAGTGGTGGGGTAACAGCAATGGAGAGATGAGATGCTACTTGATGCAAGTAAAGTGTCCACTTATTGCGTGCAAAGCACCAGCTTATATATTCTAAAAATCAAAACTTTTACATTGTGTCTAATATGAATTCCTAAGTGCAACTGTGTACAGCAAGAAATTGGTTAGCAACAGTTTATCAGGATGCAACTCCTTATTCAGGCAAAGCTTACATTCCTTTTGCTTGACACTGCTTAACTTCTAGATACTCATTATGTCTAATGCAAAACATCTGCCAAGTTTCTGCTCTTTCCATCTTTTCAGACTTTACATTATCTATCTGTGCCCCAGCAGCAGCCTTCCACTAGTTCAGTTGCTTTCTGTACCCGTGGCTTTCATCCCATTAAAGTCAAAACATTCTTCATGCATTAGTCTCTCAGTACTCTGAGCAAAGTCTAAAAAAGCATTTCCTACATTTTCCTCTTTCTGTTGTATAAACAGAAATCTCCTTACTGAGTCTTCCATTAANTACTCATTATGTCTAATGCAAAACATCTGCCAAGTTTCTGCTCTTTCCATCTTTTCAGACTTTACATTATCTATCTGTGCCCCAGCAGCAGCCTTCCACTAGTTCAGTTGCTTTCTGTACCCGTGGCTTTCATCCCATTAAAGTCAAAACATTCTTCATGCATTAGTCTCTCAGTACTCTGAGCAAAGTCTAAAAAAGCATTTCCTACATTTTCCTCTTTCTGTTGTATAAACAGAAATCTCCTTACTGAGTCTTCCATTAATGTCTGCAGACATCATAATACACAAAGCAAAAAACACTATCATTATAATTAAAACAGCAAGCACATACACAAAGGTCTTTACTAAATTTCTAAGCCATCCTATCAATCCCCATCCTTCAAAAATCTTATATAACCAATCCCATCTTGTCTTCTTCTCAGAGCTTTGATGCACCATTCTTCAGTTGTTGGATACTTGCATGCATAGATTCTGAGTGGTCAGACAAATTCATATAACACATACCTTCAAAATCTTCACATCCATGTCCTTGTGCTAAAAGCAAAAAGTTTATCGCAGCCCTATTTTGAAAAGTAGCATGTCTAACACTATCAACATCTAACAATAATCCTGTTAAAGCCTTAGTGTAGCATTAGTTTGTTTAGCAAGCCAACAGCCAAGCTTATCTAAGAGTGCTAGTGGTTTTCCAGCTGCTGCCCCTGGTACAAAAAGAGCAACAGGGGATCTTTGTCTAAAAGACCAAAATTCTAATCTATCATCACAATTAGGAGTATATTCATGTATGCCACGTCTACCTCTAACTCTATGTGAAAAGCAATGCTGTAAAATTGTAGATGCATTTGGGGTTAGCAAAGATAGGCACCCAAGGCTATAAGGACCTCCTTTTATACGCGAGGGGGTAGCAGCTGTGGTGGTTTAGCAGTTACCTGCCCCCCCACCTTTTTATAAAATCCCATCTAGGACTCAGGACACTGGAAGTTGATAAATGAAGCTTTATATTTACAGCAATGCAAATATACGAGCAAATATTTACAAGGTATAACTGATATTTACAGATATATACAATGAAAAGGTAATACAGACATGACACCCCTCTCAGAGACCAAAATCCCTAAGAGGGGTAACCAATCACCCCCTACCACCTTTCCCCCATTCCCAGTCTTATCTCACCACCTGTTGATGCTGAAGATAAGATGAGGTATATCGACCAGGGGGATTAGTAGCAGGAAAGTAGTTAGTAGAATTACTGTGAATTAGCTACCAAGGCAAAGAGCAGCCACAGCCAGAGCGGTCAGAAACAGTCTGATATCTAGTGTTCTGGGTACAATTCTTAAAAACAACTTTTTTTTTTTTTTTTTTTTTTTTTTTTTTTTTTTTTTTAGTAAAACTCTGGTGAAGTGAAACACTGTGTTTACCTCTCTCAGCCAATAGTCTAATTTCTGACTCAAATTCTCCAATTAGTTCAAACCAGCACAGCAGCCCAAGCTCTGTACCCACTAAAATGTTGAATCATCAGAGGATTTTCATCTAACAATGAGCAATTTCAAAAATGAAAAACATATAAAGCTTTCTGTAACCACTCCTCTGGGCTAGCCCTTCTGGCTAGATGGGCCTATTCTCCCTTTTTTCTTTATTTTTAGAAGTCAAAGGTGTCAAGTTAGCATAAGCAGGTGTATTACCTATGCTGCAATATTACAGGAAAACCTTCTTTTGCAAAGTGATCATCTATTATATTCTGCATAGGTAGGTTTGGTGTCTGTTTTAATTTCTTCCTGCACTTCCATCATTGCAATGTAATTCAACCTCATAGGTGTGGTGGTACCTTTTAATAATTACAATGGTCTGTAATAAGGCATCTTCTAGAAGCATCTCTTCTCTCTATGTATCTGCTACAAGTGAAATCTCAGTGTGAGTGTGAAAACTGAATCTGACAATCTTTGCCATTTAACTTTGCCTACATGTTATACTAAGAAATTTGTTGGGTTTTTTTGTTTTCTTTTTCTTAATGTAATCTCTTATTCTAATATACTACTATTGATATGAAGGAAAAAAAATAAAAAAAACTATACTATAATATCTCTGTTCTAAACTCTTAACCTTAGCCATATCAATGCTAAAAATCTATAAACTAAAAAATTGTGTTAAACCACTGAGTCAACTCTGAAAAAAGAAAACCCAAACTGAAAAAAGCAAATATGTTACATTCCATAGAGCTCTCTGGAATTTTGCCATAGAATCACAAAATGGTTTAGGTTGGAACAGACCTCAAAGATCATCCAGTTCCTACCCCCTGCCATAGGCAAGGACACCTCCCACTAGAACAGGTTGCTCAAGGCCTCATCCAACCTGGCCTTCAAAACCTCCAAGGAGGGAGCAGCAACAACCTCCCTGGGCAACCTGTTCCAGTGTCTCACCACCCTCACTGTGAAGAACTTTCTCCTAACATCCCGTTTAAATCTCCCCTCTGCCAGTTTGAACCCATTATCCCTCATCCTGTCATAGCAAGAGCTTTGGAATAGCCCCTCCCCAGCCTTCCTGTAGGCCTCCTTCAGATACCGGAAGGTTACTATAAGGTCTCCTCGAAGCCTTCTCTTCTCCAGGCTGAACAGCCCCACCTCTCTCAGCCTGTCTTCATAGCAGAGCTGCTCCAGCCTTCTGATCATCTTTGTGGCCCTCCTCTGGACTCGCTCCAACAGTTCCATGTCCTTCTTGTGCTGGGGGCTCCAGAACTGCACACAGTACTCCAGGTGGGGTCTGATGAGAGCAGAGTAAAGGGGGAGAATCACCTCCCTTGCCCTGCTGTCCATGCTTCTCTTGATGCAGGCCAGGACACGGTTGGCTGTCTGGGCTATTGCATATGAAAAAGAAGATGTAAAAAAACTTTAGATCTGTCAATCTAAGAAGAAAATAATTAACGTATAGACTTACAAACAACTTATTCTACCAAAATTCCTGCAAACTTATCACCACTATAATATTCCGTTCTAATCATTAACCACTTATCATATACTATTACAATCATCAACCACCTAACATACCTTATTCTAATTACTTAAGACTTATAATTATCCAGTATTTATTACTTCTGTTATTCCTAAACCCCTGTTAATATCACTTAATACCATTGGTGTTACTAGAATGCATTGTCCCTTTGCATTTCCCGTATCAAAACAGTTGCATTCTGTACCCATGGCTTTCATCCCACTGAAGTCAAAATGTTCTCCGTGCATCAGTCTCTCAGTACTCCGAGCAAAGTCTAAAAAATAATTTCCTTCCGTAGGGAATGAAGTCTGCCTGGTGCCCAGTTACCAGTGGTGTCTCCCAGGGTTCAGCACTGGGGCCTATCCTCTTCAATGTCTTTATCAATAATCTGGATGAGGACATAGAGGCAGCCTCAGTAAGTTCGCAGATGGCACCAAGACGGGTGGCTGTGTCCATTCTGCCAAAGGGCAGGGAGGCTTTGCAGTGGGACCTGGACAGGCCAGATGCATGGCCCAAGGCTCATTGGATGAAGTTAAACAAGGCCAAGTGCCACATCTTGGGCCTGGGTCACAACAACCCCATGGGGATCTACAGACCTGGGGATGTGTGGTTGGAAAGCTGTGACTCTGAGAGCATGTGGTGGTTCAGCAGTTACCTGACCCCGCCCCCTCCCCCAACTTTGAAATAACTCAGGCTAGGACTCAATTGGCTGGAAGTTGAGGAATGAAGCTTTATATTTACAGCTTTGCACAATATACAAGTAGATATTTACAATATATAAAAGATATTTACAGATATATACAGTAAAAAGGTAGTACAGAAACACCACACAGCCCTCCCAGAGATCAAAATCCCTAAGAGAGGTTTTCAACCACCCTACCACCTTCTCCCCTTCCCAGTCTTATGTCACTCTGCTGGTTTGAACTAATTGGAGGATTTGAATGGGAAATTTGACTACAGGTGACACGAAGGAGCTAGCTATCAATACTGCTGACCAATATGATCAGAGTATTGTTCAGCTTTATTGTAAAATCAGCACAAGTCTCTCCCAGTTCACACCATTCTATTTCTCATTGGTAATTCTTATCTGTCTGCACACCCTTTTCTTCTGATGTATATATGCTGCTTTGCCCAAGATGTTTTCATTTCTTCTTCAGCCAGCTCCTTATCAGTTGGTGCTGCTGAAGCACAGTCCGATGCCATGACTATGAACAAGGCCAAGTGCCAGGTTCTGCACTTTGGCCACAACAACCTTGTGCAGTGCTACAGGCCTGGGACAGAGTGGCTGGAGAGCAGGCAGGCAGAGTGGGACCTGGGAGCACTGGTTGATAGCTGAACATGAACCAGCAGTGTGCCCAGGTGTCCAAGAAGGCCAATGGTATCCTGGCCTGTATCAGGAACAGTGTGGCCAGAGGGATGAGGGAAGTTCTTCTGTCCCTGTACTCAGCACTGGTTAGGCCACACCTTGACACGAAGGAGCTAGGAATCAATATCGCTGACCAATATGATTGGAATATTGTTCAGCTTTATTGTAAAATCAGCACAAGTTATATAGCCCAAGTGTCTCCCAATTCTCGCCATTCTATTTCTCATTGGTAATTCTTATCTGTCCATGTGCCCTTTTCTTCTGACATGTATCTGCTGCTTTGCCCAAGATGTTTTTGTTTCTTCTTCAGCCAGCTCCTTATCAGTCGGTGCTGCTGAAGCAGCACTCCCAAGACCTGCTTTTCTCATGTTAAGAGAGGCCCACCAAAGGGGATCTTTTAACAAGTGGATTGTTCAATTATATGTCCATGGCTCTGCAGCCATCCTACAAATTCCCCTATTTGTTTTCAAATGATCCACACTTGATTAGTTATCTTTTGAGCAGCTCTCGTCATATATTGCCATGCACAGGTTAACAACAAGCATCCTACTAATAATACCATCATTACCTGTATTTCTTGCAAAACTTTCTAGCCATCCTGTGATGCCTAAGCTCTAAAGCCAATCTGAAAAACTATCTGTGTTAACTTGTATATGATTCATGTTGTCTTTAATCTGCTGCAGCTGTTTTTGAATACTTTGAGAATGATCAGACAGATTAAAACAACACATAGCCTCAGACTCCTGGCATCCATGACCTTGTGCCAATAAGAAATCATAGTGGCTCTATTTTGTAATATAGCATGTCTAATACTATGCATCTAACAATAATCCTGTTAAAGCCTTGTTTATAGCATTAGTTTGTTTAGCAAGCCAAAAGCCAAGCTTATCTAAGAGTACTTATCCAACCACTGCTTCCAGTAGAAGAAAGGCAGCAAGGAATCTTTGGAGTAAGGCACCTCCTAGAAGCTTCACTTCTCTCTATGCATCTGCTATAGCAAGCCAGTAACCAATCTAATATGCTACAAGTGAAATCTCAGTGTGAATGTGAAAACTGAATCAGACAACCTTTTAATCTTTGCCATTTAACTTTGCCAATATTTTGTACCCCAAACCCTTTTTTCCTTTCTTTTTTTTTTTTATTTTTAAGCTTAACATAATCATTTATTCTAATATACTACTGATATGAAGGAAAAAAATCCCAAAACTATACTAGAATATCTCTGTCCCAAACTCTTAACCTTAGCTATTTCAATGCTAAAAATCTATAAACTAAAAAACTGTGTTAAAGTTAAACCACTGAGTGGACTGTGAAAAAAAGAAAACCCAAAACTGAAAAAAAGCAGAAAGAAAAGATGTTGCTTTCCATAGAGCTCTCTGGAATTGTTTGTCATGGAAAACAAAAAGGAAAAGGTAAAAAAACTTTGGATCTATCAATCTAAAAAGAAAATGATTAACCTATAGACTTACAAAATTACTGCGAATTGTCTATTATTCCTATACCTCTATTAGTATCAGCTACATATCAAAACAGTCTTATCCATTAGCTTTTAAAGTCTAAGATCTATCGCAATTGAAAACTAATTCTAAATGTTATCAGTCTGCAAAGAAACTATAACAATCTTCAACAGTAAAATACAAATTCAACACTGCCACTTTAAGAGAAGACAACTCTTGCAAGAAAAGGGAGGGAGGGATGCGGGGGAAGCAAAAGCAGTGACATCTCCTGAAGGACAGCTGCACGGCGGCGGGAGTGAAGCCACGCTCCAAAGGGCAGCCATGCAGGGGAGGGGGAGGGAAGGGGCAGAGGGAAGATCCTGCTCAGCATAGAATGGTGAAAGAAGAAATCTGCAAAGGAACTAACCAAACCCTCAAGCAGCCATGGCCACCCAACTCAGGACTTTTTACTCTTTAACAGTTATCACGATTGTTGTGAAGATGGTTCTGATGTAATTTCACCTTTCCATGGCTGAATCCATTGGCTTGGTATCCATTGGCTTCCTGTATCTGTAGAAACATAAGCATATCCTCGACCCATAGTTAAGAGTTTAACAGGGCCTTTCCATTCTCCTGAAGCCAGGTCCTTGAATTGAACAAAAACCTTTCCAGAAAATGTCTCTAATCCTGATTTTAAAGAGATACTATGTACTACAATGGGTGGTTCCTGACGACCATTTGTCAGTGTTAAAAAGTCCATTACATATATTGCTTTTGCTAATCATTCATGGAGGCTATCCAATTCTTCTCCCTCTTTTTGTTTTAGCCAAACCAATTTTAACGTACCATGTGCTCTTTCCACTATTGCTTGATCAGTAGGGGAGTGAGGTATACCTGTAATGTGCTTGATACCCCAGTTATTACAAAACCATGAAAATCTCTGAGAAATATATTCAGGTCCATTACCAGTTTTTATCTCTGCAGGGACCCCCAAGGCAGCAATACTACCATACATGTGCTTGATCACATGCTTAGATGTTTCTCCCATTTGAGCCGACGCCCAGAGTGCGTGAGAAAGGGTATCAATACTAACATGAACATATTTTAGACATCCAAATTCTGGAATATATGTAAGGTCAATTTGAGAAAGTTGTAATGCTTGTAAACCATGTGGGTTGACTCCAAGGTCAACCCCAGTCCCTTCCTTTTGCCATGCAGAGCAGCATTGTATAATGCTTTGAGTGTCCCTGTAAGATATACTAAACTGTCTGACCAACAGTTTTGCAGATTGGTGGAAAAACCCATGAGATAATGCTGCTTGTTGAAAAAGATCCGTAGGAGGCCCTGTCTATGATGGAGCCACCAATTGGTCTGCTGTATTGTTTCCTTCAGATAAGCCCCCACATCTTTGATGGCTATGTATATGGATAATAAAATAAGGTTATTGTTGCTGATTAAGCAACTGTATCAATTGAATTAAAAGTTTATACAGTTTCCTATTATTAACAGATTTCACCATAGGTCCTTCAATGCGAGATACATTTCCTACTACATACAGTGAGTCAGAAACTATGTTTACTGGTTGTCTGTCTCAGTTTTGGAAAGCCCATACTACTGCTCTTAATTCTAAGGTCTGCAAAGAGTCTCCACTCATTCCTGGGAGAATTTCATGTTGCCAGGTCCCTTGCGACTTCCATGTTATAGCAGCTCTTTTGAATTTCTTTCCCACATCTGTAAAGGCCATATCTCCTGTTACTGGTATTTTGGACCTTATTGGTTTTTCTTCTGTGTTTTGATGTAACAATTGTAACAATTTTGATGTAGGATAATGTGTACTAATTGTTCCTAAAAATCCTGAGATGGCTATCTGAAAGGCTAATGATATTTCTAACAACCATTTTAAATATTGTTGATCTACAGGGATCACAATAGTCTGTGGATCTTTTTCTGTTAGGTCAATGATTCTTCTTTGGCCTTTGATAATCAATCTACTAAATAATTCATCTCTGGTTAGTATTGTTTTGTTGGGTTGATGTGACAAACATACCCATTCCAAAATGTTTATGCCCTTGGTGGTTCTTATTTGACAAATTAGAGCTAAAGGGTGTGGTTGATTCCCCCCTGAATTCACAATCATCAGTGACACTGGGCAATCTTCTAGTAATCTACAGCTGCTTCCATTAGCTATTTTATATGCTATGTTTTGTAAAGCTAGCTTCTGATCTGGAGTGAGCATTCATGATTCATTTGCATCAGTAGAAGTACCAAGAAGTGGCATCAGGGGAGTGATGTCATCATTTGTAATCCCATGTATCATTCACACACACTGGATATTGTCCAACAATTGTTGTACCTCTGCCAAGGTGGACAATTGTGACGTAAATTCTGATTTTCGTGGTTTAATTGTGGCCTGAGTAATAATATGTCCCAGATATTTCCATGGCTCAGTTTTAAAATTTTTGTCTGGAGCTATTTTTAAGCCTCTAGCTTCTACACACCTCTGTAATTTTGTCAAAACCTTTTGTGATTCCAGTCGGTTGCCTGCTACTAGAATATCATCTATATAATAATACACTAGTAACTCAGGATGGTCTCTCCTAAATGGCTGTAATGCCCACGCAACATGAGTTTGACATATAGTTGGAGAATTTTTCATCCCCTGTGACAGCATTATCCAGTGGTAACGCTTTGCAGGTTCAGCCTTTTTAGGTTATGGCACTGTAACGGCAAATTTTTCTGCATCTTGAGAGTGTAAATGTATAGTGAAAAAATAATCTTTTAAGTCAATGATTATAATGTCCTGAACTTTTGCAATCATATTTGGTGAAGAAAGGCTGGGCTGTAGAGATCCCATGTCCTCCATTAAATTATTAACAGCCCTAAGATCATGTAAAAGACGCCATTTTCCCCATTTTTTTTTGCTATTGTGAATATAGGTGTATTCCATGGGCTAGTTGAAAGCACAATATGCCCTGCCTCTAGCTATTCTTTTACTAAATCATTAATTATTTGCAGCCTGTCAGACTTCAGCAGACACTGATTTACCCAGACTGGTTTTTCAGTCTTCCATTTAAGTCTGAGGGTTGGCTGCTGCTCAGTGGCTGCAGCTAAAAATGCTCTGTGACCAATCTTGCTCCTATCTGATTCAACAAGTCTCTCCCCACCAGGACAACTGGAACTGTCAGAACATAAGGCCTGGTTTTCCCATCTTGGAATTCAAATTGAACAGCATCATGACTTAGCCATGTCTGTTGCATTCCTCCTACTCCCACAATCCCTGAAGATGCAGGAACTAAAGGCCAAGCTACAGGCCATTTATGTCAGGAATGATGGTAACATCTGCTCCCGTATCTATTAACATAACTAATTGAGTGAATTGACCTGAGGGATTTTGTATCTTGACCTTTTCTTCAGGTTTACCTCTATGGCTTGTAGAATGTTAGGGGGGGCCTGTAGATCCAAACCTCCTTCTTCCTGTATTCTGTCTGATGTTTTAGGGACGCAAGACATAAATGGAACCAACTGAATAATTTTCAATCCTTTTGGTATAATAATCAGGGGAGCTAATGTGAATACCATAATTTTGATAACTCCTTAATAGTCAGCATCAATCAATCCTGGTACCACAAATATCCCTTGATGTGATACAGTGATACTGCTGACCTTCCTAATAAAAGTGCACTAAACCTATGTCCCAATGGTCCCTTCATTTCTGAATCCACAACCACAACATCCTGTGATTCTAGATTTACTTCTACTGCTGTTGCTAAGTCCACTCCTGCACTGCTGCTTGTGGCAACGGCAGCAGCAGTCCAAGCACCCAGATTTACTGTCGACGCGTGGGGGCTGGCCACGCTTATCTGCCAGTTTTCCTGTCTGCAACAATCACTTGTGATATAGTTGAATTTCTGACAATTGTCACACCACCTGGTTACTTGATTTCAAATATGTGAGCCACAGACTCCTGATGACACTGGACAGTCTGTTTTAAAATGACCAAGTTTTCCACAGTTAAAACATTTTTTCTCTAATCTTTTACTCTTTTGTTTTTGTTGAACAAAAGACTTAACCACAGCACCAACAGCAGAGGCTAAATAGGCAGCCTTTTGTTGCAAAAAACGCTCAGCAGCTTCTAACATTTGGGCTGTGGACACGCCCCTAGGCAACACACTCAACGTTTGTTTTGTTCTTTCATTAGCATTGTCATAAGCCAATATAGCTAAAAGCTTTACTTTCATATTTTCATCTAGATCTGGATTAGCATGAATGACTGCATGTAACCTGTCAATAAATGAACCAAAAGATTCTGTAGGAGCCTGCCTAATAGTGGTAAACGATGGACCTGCTTTGTCATCTGGTACCACTTGCCATGCTCTTATAGCAAGATTCTGACTCAACTGCAGGACCTCATCAGGGAATTGTGCCTGCCATTCTGCTCTAGCGAACGCCCCACTCCAGTCAGCTGCTGTGCAGTAACTCCATATAATGGATCCACTTGTTGCCTATGAGTTGCCTCTGCTGCCTCGCAGTCAGGTTGCCACCACTGAAAAGATTGCAATTGTTGGTGAGGGGACAGCAAGGTGTTCACTAGCATCTTAATATCATATGGAGTCATGAGGTTAGCAGAAAATATATGATCCATCATTGATGTAGTATACCCCGACCTCAATCCATAATTGGCAATAGCTGCTTTTACCTCCTTCAATATTTTCCAGTCAGAAGCCTCCCACACCCGATTTTGACCTTCCAAAATTACTGGATAAGCATTAATATTCACAAATTCTCCATCTAGAAATGCCTCCCTGACCAACCCCCCTCCATCTTTTAACCATATCTGAACTTGCTAGTCCTGATCGAGGTTTCTCATAATCTGTTAAACCTTGATCTGCATCCTGTACCCCCCATTCACCTGGACCCCACATTTCCCCACCCCCCTTCGGAGGTGGACATAGGGCAAGTGATCATCTCCTGGTGGGAACAGTTGTGGTTGCAATTGAGACATTGATTTTCGGCTCAAATCATTGCTCACTTTTGGTCTCCAAGCATTTCATTCTGCTAATTAAGTCAGTGATTGTCGATCCCATTGTAGCGGAATGAGTTTCCTCCTCATTTTCATGGCTGCCAGAGTCCTCTGCAGCTGAGGATACTTTGGTTTCACTATTAAAAGTTCGGTCCAAGTTTAGGTAGTTACCAGGGCACTGAGCTAACAGGGGAACTGAAGTCTTTTGCATTAGAATCAAGGGTACTTTCTTCCTTATCTTCTCCTTTCTTATTCTTATTTGGCTCTGCTCCATTCTCCTTTTTACCAGTCCTTTCTGCAAAAGCTGGCAGGGGAGGTGGGGCAGCTCGTGCAGGCAAAGGTATAGTTGGGAGTTGGAAAAGGTATTGTGATGTAGAAGACAGTTTTAATTCACTTAACAGAGGGGCAGAGGAATAATTGCCTTTTTCTTCTCTCCCACTTTTGGTTCAGTCAGCTTGCAGAGCTGCAAAAGCTGAAGTGGAAGAAGCAGCAACCTGCTGTTCTGCCTCCATGCTCTTCATTGTCTCGAATAGTAGTTGCGAAAGTGTGCTGTATCTGGGGGCTTCCTTCAAGCCTTTTGAAACATCATGCCATAATTGTCCCCCTATTTTCTCCCATGTCGAAATCTCAAATACTTCATTCACTGTGGAGATCAGACTCCTTTCTTGAGCCCACCCCAACAGTCCCCTTAGGGTTCCTGTATCATAAGAAATTCCTCTCTGAGAGAGTATATGTTGGAGGAGCTTCAGCATTACTGCTTCTTCTTTGCTAAGTGTGTTTCCCTTCTCCTTCCCAGCCACCTACTTGGCCTAAAGTAGGATTCCCAGGCACCAACTCTTGTGTATGCAGTAATTCTTCAGATGGTGCCGGGGCAGCACGTCCTTACAGCTGGCTTTCCTTCTCCCCTCTTTCTGATGCCTCTTCGTGCCATCTTGGGCCATGCAGCAATCTAAGGGTCCCTGTTCAAGGCACCATTTGACACGAAGGAGCTAGGAATCAATACCGCTGACCAATATGTTTGGAGTATTGTTCAGCTTTATTGTAAAATCAGCACAAGTTATATAGCTCAAGTTTCTCCCAGTTTACACCATTCTATTTCTCATTAGTAATTCTTATCTCTCCACACACCCATTTCTTCTGATGTATATCTGCTGCTTTGCCCAAATGTTTTTGTTTCTTCTTCAGCCAGCTCCCTCTTATCAGTCGGTGCTGTTGAAGCAGTGCTGCCAAGATCTGCTTTTCTCATGCTAAGAGAGGCCCACTGAAGGGGATCTTTTAACAAGTGGATTGTTCAATTACATTTCCATGGCTCTGCAGCCATGCCACATATAGGCAGAGGAAGGAAAACAGTGATGATACTACTTCTCTCATAGGTTACTGAAAAAGAAAAAAAATTGTTTATGAGTTGTAACCAAAACATAGATAAGACAGACCGCTTTGGGCCATGGCTGCTGCTGAATGGCTCTCTCTCTCTCCCTGCTTTCATAGCTGGATCTGAATAATTTCACTTCTTTCCTGCTGCTAATCCCCCTGATGGATCTACCTTCTCTTACCCGCTGCATGAAATGGTGAGATAAGATTGGGGAAGGGGGGAAGGTGGTAGGGTGTAATAAATGAGCCAGAGATTTTATTTCAAAAGCTCATTTCTTTTGTTGGATAGCAAGCGAAACAGCACTAAACAGTACTGGGTGCAGGGGAGTGAACTCTCCACACTGCACAACACCAAGAAAATTACACACATTTTTATACTGATTCTTGACGTCTTCTATCTTCCCCTCCCCTGGTGATTTTTCAATTAAATGTATTTTCAGTGAATCTGGTGTCAGTCTTCACCTTTGCTGTGGTCTCTTGATGGGATTTGTAGGCTACTTAATTTATGTATCAGCAGAATGCTCTGCCTATTGTCTATCTTCCTTGTTTCTCTTTGGATTGTTTTGGTCAGAACACATTCCAGTGGCACTCCAGGAATACCTCTTTTTTCCTGGCTTTTTTACTAAAGTAAATATTGACACGAATGAATGCTTTTTATCACAGGGTGATTAAAGCACCCTATTAGGGATCTCTGATCTCTGGGAGGGGTGTGGTTTTTCTGTATTACCTTTTCATTTTATATATCTGTAAATATTTGTTATATATTTTAAATAAATGTCTTATGCAGCAGATAAGCAAAGGTAGATCAGCCGGGGGATTAGCAAAAGGAAAGAAGTTAGTGAAATTATTCAGATCCAGCTAGGAAGGGAGAGACATGTGGCAGCCAGAGAAGCATAAGCAGCTCTAACTTCTCAAACAGTTACAAATTTTTTTTTCCTTTTCAGTAAATCTATGAGTGAAGTAGCATCATCAGTATTTCCCTTTCTCAGCCTATATTCTAATTTCTCATTCAAATCCTCCAATTAGTTCAAACCAGCAAAATTCACCCCTGTGTACTTCACTCAGAGTTTACTGAGAATTATCTGTCTAATCTAAAACAATATTCACAATAATGAACATTACAAATTCAGTTTAAGCTTCATTCTGGAGGTATCTTGGATGTAGGTGATTCAAAAGCTCAGAGGACAGGAAATAATTCATCTCCTCACAGATGAGATAAGACCAGGGACTCCCAGGTGACATTGGGTTCATGCTCATATATTCTAGATCTCTTGTCTTGGATACCAGGAAAAACCCAGAACAGAAAACTCCTAACAGCTCGTAATGCAGACAGTGGATTTAGACTCTCTGAACTAATGTTAGATTTCTCTGTGGAATACACTGGATATCACAGTTTTCCTGAATTACCCTGTGTGTATGAAAAGAAACCAACCCTCAAACAGCTTTCCCTTTGCCTGAAGGAGAAAATACCCAAACAGTTTTACCTAACAGATTCTTTTTGTGTACAACAGGAACTTTATCACCATCCACTATTTGTACCAAATCTGATTGGGCATGACCTGCTCCATTTACAGAACCCCTACTGTTTACCAACCAGGTTGCTTGTGCTAAATGCTTGTATCAGTATTTCAAAGTTCCACCACCTATGGCTTTTAGGGTGGTCTTTATCAAACTGCTGTAGCATTTGATCTTTCCTGAAGGTGGTGCATAGTAGAATCATAGAATCAGTCAGAGTTTGAAGGGACAACAAGGATCATATAGTTACAACCTCCCCGCCATGGGCAGGGGCACCCTACCCTAGATTAGGCTGGACAGAGCCTCATCCAGCCTTGCCTTAAACACCTCCATGGAAGTGGCCCCAACCACCCACCCTGGGCAACCTGTTCCAGGGCCTCAGCACTCTCATGCTGAAGAAATTCCTCCTCACATCAAATCTGAATCTGCCCACCTTCAGCTTTACTCCATTCCCCCTAGTCCTGTCACTACCTGATAGCCTAAAAAGTCCTTCCCCAGCTTTTCTGTAGGCCCCTTTCAGGTACTGGAAGGCCACAATAAGGTCACATTGGAGCCTCCTCTTCTCCAAACTGAACAGCCCCAACTCTTTCAGTCTGTCCTCATAGGAGAGGTGCTCCAGCCCTCTGATCATCCTCGTGGCCCTTCTCTGGACACACTCCAGCATGTCCACATCCCTCTTGTAATAGGGGCTCCAGAACTGGACGCAGTACTCCAGGTGGGGTCTCACCAGGGCAGAGTAGAGGGAGCGAATCATCTCCCTCAAACTGCTGGCCACACTTCTCCTGATGCAGCCCAGGATCTGGTTGGCTTTCTGGGCTGCAAGTGCACACTGATGGCTTATGTTGAGCTTCTCATCCACCAGCACCCCCAAGTCCTTCTCTGCAGGGCTGCTGTCCACTAGTCACCGCACAGCCTGTATTTGTGCTTGGGATTGCTTCGACCCAGATGCTGGATCTTGCACTTTGTCTTGTTGAACCTCATGAGGTTGGCTTGTGCCCACCTCTCCAGCCTGTCTAGGTCCCTCTGGATGGCATCCCTGCCCTCCAGTATGTCTACTGAACCACACAGCTTGGTTTCATCAGCAAACTTGCTGAGGGTGCACTCAATGTCGCTCACAGAGATGTTGAACAGGACTGTCCCAGGACTGATCCCTGAGGGACTCTGCTTGTCACTGGTCTCCACTTGGCCATGGACCCATTGACAGCCACTCTTTGGGTGTGGCCATCAAGCCAGTTCTTTATCCATCTGGTGCTCCACCCATCAAGCCTATGTTTCACTAGCTTGGAGACCAGGATGTGGTGCAGGACAGTGTCAAAGGCTTTGCTCATGTCCAGGTAAATAACAGCAGTTGCTCACCCCTCATCTATTAATGTTGTGACCTATTCATAGAAGGCCACCAGATCTGTCAGACAGGATCTGCCCTTGGTGAAGCCATGCTGATTGGACCCAATCAGCTCTTCACTATTCTCCTCAGTAGTGCCTCCAGGATAATCTGCTCCATGATCTTACCAGGCACAGAGGTGAGAATGACTGGCCTGTAGTTCCCCAGCTCCTCCTTCCTACCCTTTTTGAAAATGGGGGTTATGTTTCCCCTTTTCCAGTCAGTGGGGACTTCACCAGACTGCCAGAACTTTTGGAATATAATAGAGAGGGGTTTAGCAACCTCATCTGCCAATTCTCTCAGTACCCTTGGGTGTATCCCATTGGGTCCCATGGACTTGAACACTTTCAGGTTCTTCAGGTGATCATGATTCTGATCTTCACTTATGCTGGGCAGCTCTTCCTTCCAGTCTCTGCCATTATCTTCCATGGCTCCAGGAGCATGACTTGAGGCCTTTGCAGTGTAGACCGAGGTAAAGAAGTTATTGAGAACCTCAGCCTTTTCTATGTCGCTTGCGACCAATTCGCCTGTTTCCTTTCCGAGCAGGCCCACACCTTCCCTAGTCTTTTTGCCATTAATATACCTGTAGAAATTCTTGGTGTTCCCTTTGACCTCCCTGGCTAGATTCAATTTGAACTGTGCTTTGGCTTTCCTAATCAGATCTCTGGCTGCTGGGGCAGCTTCCTTACATACCCCCCATTCTAGCTGTCTTTTCTTCCACTCATTTTAGAGTGTCTTTTTGTGAGACAGCGTATCCACGAGCTCCTTGCTCAGCTAGGCAGGCCTCCTGGCATTCTTCCCTGCTTTCCTCTTTGTTGGAATACATTGCTCCTGGACACAGAAGAGCTGATCCTTGAATACTGTCCAGGTGTTCTGGGCCTCTCTTCCCTCTATGGCTACTTCCCATGATACTTTGACCAGCAGATCCCTTAAGCGATCAAAGTCTGCACGCCTAAATTCTATGGTCGTAATCTTAGAAAATGTCCTCCTGGTTGCCCTGAGGATCTTAAATTCAGCTGTTTCATGGTCACTGCAGCCAGGGCTGTCCCTGAGTGTCACATTGGTCACCAGCCCTTCCTTGTTGTTGAGAACAAGGTCGAGCATAGCAACTTTTCTTGTTGGTTGCTCTATCATTTGGAGGAGGAAGTTGTCATCTATGCAATCCAGGAACATCCTGGATTGCTGATGCCTTGCTGTGTTTTCCCTCCAGCAGATGTCATGGTGTTAGAATCCCCCATGAGGACCAGGGCTTGTGACCTGGAAGCCACTTCTATTTGCCTGTGAAGGGCCTCATCTGTTTGGTTCTGCTGGTCAGGTGGCCTGTAGCAGACCCCTCAAGTTACACCATCCTCCCCTGTCTTCCCTTTACTTTTAACCCATACACTCTCAACCACCTCATCATCCTTCCCCAGGTGGAGCTCCACTGATTCTAGCTGGTCGCTGATATAGAAGGCAACACTTCCTCCTCTCCTTCCCTGCCTATCCTTCCTATCCTGGTCATGTAATAGCCACTATGTCATGGCATCCCTGCAGCACAGTGGCCCTTAGTTCATCCTGTTTGTTGCCCAAGCTCTGTGCATTTGCATAGAGGCACTTCATCTGGGCTGGCCCTGTCCTCCTTTGTTGTGCCAATTCCCCTTGATTTCCTCAGATTGTCCTGGTACCTCATCCCTGGCTTGCCTCAGGGCAGCAAGCTCAGGGCACTTGTTAGCTCTCAGTCCCTCTGCCTCTGGTGATCTGCCCCACTGTTTGTCACCAGCCAGCAGGAGACTTAACCCCTTCCCCCCTTCAAAACTATTTTAAAGCCCTATCAATGAGCCCTGCCAATTTCTGCCCCAGGATTCTTTTCCCCCTCTGGGACTAGTGCCTCTCATTAGTTATTTGGAGGTCTGGTGCCTTGTAAACTGAGCCATGATTGTAGAATCCAAAACCCTTTTGATGACACCAGCCCTGTAGCCATGAATTCATCTGTTGGCTCTTCGTAAGTGTTCCCTCATTCATGGCTGATGTTAGGGGGATAGAGGAGAACACAACCTGAGGTCCTGATCCCTTTAGAGTATGTGGTAGATCCATTCAATACCATGCTCTTTGGCCCAGTATTTCACATTATTGTTCTTGAAATTAGTGCTGTTTTCTGATTTGATTCTCTCTGGAGTTCCATGTCTCCACATGATCTATCTCTCCAAACCAAGAATGGTGTTACGTGCAGTAGCATGTGGAACCAGATAGATTTCCAGCCATCCAGTGCTCGCCTCTACCATCGTTAGCACATACTGCTTGCCAGAACAAGATAAAGTGATGTAGTCAATCTGCCACGCTTCACCATACTTGTACTTTGACCATCTCTCACCATACCATAGGGGCTTGAGTCACTTAGCCTGCTTAATAGCAGAAATGTCACAGTCATGTATGACTTGGGTAATAGCGTCCATGGATAAGGTCCAATTGACCTATCACGTGCCCACTGGTATGTTGCATCCCTGCCTTGATGTCCAGATGAATCATGGGCCCACTGAGCTAAGAACAGTTCACCTTGGTGTTTCCAATCAAGGTCACAGTCACTGTTTGTGTCAATGTGAGAAATTTTAGCAGCTTGATCTGCTTGATGGTTGTGTTGGTGGTCCTTAGCAGCTCTGCTTTTAGGCATGTGTGTGTCTATACGTGCCACAACTTAACTGGAATTCTCGCCAGTCGTGCATCAATGGCCTGCCATAGATCAGCACACCAAATAGGCTTTCCTTTCCTCTGCCAGCCACTCTTTTTCCAGTCCTTTAGCCAACCCCATAGAGCATTGGCTACCATCCATGAGTATGTGAAGGTATGAAGGATAGGCAAATTTTCCCATTCAGCCACATCAAGAGCAAGTTGGACTGCTTTTACCTCAGTGAATTGACTGCATTCACCTTCTCCATCTCTCGCTTCAGCCACTCTCCTGGTAGAACTCCAGACTGCTGACTTCCACCTTCGCTTGTTCCCAACAAGATGACAGGAAGCATCTGTGAACAAAGCATAGTTCTTTTCCTGATCAGAAAGATCACCATAGGGAGGAGCTTCTTTAGCACAAACTGGCTTCTCCTCTGGAGGTTTTATACAGCCTGTGCCTTCTGGCGAGTTGGTAATTACTTCTACCAGACCAGGTTGATCAAGATTACCCATGCGTGCTCATTGGGTTATCAAAGCCATCCATTTAGACCAGGTTGCATCTGTGGCATGATGTGGTGATGAACCTTTGCCTTTGAACATCCAGTTTCGAATGGGCAATCTAGGAGCTAAAAGCAATTGTGATTCAGTTCCAATTACTTCAGAAGCTGCTTTCACTCCTCCATGGGGTGCTAGTATATCTTTCTCTGTTGGGCTGTAATTTGCCTCTGAACCTCTGTAGCCACATCCCCATAAACCAAGTGGACATCTGCGTCTTTCATTTGGAGCTTTCTGTCAAAGACTTCAAGTTGGACAGCTGTCACTTGCAGCAGCATACAGAATGTTTTTAATGTCCGGACCAGTTCAAACAAGTTCCAAACTCACTGCATGGACTAGTTCTCTCTTTATCTGATCAAAGTCTGCTTGTTGTTCAGGTCCCTACTCAAAATTGTTTCTCTTACGAGTCACATCATGCAGAGGTTTGACAGTTTGACTGAATCCAGGAACGTGTAGTCTCCAAAATCCCACTGCACCCAAGAAAGATAGTGTCCTTTTCATTTGTGGGAACTGCCACAATGGGACTTTGTTTATCACATCCTGTGGAATGTGACAGCGACTGTCCTGCCTCTGCACTCTCTGAAACTGAATTTCTTTTGAAGGTCCTTTGACCTTATCTCTCTTGATGGCAAAACCTGCTTGCAATAGAATGTCAATTATTTTGTTACCTTTCTCAAAGACTTCCTCAGCAGTTTGGCCTCACACAATTATATCACCAATGAATTGTATGTGTTCTGGAGCTTTACCTTTCTCCAATGCATTGTGGATCACTGAGTGACAGATTGTTGAACTATGTTTCCACCCCTGATACTGCCACTGATGTTGAACTGATACTGGACTCCTCTCCAGGTGTATACAAACTGAGGCCTACATTCCTTTGCTGTGGGAATAGAGAAGAAAGCATTAGCAATGTCTATGGTAGCATACCATTTGGCTTCCTTCAATTCCAGCTCATACTGGAGTTCCAGCATGACAGGTATAGCTGTGCTCATGGGTGGAGTCACCTTGTTGAGGGCACAGAAGTCCACTGTGAGGAGCCAGTTGCCATTAGTCTTGTGCACAGGCCAAATAGGACTGTTGAAAAGTGAATGAGCTTTCTCGATGACCTTCTGCCTTTCCAGTTGACAAATCAGCTGATGAATGGGCAAAGAGGCATGGTTAGTTCTGTACTGCCTGTGATGCACAGTTTCAGTAGCAATTGGCAGTTTCAGATCCTCCATATCACGGTGTCCCACAACCGCAGATTCATCTGGAAGTTCAGGTCTAATGGACTATTTCAATTTACTGTCCTCAGTTTCTACAGATGGTATTCCAAAAGCCCATTTATGACCCTTAGGATCTTTGTTTGTAATTCTATAGTTTGATAATTTTCATTTTAGATTGATAGATCTAAGGGTTCTTTACCTCTTCTTTTTTTGTATGCCATGGCAGAAAAAGAACAAAAATAGTAGAGCGCTCCATGAGATGTAACATCTTTTTCTTTTTGCCCTTTTTCAGTTTTGGTTTTTCTTTTTTCAGAGTCAGCTTAGTGGTTTAACACAATTTTTCTTAGTTCATAGATTTTTAGCATTGGTATAGTTAAAGGTTAAGAGTTTTGAATAAGAGATATTCCAGTTTGGGATTTTTTTTCTTTCATATCAGTAATAGAATAGGGATTATATTTAAATAAAAAAAGGGGGAAAAGGGAAAGGAAAAAAAAGTTTTTGGTACAGCATATTGGCAAGGTTAAATGGCAAGGATTTAAAGGTTGTTGGATTCAGTTTTGACACACACTGAGATTTCACTTGCAGCATGTTAGACTAGTTACTACTTTGCTATGGCAGATGCATGGAGAGAGATGATGCTTTTAGGAGATGCCTTGCTACAGACTAGTGCAGCTATTTAAAAAGGTACCATCACACCTATGCAGTGAGTCACAGTGCAATCATGAAGTACAGGAAGAAGAACAGACAGCAAACCTACCTACACAGCATGTAATAGTGAAGTATTTTCTGTAATACTGCAACATAGCCAATACACCTGCTTATGCTAACCTGACACCTGTGGCTTTTGGGAATAAAAAAGGAGGAATTGTTCAGATACATCACACATGGAGGTTCATCCTAGAAAATGTGTATAGATCTATTGCTGTAGGGAAGGTACATGTTTGTTTGTTTTGCCTACAGGTCTTCGATGGATACCAGCTTGTTTTGTTCAACCTGTTTTTGGCAGTTAGCAAAAAATTGAGATGTCTTCTGGGATATGGGTGTTGTTAAACTTGTTGACATCGAACGCTGTAACTTACTAGTGTGAACAAGCAAGGAGAAATGCACAGACATTGCAAATGTTATTCTAGGAGTTACTTTTGTACGCTTTGCCATCTGGTTTAATGCACAAGCTTTCAGCAATTATTTTAGGAGAAATGGGCAATACTACAAGTAGGATACCAGTTTGAGGTTAGGTGGGAACAGCTGCCTTGTCGGTCACCTGTATAGTAATGTCAAAAGTAATGTGTCTATTATCTTTGCAGAAGGGTCCCTGCAACTGGTAATAAATACTGTCTTCTTCTTCTTCTTCTTCTTTTTTTTTAAGTAAAAAGGAGGAATTGTGGAATCATGAGATAAACTTGGCCTTGGCTCACAGTCCAAGAAGGCAACCTAACACAGGCCTCTGGTTCCCATGTCAGGGCAGACACATACCACAAGAGAGTAAAGAAATAGCGAGACATCTGGTTAGGAATCACAGGTTATCATGAAGCTTAATGCCCTGCTCAACTGTGTTCTACTTCCTAGCTACCCATGGCAAGTCATCTCAGGATGTGTATCTCATACCCACAACCAGCAGAAGATGTGTCCACAAGCTAAC
This sequence comes from Psilopogon haemacephalus, assembly GCA_013396835.1. Classification (NCBI taxonomy): domain Eukaryota; kingdom Metazoa; phylum Chordata; class Aves; order Piciformes; family Megalaimidae; genus Psilopogon; species Psilopogon haemacephalus. Next base: position 25,110 of record VWZI01022967.1, read on the forward strand.
CACACCAAGATTGGTTGCCAGGTGTTTGTCCATTCAAGTCTCCTTTGCAAGTGGGCCAAGCTGCTTTGCAGACTTGTCTCCTACCTGTAGGGTATTTGCATCTCACCAGCCAGCTTAGAATTGGCTCTCCTGATTCCCTTGAATATCTAGCTCTCAATAAACCAGTAAAATAGATAGGACTAAGTTTCTCCTCTTCTTCCTCCTCCTGAACATCAGATGTACCAGTCCCTAAGTCTTCCTTTGACCCATGCTCTGACCCAATTTTAGCTTTCATTTTGGCAAGGGCCAGTTTAACAGAAGATGGAGCTTGTAATGGATCTGAATTTTGGGGAGCTTGAGCTGCTGCTGCCTTAGAATTAGAATTGTCTTTTGGGTTGGAATTAGAAATTGCTGTCTGAGAATTCAAACTGCTAGCAGAAATAGGGCTTTAGGAGGCCTGAGTAGTTTGTCCTTGAGTGCCTAAGTTGTTATTGTAAACAAGAGAAATATTATTGTCAACAGCTGCAGTACTGTCGGCATTGTTTTGGGTACATTTTCTGGGTGTACATCCAGATTTGGCATCTGAACCTGTTTGAATAGAGGCGTCTTTGTTTTTCTTTCTCCTGGCACAATCTGGTTTTTTTTTTTAAGTCGTAGCAGATGCTTTCAGGCTTAGAGCAGAAATTAGGAATAAATCCATAATTAATAAGAATGCAATTACACATGTCAAATATATCACCATGGTCTTTGAATAGAAGTTTTGGCAAGGGTCAGGAACACTGCTCTTTGTCAGAGTGATGCATACCAATGCAGTTCAATAGCTCATTTGATTACTAATATTTTCTGATTTATTAAAAGGATCACAAACAGCATTGGCCACAAGCCGTCTATGTAAAAACAACATCGTTACCGAAGAAACTATCAAATATAACAGCCAAGTCAGATTAATTTTTAACTTCCAGGATTAATTAGCAATCAAACAAATGGAATTTAACCTCTGGCCCATGTTAGGCACCATGGGAGTTGTGTTTGGCAGTCAATTAATTATGAGGCAACAGTGCCCAAGTGGCCAAGAATGCCAATGGCATTCTGGCTGACATCAGAATCATGGTGGGCAGCAGGGACAGGAGGGGATCATCCTCCTCTGCTCAGCACTGTGGAGGCCACACCTCAAGTGTTGTGTTCAGTTCTGGGCCACTTATTACAAGAGAGACATTGAGGGGCTGGAGCATGTCCAGAGAAGGGCAATGAGGCTCTAGAAGGGCCTGGAGCACCTAGGTTACAAGGAGGGTCTGAGGGAGCTGGGGGTGTTGAGGCTGGAGAAGAGGAGCCTGAGAGCAGACATCATTGCTCTCTACAGCTCTCTGAAGGGAGGCTGGAGTGAGGAGGGAGCAGCCTCTGCTCCTTGATGGCAAGGAACAGGAGCAGAGGAAATGGTTCCAAGCTCTCCCCAAGCCCCAGGGGAGGTTCAGGTTGGATCGTAGGAAATATTTATTCCCAGAGAGGGTTCTCAAACCTTAGAATGTTCTCCCCAGGGTAGTGTTGGAGTCCCCATCCTTGGAGGTGTTTTAGCAGCCTGTGGAGCTGGTGCTCAGGGACATGGTGTGTTGTTGACCCTAAACTGGGTGGGAGGTTGGACTAAATGAGCTTGGAAGTCTCTTTCCACTGGATGTTTTCTGTGATTCTGTTTTCTGTGCCTCTTAGTGGAGCTGCTGGGCTAATGTCTGTTGCAGTGCCAAAGAACAAGGTAACTGTGAGGACTTGGACATGTCAGATAACATATGCAAAAATCAGTACAACACTCAAGAAGTGTTTAGACCTTGTGTTTGCATCAGGCAATGGCAAGGTGCTTTGAGCTCTGTGGTGGGGTTTGTGAAACCCTTGGTGTCTCTGAAAAAGCGACAGGTTATTTGCAGCTGGAGTGGTGCTGATATTTGCAAGAGGCACTGCTGCTGCTCAGTGCTTTGTGCCTCTGTTTGCCTTGCAAGATTTTTTTGGCATCATAGGTAAGCAATGTCATTCTTCTGGGTCCAACTCTGCCATATAGTCAGGCTTTTCAAGCCTGCTGCTTAAAGAGAGAACAGTGCCATAAAAAAAATCTCTTTCTGAACATCTACCCATGCATAAGTTTTGAACTCAGCTGGGTAGTTGTAACTGCAAAGCCTAGTGAAAAAAGACAGGACTTACCTGTGATGTGTTCTTGTGTTTTATAGGAAAAGGCACGATGCTTTCAGAAGACTTTGTCTTCCCAAGCAGATAAATCCACGCAGACAGAGCTTGCGGGCCATGATGTAAGTAGCTGTACAGAACAGTGGGTTTTGTCACCTATGTGGGTGTTAAGACCACATCCAGCACATTTGCTTCTGCTGCTGTTGTGTTCATGCATTGATTTATTGGGATGTACTGGAACATCACTTATCCTTTGCACTAAAATAGTCCTAAAATACTTTTTGAAGCGTGAGAAGATAATTACAGCTACCTGCCAACATAGCAATTCCCTCCTAACTCTGTGCTTCTACAAGGAGCTAAGATTTAGTCCAAGTGGATGTGGAGAGCATGCATTAATGAACTGTGGGTTTCTTTTTCTCTTCAGGATTTGTTTGCATGCTCATTGGCAGTTTAGTGAGATTATTTTGTTTATAATCACCATATGCTGTCCAAACCATACTTGAATTTTGTAAGACAAAGACAGTTTTGCCAAGTAATACTAAAATTCTGCTTCCTGAAGAGCATCTGCTAGACTTTCCACTGGCAAGCGAATTAATAGTATGTATCCTCATAACAGAACGTAGTCAAGAAAGATTCCTTGACTGTAGATCTTTTTTTCTCATTAAAAAAAAAAAGCATTGTCTGTGAGGCATTGGTTGAATATGTACAAGAGATTCACTTGTTTAGATGAACCCTCTTGAGTCATCTTTGATTGGGAATGCCACAATGTGAAATATTTGGAATGGTTCTGTTTTGTGATTCAAATAAAAGCTAAGAATGCTTCCTAGTGAAGAGTGTTGTGTAAAGCAGGGCTGGGGGTGTGTATTGCTTTACAGCAGCCTGCTGCTTCAAACTGAATTAAAGCAGCTTTTCAAACCTTCCTTTCAGTATGTTTACTTTCAGAGAAGCATGAAAGTTTTGCGTTCTGAAGATAGAAATATAAACCTGATATGTTTTCATCTGTAAAGGTCATGAAGCAAACACCACCTTGGTGTTTATGCAGGCTGTCTTTTAAACTGGTTCAAGCCAGCAATACTAACTTTTCTGAAAAGAAAAAAAATGCTTCCTAAAATTAATTATAATTAGAACTTCTTTATATACTGATTGGAACTTGTGGATTGTCTGGGTTGATTTAGGGGTTTGGGTTCTTTTTTTGTTTGTTTTTATTTTTTTGCATTAAAAAAATATTTTAATTTATATTTTATTTTTATTTATATTTTATTTAGGGCAACTAGGACAACACTAATTTCTTGTTTGGGAGTTGCCAAGTATAAACCTTTATTTCCTACTGTGTCTGAGAATTACTGTCTGTTAGAATGTTCTGAAACTCTGAGGTTTCTAGATTAATGGTGAAAATTCTATCATGTTCCTATAATATATAAAATACTGCTGTGTTTTGCAGTGCTATATCCTTTTCATCCGGGAATCATGATCCTTAACAACTACTTTACTATGTGTTAAATGTTAAATAGAAGTCTTTCACTGAAAATGACAGTAATCAATTTGTAGGTTTGAGTTTTGTTGGGTTTGTATTTGGTTTTGTTAAGTTTATGAGGTTTTTGTTTTGTTTGTGAAGTTTTGTGAGTTTTTTTTAAGTTTTTTTAATGCTTTTGTTGTTGTTTTGTTTTGAGGTTTTTTTGTTGGTTGGTTTGTTTTTTGTTTTCTATTCAGCTGTGAGTTATGCATTTAGTGATTGTCTGCCAAGTGTAATTTATGATATATCATGCTGCAGAGATCCATACTGTTAATGCACGTTATGTTTTTTTTTAATCCTTTCCCCATTCTGTGTTTGCTTGAAGTTTGGGGAGAGGAGAAGGTCTTCTGTCAGTAAAATGGATGACTGCTGATTCTGGTTGAAATCTGGGTATTAAAAATAATCATAGCAATAAAAAAATATATTTTTCTTTAGCAATGTTTTTTTCAACATTAGTGGATGCATTTTTCAACTTTCCCCTGGTAAAATGCCTCTACCATGTGATGGCTGCAGTCCTGTCTTGTCTTATAGAGGGTGATATGATTCAAGAACAGCACATCCACCTGCATTTTTCTTGTGCAGCTAATTGTGAAAATGCAATACAAGGAGCTAATTTCAGAGGGAGTTGAACTAATCTACAGGAATAAAGCAGGCTTACTGTGATCATTGTGTAGGGCACTGCAAATAGGTAGTTAACATGTCTCATAATATTGTTGTAAAGTTTTGGCTAGTTATTAGGTTGTGCAGCTTTTTCTTCAAAGGGTAGCCATTACCAATAATGAGACGTTTAGCTATGCTTCTGTTGCAACCAAATGGAAATTACCTTTGTATTATTTGCTTTTATATGCAATTTTAAAGAGCAAGTTGTAACCCTGTCAAGTAGTATCTGTAAATAGTTTTATTCAGGACTTGCATAACTGTGTGTAACTCCAGGAATATTCTACTGAGGTGAAATTAGATTAAACAGGAAGATACAGAATGGGTCAAAAAATGGAAGATATTTTAACCCCATTAGTCCTGCATTCTGAGAACAGCATCCATGGAACACTTCAGATACCTAGTTCAACAGGGCAGCAGAAAATTTAAATTGATTCCATCATCACTACACATTTACTGCTGTAATTCCAAACAAACAAACAAAAAGATGGTTTATCCCCCAAAAGGAGGTGGCAGTAATTTTTATTTGACTTCTGGACAGTGCCTCTGATAGCTGAGAGACTGTTCTTTAGCCTTGGCATTCATTTAGGTGTCTTCAGAAGTGGAAGTTCTGACTTCGGTGAGGAGTGATTGCTTTTGTCCACAGAGTGTATAGTAATGAGAAAAACCTGTAGAGGCCAGTCTGTATTTAGGACGGAATGGGTGAAAAAGATAGAAATGCAGTGTCTCAAAGTGATGACATACTCTTGTCTTTGTGGAGCTGCTCTGACAGTGTTCAAACAGTGGTTACTTGACTGTTTTGAGAGTTATTTGACAGTTTATGGAAATAAATATAATATATTTTATGTTAGCAGATATAACCTAATTACAGTTGGATTCTGGCTATCAAAATGATCAGCAAACCTTGGATAATGAGGTCTCCTGAAGTACATCTAAACTGTTGCCTAGCACTTCTGATAATTTTCACAGTTTTAACGGCCACAGTGTTGCTTAGTTTGGTACAGTGTGAAATTAGTCACTTCCTGCTTCTGCCTTCTCACTCTCCATATTCCTCATCACCTGGTCTTGGAGACTGATGTCTACTTGTTGTTGTATATTATTACTAGATGATTTTTCTCCATTGATTTATTATTTTCTTTCTGAGCTTATTTTCTAGAGTGAAATAATGCAAATTTGTGTATAATATCACTTTTTTTTTTTAAAGTACCTTTATAAATCAAATCAGTAACTATTTCAGGCTTTGCTTTACTTATACTTATACTTCTGAGAACCTATTCATATCTAGATATCCAACCTATTTTGGCATACTAATTCCTTTCCCCAAATTTGACTCTGTCCTACATGACATCTTGGTGACTAAACTGGAAAAACATGGACTTGATGGGTGGACAGCTTTCTGGATAAGGAATTGGATGGGTGTTCACACACAGGGAGTGGTGATCAATGGCACAATATCCACCTGGAGACCAGCGACAAGTGGCATCCCTCAGGGGTCAATGCTGGCAGCAGTGCTGTTCAACATGGACAGAGGAATCAAGTGCACCTCTACAAGGTTGCAGGTGACACCAAGCTGTGTGGCAGAGTCAACTTGCTAGAGGGCGGTGTGGAGAGATTTCTGAGAAGAAGTAGCCTCCTAGTGGTGAACAACCCCACTGTGAGCAATGCATTTGAAAGAGAAGCACAGCGGAACACCTGTGAGGAGAAAGTGCAGCTAGAACAGACGGAAGGAAAACAGAGATACAGATGAGGAATGTTCCTGCTTCTGGACAAGTTACCCAGAAGTTTCTCAATAACTATATGGTCATTGTTATGATACAGTAACCAATTATTGTCTCCCACATATGATCCCCAGTGCCAATTACCTTGTAGTATTTGCAAACGCCCCCCGCTTGCTGGCTATAAAAAGAGCTGTAGAATCGCTAATAAACGGAGCTATTTGCTGAAATCACATTGATTGTTCATTGCTGCCATGGTGCTCCTCCTGACAGGGCAGGGACCTGGACAGACTGGAGAGGTGGGCCCAGGCCAACCTAATGAAATTCAACAAGGCCAAATGTAAGGTCCTGCACCTGGGTTAGTGCAATCCCAAGCACAACTCCAGGCTGGGTGGTGAATGGCTGGAGAGCAGCATTGAGGAAAAGGACCTGGGGGTCTGAGTTGACGGAAAGCTCAACATGAGCTGGCTTGTGCATGCACAGCCCAGACAGCCAACCACGTCCTGGGCTGCATCAAGAGAAGCATGGCCAGCAAGGAAAGGGAGGTGATTCTCCCCCTTTACTCCGCTCTTGTCAGAACCCACCTGGAGTACTGTGTGCAGTTCTGGAGCCCCCAACACAAGAAGAACATGGAACTGTTGGAGCGAGTCCAGAGGAAGCCATGAAGATGCTCAGAGGGCTGGAGCAGCTCTGCTATGAGGACAGACTACAAGAGTTGGGGCTCTTCAGTCTGGAGAAGAGAAGGCTTTGGGGAGACCTTGTAGTGGCCTTCCAGTATCTGAAGGGAGCCTACAGGAGGGCTAGGGAGGGACTAATTACAAGGTCTTGTAATGACAGGCTGAAGAGTAATGGATTTAAATTGGAAGAGGGGAGATTTAAATGTGATATTAGGAGGAAGTTCTTTCAAGTGAGCATGGTGAGATACTAGCACAGGTTGCTCATGGAGTGTGGAGAGATTTCTAAGAAGGCATAGCCTGATAATGGTAAGCAACCCCCACTGTGAGAAATGCCTTTGAACAGAAGCACCATGGAATGCCTGTGAGGAGAAAGTGTAGACGGAACAGATGGAAGGATAACAGCGGCACAGACTGAGACAATTCCTACTTCTGGAAAAGTTACCCAGAACTTTCTGGCTAATGAGGCAGTCATTGTTATTGAACAATAACCAATCGTTGTCTTCCACATATAATCCCCTTTACCAATTAGCTTGTAGTATTGGCAGACACCCCCCACTTGCTAGATGTAAAAAGAACTGTAGAATTGCAAATGAACATAGTTATGGCATAAATCACTTTGATGTTTGTCCTGTCTACACGGTGGTCCTCCTGACAAATGGTGCCTGAACATCTGGAACTATTGGACTCTGGGACTATGGATTACTTTGGCGAGATTGCAAACAGCAATGGGAGACACTGGGTGAGGGTTGGCACCACCTGGGAAACGCAGTGGGAGCTGGAAGTGGGATTGTGACCCACCCCTCATAGGACTGTGTCAGAGATACCTCAAATCTTTGCAGGTCGAAGACGGAGGCTGCAGACGCAAGACGAAAGTGGCGTTGCAGGGCAAAGACACATGCAATAGCTGGATCCTGAGAGTGAGACTCAGGACTTTCACTGTGGTAAGCATACTTTCCAAGAAAAGAGACAACAGCTAATTTAAAGAAACTCCATGAGCTAACTAAATAGGCAAAGAGTACAGGGACTATAAGTGGAGGAAGTAAAGCAGACATCCTTAATATGTTACAAGCCACACAGGCAGAGCAGAGAGCAGTGATGGCCGCCACACAAATGCTCATCTGCGAAAACAGCCAATAAGAACTCAGTAAACACAGACAGCTATGAGCCTTTTGGAACTAACACGGCTACTCCCGTAATAGGGATAACACTGTCTACTATCCGGAGCGTTGCAGAACTGCTTAAAAACACTTTTGCCACAAATATCGGTACAACATCAGCTGATATTGATGAAATTGCAAAGGCAGCTGCTGCCTCAGCAAAAGTGACTTTTACAAGCAATCACGTGGATCTGGCGTGCCACCAAAAGGTACAATATCTTCTACTGCCATTAGAAGGTCCCGTCGGTCCACAGCCCTGTTCACATTTGTCACCTTGTGTCAGCAGTCATCAGAGTGGACAGCAATCACCAAAGCAGGGTGGCAGAACCTCCAGTACAATGGATCAATTAATGCTGGGAGTTTTGCGGCTATCAGAGCACTGGAATACAAAAGAGTCTGAAGATCGCTTTGAGCCATATGAAGCGACACTGCCATTTTTTAGAGTTAGTTTTTCAATTGTAATGGATCTCAGACTTCAGAAGTTAATGGATAAGACCGTTTTGATATGCATAGGATTGTTTGGGTGTGGTAAATGCAATAGGCGAATGTGTTGTGGAATAATGGAAGTGATAGATACTGGGTGGTTATGAATCTTGGGTAATTACAATGGGGTGTGATATGTAGCTCATGATCATAGTAGAATATCATAAGTGATTGATGATTAGAATAGATTATTGTGGTGATAGTAGTTTGTAGGAATTTTGCTAGGATAAGTTTTTGTAATTCTATGGTTTGATAATTTTCATTTTAGATTGATAGATCTAAGGGTTCTTTACCTCTTCTTTTTTTGTATGCCATGGCAGAAAAAGAACAAAAATAGTAGAGCGCTCCATGAGATGTAACATCTTTTTCTTTTTGCCCTTTTTCAGTTTTGGTTTTTCTTTTTTCAGAGTCAGCTTAGTGGTTTAACACAATTTTTCTTAGTTCATAGATTTTTAGCATTGGTATAGTTAAAGGTTAAGAGTTTTGAATAAGAGATATTCCAGTTTGGGATTTTTTTTCTTTCATATCAGTAATAGAATAGGGATTATATTTAAATAAAAAAGGGGGGAAAAGGGGAAGGAAAAAAAGGTTTTTGGTACAGCATATTGGCAAGGTTAAATGGCAAGGATTTAAAGGTTGTTGGATTCAGTTTTGACACACACTGAGATTTCACTTGCAGCATGTTAGACTAGTTACTACTTTGCTATGGCAGATGCATGGAGAGAGATGATGCTTTTAGGAGATGCCTTGCTACAGACTAGTGCAGCTATTTAAAAAGGTACCATCACACCTATGCAGTGAGTCACAGTGCAATCATGAAGTACAGGAAGAAGAACAGACAGCAAACCTACCTACACAGCATGTAATAGTGAAGTATTTTCTGTAATACTGCAACATAGC
>VWZI01022967.1:34884-45938 GCA_013396835.1 Psilopogon haemacephalus
CATAGCAGAGGTGCTCCAGCCCTCTGATCATCTTTGTGGCCCTCCTCTGGACTCCCTCCAACAGTTCCATGTCCTTCCTATGATGGGGGCTCCAGAACTGCACACAGTACTCCAGGGGGGTGTTCAGCCTGTTTTTGGCAGTGAGCAAAAGTCTTGCTCAGGATGGCTATACAGATATCGTGGCAAAAAATTGAGATGTATTCTGGGATATAGGTGTTGTTAAACTTGTTGACATCGAACGCTGTAACTTACTAGTGTGAACAAGCAAGGAGAAATGCACAGACATTGCAAATGTTATTCTAGGAGTTACTTTTGTACGCTTTGCCATCTGGTTTAATGCACAAGCTTTCAGCAATTATTTTAGGAGAAATGGGCAATACTACAAGTAGGATACCAGTTTGAGGTTAGGTGCGAACAGCTGCCTTGTCGGTCACCTGTATAGTAATGTCAAAAGTAATGTGTCTATTATCTTTGCAGAAGGGTCCCTGCAACTGGTAATAAATACTGTCTTCTTCTTCTTCTTCTTCTTTTTTTTTAAGTAAAAAGGAGGAATTGTGGAATCATGAGATAAACTTGGCCTTGGCTCACAGTCCAAGAAGGCAACCTAACACAGGCCTCTGGTTCCCATGTCAGGGCAGACACATACCACAAGAGAGTAAAGAAATAGCGAGACATCTGGTTAGGAATCACAGGTTATCATGAATATTAATGAATAGTATTGTGCTTAATTATGCAAACCAATTAGTATGCTTCTGGTTAGGATGGACAGCATCCTGCAGATCTTATGTTACCAATCAGAATTGGGCATATTGCTTTGGCTGATAAGCTTACAGTCACTACCAAATTGTTAAGAGAAATTTTAATGAACCATAAAACACTCAGACACACTTTATTGCAGAATCGCACAGCAATTGACCTTTTGCTTCTTGCACAGGGGCATGGTTGTGAGGATTTTGTTTGTTGTATTGCTTATAGCTGTCTTAAAAGGGGATTGCATAAAATTGTGGATCAAGCGTGTGTGGAGAGTTTTATAGAAGAGTAGTTAAAGGAAAGAGGGCATGATTGTATTGGACTGGTGGAGAAATAGCATGGGAACCGTGCAGGGAGGCAGTAAGCTTGGGGGAGAAATCAGGCAATAACAGGATGCAGGTGCAAAAACTAACAGGTGCAAAATAGAAACTAACTGGCCACAGGAATGTAAGATGCTGTGAGAAGGACAAGGGCGAGAGATAATAAAGAGCCTATGAGGAGCTTCTCTTTGCAATATGTATGAGCTTCATTAATGCGGCCATATAACTGTGAGCTTCTTATCAATAAACTTGAGGCTTGTTGAACATCATCGGGTGTGCTTGTCTCCCGTCGTTTTTCCACAAGCGTGGGTTGCTCAAAAAAAAGAAAAAAAGGGGGAATTACGGAGAGATTTCTAAGAAGGGATAGCCTGATAGTGGTGAGCAACCCCTGCTGTGAGGAATGCCTTTGAACAGAAACGCAGTGGAACACCTGTGAGGAGAAAGTGCAGCCAGAACACATGGAAGGAAAACAGCAGTACAGACTGAGACAGTTCCTGCTTCTGGAAAAGTTACCCAGAACTTTCTGGCTAACGAGGTGGTCATTGTTATTGAAGAATAACCAATTATTGTCTTCCACATATAATCCCCTTTACCAATTATCTTGTAGTATTAGCAGGCGCTCCCCCCTTGCTAGCTATAAAAGGAGCTGTAGAATAAAAAATAAATGTAGTTATGGCTTAAATCACATTGATGTCTGTCCTTTCTCCGTGGTGCTCCTCCCGACAATGGAGGTTGTGGAGTCTCCCCGCCTGGAAGTGTTCAAGGCCAGGTTGGATGAGGCCTTGTGAAGGAAATGCTTTGTTAGGCTTTGCTCAGAATACTGAGAGGCTAATGCACACGGATGTTTTGAGTTTAGTGGGATGAAAACCATGGGTACAGGGTGAAACTAAGCTGGTGGGAAAGTACTGGTATGCACAAATAACTGCTGAAGGTCTAAAAAGATGTAAGAGCAGAACCTCAGCAGATGTTTTTGTATTAGAAATAGCTACTGTGTGGGAACTAAGCTATGCCAAGTAAAAAGAATGTAAGCTTTGCCTGAATAAGGGGTTGCATCCCAATAAGGTGTTACTAGCCAATAGCTGTACTAACCAATCAGTATTTGACACAATGTAAAAGCTTTGGGTTTTAGAGTATACAAGTTGGTGCTTTGCACGCAATAAATGGACACCTTACTTGTATCAAGTAGCGTTCCGCCTCTCCATCGCTGTCAGCCTTGAGCGACCTTTCTAGTGGGAAGTGCCCCTGCCAATGCCGGGGGGTTGGAACTGGATGATCTTTGAGGTCACTTCCAATATAAAACTTTATATGATTTTCTCTTATGACCATTTCCCTCTTTTTTTAGTACACCATTTCAGAATACCATTTCAAACTTTGTGTCTTACTTGTGCAAATTCTGTTCAACTTCTAATTGATTAATAAGGAAATATGCTGAAACTTTCTTGGGTTTATTATGGCCTCCCACCAACCATTACCAAGCAGAATGCCTTATCTCAAAGCCACATGGTGGGTTGAAACATGAATCACCAATCCAGCTGGTCTGGAAAGAAAACAAAGCTGTATTTACAAAAGCAAGCTAAAAATCTAGAAGTATGAAATGCACTGAATATGTACAAAATATGTATTTACATCTATTCATGATTCAGAGACAATACAAGGACCCACTTGAATTGTTCCCGACCTCTATGGACAAGCCCAGAGGGAACTACCAGCAGTCTCCTTCTCCTCATCCTTCCCTTCCTGGTGCCTCACAGACACTATGTGCCAGCAGAAGGTCAGAAAAGTGCTAAAGGAGTAATGCAAAGCAGAATCACAGAAAGAAGAAGTGAAAAGTAGGAGAAAGAGAGTAGATTATGCAGCAAACTTTATCCTAATCAGCAAGCACATTAAATGATACAGACTTACCATTATTTTTGTGTCCAGTCCTCTGTTTTGTTTACCTTTTACTCTTTCCTACTTGTGTTGGTTTGAGCAAATTGGAGAATTTGAGTGAGAAATTAGACTATTGGCTGAGAGAGAGTTAAACCTACAGTGTCACTTCACCAAGTTTCACTGAGAGAGAAGAAAGAAGATTGTTTTGGGAAATGTTCCCAAAACATCCAGATAAGCCAGTCTGCTTGCAGAAGGCCAGTCTGCTCTGGGTCCGTGCTGGCTTCGGCAGCTTTCTTTCCTTTGTCTTTCTGCCTTTGAACTAATTCAGAGTTAAATCACTAAAATGACTAATTTCTTCTCCTACCATTAATCTCCCTGATCTTCAGCTTATCTGCAGCATCATCAAGTGGTGAGATAAAGCTGGGGGAGGGGGGGAAAGGTGGTAGGGGGTTTGGTTTCCCTCTCTTGGGGATTTTGTTCTCCAGGAGGGGTGTAGTGTCTGTATTCCCTTTTCACTGTATATTTCTGTAAATATCTGTTATAGCTGGTAAATATTTGCTTGTATATTTGCATTGCTGTAAATATAAAGCTTCATTTATTAACTTCCAGTGTGTTTTTCTGAGTTTTAGCCGGGGTTTTAAAAGGTGGGGGGGCAGGTCACTGCAAACCCACTACACTACTCAATGTCTCTGGGATTTTCTTATTCTTGTTTATAATTAAGGCACTAAGCTAAGGTATTTGTTTTAAATTACCATAAGCCATCAAACTGGCTGTTTGAATTCTGTTTTACAAGGAAGTCAGGACCATGAATTGTTACAGCTAGTACAGCTCTCTGCTCAGATACAGTTCAAGTTACCGGTGCTGAACTTGACAGAGGATGCTGGTGCTGAGGTTGTGGTGCTGTATTAAAAAGCCAATCAGCTTTTCACATAAATTAAACTGAAAATTAACTGGATTCCAGAACAGAAACTGAGAGATGCCCTGTGGAAAAGACGGGCTTCCAATAATCAATTTAATTCTGTGGGTGATTGTCAACAGGTGTCACACATTTAATTTTGCCATCTCTAGGAATAAAGAGCAGTAACATTTCCATCCTTAAATGGTGCTCAGTTGACATGAGTAATCTTCAAGATAGATTTGTGGAATGCGAGCAGGAATCTAATAAACCAGAACATAATGAAACACTGCACTCTCTCTGTCTTTAAAAATGTTAGTTTTCTGTACTCTGCAGTGTGTGTCTTCCCTGTGAATTTTTCTGACTTCCTTCTTGTAATGGATTTTAACTGGCAGAGGGGAGATTTAAGCTGGGTGTTAAGAAGAAATTCTTTACAGTGAGGGTGGTGAAACAGTGGCACAGATTGCCCAGGGAGGTTGTGGATGCTCCCTACCTGGGGATGTTCAAGGCTAGGTTGGATGAGGCCTTGAGCAACCTCTTCTAGTAGGAAGTGTTCCTGCCTATGGCAAGGGGTTGGAACTGGGTGATCTATGAGGTCCCTTCCAACCTAAACTATTCTATGATTCTATGATAACTCAGAAATGAAGGATGGACAAGTAGCCTCTTCTAAAGCAATTCATGTGTGTTTGACACATTAGTATGTTTAGAATGAGTGCTTTTTAGTGCAGGATGGTGTACTTGTGCAGTTTTATTACCATGTGGAAATGCTTTCATGTTGTGTGCATTCTGCATGTAGATTCCCTGTATTACTGTGAAGCAGCCCAATCTGGTGCCCTTTTTCATGTCCAAACATGGCATCTAGTGTACATAGCTCTTTCCTAACTAGAACTCTATCATGCAGAAGCTGCCAAATCATATTTGGGTTTGTGTATGTTGTCATTTAATGTCTTGCTATGCTGCTCATTAGAGTGAATAAAGCTTTGTCATTACTTGCTCTGTGAATGCCTGCATGCAGTAGAAACCATTATTTGTCATTTAACTTGTGTTGCCATTAAACCACACATCTCCAAGATGTCATTTCATTTCTGTTTTATTTTTTTTCTCCTTTTTTTTTTTTTTTAAGGCCCCATGGAATTCTCCATATGCTGAAGGCTTAGTTTACAAGCCCATCGACATCCCATTGGTTCCATCATTATTAAATTAAAAGTCATCTGGACATTCCACATTTATGGAGTAGATTAAATGCTGCTGCAAGTTACCAGTCCTGGCAAAATTCTGCTAATTGATGTAGTGTTTGTGTTGTCAACAGTGAAACATTAACTTTTGGGCAGTAATATCTTAATTATTAAATATACCTATGAATAAATTTTTATTAAGCTATCACAAAATTGTTCTCTGAAATAAAGCTCGATTATTCTTACCTTTTTGTGCACTTAATCATCCATTGATGAATCACTACATTGGAAAAAAGCCTTTGCTGATGCTTGTCTGAGGAAAATGTGTCTTCAAGATCTGGAAACTTAAAGAAACTTTAGTTTTTTAAGATCTGTAATCTTTTTGGCCCTCAGTAATAACATTTCTGCATAAATTGTGAACAGCCTTCAGTATGTGCTCTGTTTGCTGAGTGTTCAGAATTGTTTATGCAATTTTCATGTGTGATTCATTCCTGCAAGGGATTTGATAAACTTTTACAAGGTCCTAATTTTACTAGCTTTCTGCCAGGAAGTAGAAGAGTTGATCCCAAAAGCACAGGTTCTTAATTTTTTAATCTCCTAGAATCACTCTACCTTTTATCTTATTTTTTATTGCTTCAGGTTCTGAGACACTGCTAGGATAGCAGTGATACGTGTGAACAAACTGAATGTTGTGTTTGCTGGATGTGACTGCTGTTTGAGTGGATAGCTGTTGTTCACAGCAGACCTATGGAGAAGCGTAATTCTTGATTCATAAATATATTAAGCAAAACATTCAGAAGCTGATTGGAGAGTTCACCACAAACTGTCACCCCTGTAACTTGCTTCAGTGTTCCCTTACCCAGGATTAACACTGTTCAGGCGAGGATGTGGTCTGCTAACACCCTCACCAGGTAAGATAAGAAGATGGTTGTGCCAGCAGTATTCTGTGAGCTTTCCATTTATAGCTTTTCATTATGAACAAGAGACAATGCTTGAATCTTCTAACTCAGTTGTGTGGATCAGATTTCACAGTATATAATCACAGTTATTCAGCTGGAAGTGCAAGTCTTTAAAGTGAAGGAGCCTTCTTCACAGATAATGTTACATTATATTTATTGGTTCTGTACCACTTATCATGGTATTATTGTTTTTCAATGTTATATCATCTTCTGTTCTGTTTTTAACAGCCATCTTCAGCATCCTCTCTCATCTCATCCAGTTCTGGGCTCCCCAGTTCAAGAGGGACAGGGATCTGCTGGAGAGAGGCCAAAGGAGTGCCCTAAGAATGCTGAAGGGACCAGAGCACAGTCAGATGAGGAAAGGCTGAGAGCTCTGGGGCTGCTTAATCTGGAGAAGGCAAGGCTGAGAGGGGATCTGAGCAATGCCTATAAGTAGCTGATGGCTGGGGGTCAGGAAGGAAGGGACAGCGACATCTTCTGGTCACTTGTGCCCTGGCATAGGACAAGGGCACTGTATGGAAACTACAGCACAGGAAGTTCCACCCCAACATGAGGAAGAACTTCTTGACTGCAAGAGTGACAGATCAGTGGCACAGGCTCACCAGAGAGGTTGTGGAGTGTCCTCTGGAGCCATTCCAGCCCTATCTGTATGTGTTCCTGTGTGACCTGTGCTAGATTCTCTGGTCCTGCTCTGGCAGGGAGGGTTGGACTCTGAGATCTCAAGAGCTCTTTTACCAACTCTTAACATCCTGTGAGCCTCTGATGTTTTCTATCAGGCTTCCTGAAACTTCTTGACATTTAATTGTATAATTCTTACTGTATTTGTGGGAATTATATTTTAAAATTAACTATGAAATACATAATTTAAAGAAACAACAGAAAAGATCAAATGCCTATTATCCTTATAAATTACACTGTCCTTATTGAATTTAAGGTGTTGTCATTCTTCCTTCTCTTCTTTGCTGATAGAGAATCTTTCCTGAATAGAAATATCTACCTCTTGCTATCTGTTGTGCTTTCTTCTTTCAGCTTTATCAGATTTATCATGGTAGCATTTATAGTTCATGTCACATACTATTATCTGGTATAGGATAGGATATTTTACACTATGTTGCTTTGTTTAGAGAAGTGTGTGCTGTAAATGTAGAGAGTTGTCAAAAAAAGACCCTATGTAAGTCAGTGAAAGAAGATTGAAAGGGAAAAAAAATAATTTCCAGAGTCTGACAAGAAGAAAACTACTTTCACTTCCTAAATGAGAAGCCTTTTAACCTGTTCCTTTTTAGTCTGTGAAAGAATAGGTGAGCAGATGCTGTATTTCCAAACTTGTTACCTGATAAAGATGTAGTTTTAGGCAAAACTGAACACAACTCTTTGACTTTGGGGATGAAGAGTATGAGAGCTTGTATCTTAACTTTCCCAGGACTTTTTTTTCCATTTCTTTGCTTTTTCCATAACTTCTAAATATAAACCAATGAGAAGCTACTTAGATTTGGGGTTTTTTGGTTTTGTTTTTTTCTCATGTAGTTGATAGCTAATATTCAGACACAATCAGTGTGGGCAAAGCCCACTCTATATGCATAGACAAAAACTTAGCATTAGTCTAACTGAAGTTGGAAGACTACAGTCAAGGATTTATTCTTTTTGTTATTATTACTCTAGTTATGGTGATACTAGAATGTCCAGTTCAGTCAAAATTCTGTTCTGTTGGCACAAGTCCAGAGAAGGTATAGTAGCAGTATTTATGGTGTGAGTATTATTTTCCAAAATCAATATATCATTTATTAATTTTGACATTCAGGACTCTCACCATAGGCCATCATTTTTAATAATAGGTTTGTTGCAATAGTCATGAAAAACTTACAGAGATGAGAACAGAGAAATAACTATCAATAATACAACAAACACTTAACCATTAGAACTGGAAGGGAGGTCCTTGTGGTCGATTATACCACTCACCCACTAGAGGGACTCAAGAATCTCCTTTCTGCTTAAGGCAGAAGGCACTTGTATTCAGTTACAAGATTTACAGAATTTTGCAAAGAGGCTTTGGGTATCTACTCACAAAAGTTGTATCTCCAGACTCCTGAGGCCAACCACCATTTCCAGACAGTATCCAAACACTTGCAGGAGGTTCTGTTGGTGTCTTGTCAGCTGTTGAGGCTTCCAGCTCCTCCCGGGCTCCAGCAAGTTGCTGAGAGTGAGGCAAGTGACCTCTGACCTGATCCTGCTTCCTCCTTGGCTATCTGTGACCCTTCCAGGGCATCCAGTCTCAGCAGAAGACTTGCAGATGTGTTGTCATGCCATGATGTCATGCTGGCTAAGTGAGCCTATCATGTGAAGGCACCTAATGCCTAAACCTGGTAAACTGAGACAAGGCAGTTTCCAGGTAGAGAAACCCAAAGTATCAGGGCTTGCTATTAAGTAGCAGGCAGAGAATGGCAGGATGCAACGTCTGAGAGCAATGAGACAGAAGCATTTGCAGAAGCACATTAAGGCAGAGCACGTTGTGTTTACCTGCTCATCTTTTTATCAATGTAGCCTGAGACTAATGGCTTTTTAGCCATAGACTAGCCAATCAGGATGGCAGTTTGCCAAAGTTAACTATATTAGATAAAGTCAGGGGTTACTGCTACCTTTTTAGGGCAGAACACAAACAAGTGTATTAACATGTGTGGATACTCTGTTTAGAAGTTCGGAGGGGGAGAAGGAAACTGGAAGGCACTAGGGCCTTTGTTTCCCTTTCCTGTGGTTGCTCCCCGCAACAACAGGAGAGAGGAAGAGCAGAAAACATGTCTGGGCAAGATAGGACATGTTTAGACCTAGTTTGGCCTATTTTGGTCTTCCATGATAGGAGGCCACAAAGATGATCCAGGGGCTGGAACACCTCTGCTAGGAGGGTAAGCTGAGGAAGATGTCATTGTTCAGCCTGAAGAAGAAAAGACTCCAGACTTAGAGTTGCCTGCCGGTACCTGAAGGGATCCTACAGGAAGGCTGCAGAAGGACTTTTTACAAGACTGTTCAGTGACAGGACAAGGGGAAATGGATAGAAATTGAAGGAGGTTTAGATTGGATCTGAGGAAGCAGTTCTTCACTAGGAGTGTGGCAAGATTCTGGAATGGATTGTTCAGAGAGATTGTGAATGCCCCCTGCCTGGAGATGTTGAAGGCCAGGTTGGATGGGGCTTTCAGCAAGCTGGGCTAACTGAGAGGTGTCCATGCCCATGGCAAGAGGTTGGATTGAGTGATCTCTAAGGTCTCTTCCAGCCTAAACTGTCCTATAATTCTATGAGATATACCTGAAGTTCTTAGTACCTTCTCCTTTCCCTTATCTATCTCTTGTTCTGGTTCAGCCTTTGTTGTGAAGGTCAATGGCTTCAGGTCAGTTGTAGGGGTGATATCATTAACATTAATTTCTTTCTTCTCACTCTGGAATATAGCTGGGATCTCACTGATATGTTTATTAACATGTTGCATAGCTTGCTTTTTATGGCTGATTCCAAGTTTATGTGACATCTCTGTTATCCTTACAACAGGTTGTACAATGTCCCAAGGGTTTCTTCCCTTTTGATGGTGAGTCATTGCCAAGTTGTTCAGAGTAACAGGATCTCTGGTGTCATTCAGTGCATGTAATTATTTCAGTTGTTCCTTGGTGAAAGATCATTCTTCATAGAATATATGCTTGTTGCTGTTCTCTGTAAGGTATAAATACAGAGCTAGCAAAGGCACCCCTACAGGCCCCTGCTGGCAAAAGCTGGGCATGTAAGCTTAACACAGACCATTAGGGCATACAGCTCTGACAAACTGGACAGCAGCTGAGTAACTGCTGTCAACAACTAAAGCAAATATTCAGACAAGGTAGTGGTATGAATTATGCAAAATTAATAATCAATATTAAATTTTATATCCAGGTGAAGATTGTAAATAACTACAAAAATTGTTTATTAAGTCTCACCAGAAGACTTATTTACAATGTTCAAAACACATGGTTTGCATATTTAAACACACAAGGAACAGGCAAACTAGAACACTTAAGAAACAACTAGCAAATACAAGCATTGAACTTAAAAATGGAAAGAGGTTCTTAATTTAGAATCTAGTTGCAGAATCTCTTACAAAGAATCTTTGAATATTTACTCACATAGTAGTAGTATCAGACAGTACCTAAACACTTGGTGTTCTGTCGGTGTCTTGAAAGTTGTTGCAGGCTAAGGAGAGCATAATGTGGCAGGGCAGAGCAAGCAAAGCAAAAGCAAAATCAGGCATATTTATTGTTTGCCTGAATATAATGGCCCCTTTGGCCACATTCACCAACCAGAATGGCACTTTGCCAAATCTGACCACAATATGTGAAGTCAGGAACTTGCTTTCCCTTATTTGGGAAGAACAAGTCTGGGCAAGTCTTGAACCCTCAAAGTGGGTGTCTCCAAGCCTCTTGTCTTCTTCCTGCACTTTGTTTCCCCACCTCCCTCTCCCCAGCAGAGGGAAGGGGACCATGGATCATGCCTGGGCAAGCCAGGACATGTATCTTCCACAACAGGAAAACCACATCAAATCTTCATGATTGTCTTGTTTAGCTTAATCTAGAACCTGTGCCTTGTTGCAAGCAATGACAACATAGTGTTAACTGGGACACAGCAGTAAAACAGGATTGGCAAAAGACTTTCTTCCCATTTTGATCATCGACACTTAACAAGTTCAGAGATTTGTTGTTTTAACTAGCACACATCGTTCTTTCTCCACTGTATGGTTTGCCAGTGCTATCAAGTAACCTCAGTTTGCTTTCTGTGCAGACGTCTGGGGATTTCTGAATGTGCAAGTGCAGTGCTGTTTGATACAGCATTGGAGAAGAAAAAAGTAGAAATTGAGTTGCTGGATTTGAAGTTAACACAGGTGCAAAAATGCTACAGCTAAAGCAAATATTCTGTGGTAAATGTTGAGAAGGAACAAGAGTGATTTTAACAGTTACAGGGAGTTGGAAAGACAGACAAGTCTCAAACAGCCCGAGGTGGGCTAGAGAGGCAGAAAGGTGACATCCTGCTTGGAATGAAGAGAATTTTTTCAGTTGTCAGTGCTTTTTTTTTTTTTTT
>VWZI01022967.1:45964-81185 GCA_013396835.1 Psilopogon haemacephalus
TTTTTTTAATCTTCTGAAGCAATTTCCATATGGGGACATTCAAAACAGTGTGAATACTGCTATTCTGCTGTACCCCGATATACATCTTGGCCAATAAAGAATTCCTGTAGCTTATGATGGCTACAGCAGGTCTCTAAAGTCATTGAAATGTAATCATTAAGACCCCAGAGGAGGGCCACAAAGATGATCAGAGGGCTGGAGCACCTCTGCTATGAGGACAGGCTGAGATAGTTGGGACTTTTCAGCCTGGAGAAGAGAAGGCTTCGAGGAGACCTTATAGTAACCTTCTAGTATCTGAAGGGGGCCTACAGGAAGGCTGGGGAGGGACTATTCACAAAGTCTTGTAATGACAGGATGAGGGGGAATGGGTTCAAATTGGCAGGAGGGAGAGATTTAAATGGGATGTTAGAAGGAAGTTCTTCACAGTGAGGGTGACAAGACACTGAACAGGTTGCCCAGGGAGGTTGTGGCTGCTCCCTCCCTGGATGTGTTCAAGGCCAGGCTGGATGGGGTCTTGAGCGTCCAGATCTAGTGGGAGGTGTCCCTGCCTATGGCAGGGGGTTGGAACTGGATGATCTTTGAGGTCTCTTCCAACCTGAACCATTCTATGATTCTATGATTCTGTTTATGGGCATAGGTACAGTATGTTTGTGGTGAAAAGGGCTGGGAATTTCCCTCTTCTTGTCTTCTGGATCTGAGTTTACCTAGTGCTAATGAGTTAACAAGTGCTTTTTTAGGTATATTTAACCAGTGATTTTTAGGTCTATTTAAACTGTGGGGGGCTTTAGGTATATGTGTGCTATTCGGTCATTTTGGCTATGGTTTAACCTTTTCAATATGCTTTAAACTTTTATGTAAGCATGACAAGATTGCAGGAGCTTAGGAGGAAAAAAAAAATGTTATCATTCAATATATGACCTACGTTGTACCAACAATAGAAGCAGAAAATGCAATTTCTATCCTTGACCTATTGCTAGTAGTTTCTCAGCACAAGTGCTGGTGTAACTCTATTCAGGTTGTGTACTCCACCTTCATTTCAATGCAGTGCTCTTTTAGTATTCATTTATTCATTTTTTAGTAATGGAACTTCCTACTTCTTAAGAGTCAACAGAATATTAACATTAATGATAAAACAGCAAGAAGGAGCACAAAGAGAAGGATTATAAATGAGAATTGAGGAACAGTGATATGTTTCTTTTGTAATTTATGAAAAAACATTAAATTGAAAACAGAATCTACTGGATACCAGCAATAAAAAGAAAATAAATAAATTTCTGGTTCATAGAAAATGCATTACAAAGTAACTTACAATGATAGATTTCCATACAGGCATATATTAAATCATGCTGAAGTTGAAAGCACATGGATTAAATGCCATATTACAACTTTATATTCAGTACCAGCTTCATTACTTCCAGGGAGGTTTTTATTCATCTAAAGCATCTAGGAAAAAAAAACTTGATGGTGCTGTTAATGTTAACTATAATGATGAAATTAAGTGATAGCTTTGTATTTTATGAGAAAATAGGAATGCTTGATCTAGATTGTGTAATGGTGCGTATTAACTATCAAATGTTTGGAAAGAAGTGCCAGCACCTTCTCTGACATGATGCTAATGAAGAAGAAGAAAGCACAGCACTGGGATCCCTATGCCTTAAATATATGATGCATACACAGGAAACATGAGCTTCTCAATGTTCAAGCATTATGAAGTGTCCACCTGATCACATAATTCTTCTGTCTACATGGATATTTCAGCTTCCAGTTTCTTATATGATTAGGAAGAAGAGACTAAAACAGAGACAAATGTACTGTAAGAGTCCTCTCAGGTGATGAATCAACTCTTTCAAGAGAACTCCTAAGACACTGACAGGTTTCAGGGATTTCAGAAAGAAAGACAATGTCAAGAAAGCTATTTTATTTCTGGTTAGAGAGGAAGGTTGTGAAAGGACTGGTCGAGAGGTCCTATCTGGATCCAGCAGACTCAGCTTCTAAGATTCTTTGTTTTGGAGTTGCCTGGATAGCCTGAAAAAAAAAACAACCAAAGAATTGCAGAAGAGGACTAAATAATCTGGAGACTGTCAAATAGTTGGCTTTTCAGGTGTTGGCATGTATCTATACTTAGTCTCTGTGTCCTATTTTTTCTGAGGGCATGGATAACTCTTTCTTCTCTGATACTGGAAAATGCTCACTAGAGAAATAGTCATTAGCATGTTAGTTGCTGTTGGAAGACTGCTTCATATACATGTGTAGAAAAATAAATACAAGAATTTTTGATCGCTGTGGTAAGTGGAC
This sequence comes from Psilopogon haemacephalus, assembly GCA_013396835.1. Lineage (NCBI taxonomy): Eukaryota > Metazoa > Chordata > Aves > Piciformes > Megalaimidae > Psilopogon > Psilopogon haemacephalus. The sequence goes on from VWZI01022967.1 coordinate 48,260, forward strand.
AGGTGTGAGCACTTTGCTTTCACATGGGAAGCAAAACAAGATGAGCTAAACACACAGATTATTTGTAGGATTCTCAGGAGTTGGTGAGAACAGCCCAGTGAACTGAAGGCAGGGCTATGAGGTTGTGTTGTTTTTTCTTTCCTGTTTTTGAATTGAGACTGGCTATGCTCGAGGAACTGCTCCAGCTCGAGCTTCCTTCAGGGCATATCCACCTTCTCTCATGCATTGCTCTCCATAGGGAGCTGTGTGGGCATCTACTCTTGTGCCTGGAGAACCTTATCTCCTTTCTTCACTGTTCACAGAGCTTTGTGTCACCTTTTTTTTCCCCTATCACTTCTCTGGAGTTTTGCCCTTTCTTAACATTTTTCGTAGAGGTGCCAACAGCTTTACTTGATGCTCACTGTCATTTGTGGAACCATCACAATAGTGGGTCTACTCAGTACCACATCTCTCTTTGCAGAATCCACTCTGGAGCCTTCCCGCTGCCAGCACTTTGCCACATAAACCTACTGTGAAGCACAGCCTCACAGTTGACCTGGATGTGATGAATGCTCATAGTATTTTCACACTAGGAAAATGCTTCTCTGAATTTACAGATCTGCTAATATGTGAGGAGTGGGTGTTAGAGAATGGTTGATGAGATATGTGAGTTTGGATGTGTAGCAAATTAAGAAACTAACAAAACTTCTGTTTCAGAATACCAGGATACAATGAGGCTGATGGTGTTTGTGGTGGCTGCTGTGAATTTATCCTTAGACTGAGAGAGACAAGGTGGGGAGAGATTCTACTGGTACCTCAGGCCAAGAAGACCCTTTCTACTACAGTAGCTGGAGATTGCACCAAGTGCGTTAGATGGTCCAAACCTCAGAAAGAAAATGTTCACTTCATAGCTATTTAAATGTGTTCTCCATGAATTACACAAAAATTGTGGCTCTACTTTTAAGCTTGTCTGAAAAATCATTAAAATGATTGGGATACTCTGTTAAATTGCATTAGTACTGGGATTCTTTCTTTCATGGGGTTAAAAACAAGTGTTTCAGTTGGACATCACTGGGTGTAGCTGGGACTGTGTTCAATTTATTTGGGAGAATGTGATCTTCAGGGTTATTAAAAAGATGTAAGTAAAAAAAATGTGCAAACCTGTATTCACTCCTTGTTCTCTTGGGATACAGTCTTCCCCTGTACCCATTCAAAATAGTCTAGTAATCAAATATTGTCTGATTAAGGCCAAACTGAAAGTAGGTAGTTCTGTCTTTGAATTGGGAGTGGACAAAAGTTGCTTTTGCTATTCTGGAAAGTCTTTGATTTCAGATTTGGGTTGCAAATTCTGTGGTAGCCATTTTACAAGCATCCATTGGAATATGAAAATGTCATCTGTGGAAATAAACTGCTAGCAATCAAGTGCTGTATAAAATATACATACAATTTGTGTACCTATGTTGCATGTACCTGCTGTTGTCTAAGCAGTAAGAAGGTAAGAAGCACATCTACATTTTTTTTTTTTTTAAGAAGTAACTCAGCAGAAACGTAAATAGCAAAACTTCTACAAATGCAGTTGTTATGGAACGTGGAGATGTGACTTAAATGATCTGGCTCATAAAATAACAGGGATGAGGATTGTGAAAGAGCAAGAACAAAACTAGTAAGAAATAGGAGAATAAAACCACTATCAATCCATCAGTTATACCATTGAACTATTGGGGTGAGTCCAGAAGAGGGCCACGAAGATACTCAGAGGACTGGAGGAGCTCTGCTATGAGGACAGGCTACAAGAGTTGGGGTTCTTCAGCCTGGAGAAGAGAAGGCTTCCAGGAGACCATGGAGTAGCCTTCCAGTATCTGAAGGGGGCCTACAGGAGAGCTGTTGAGGGACTATTTACAAGGTCTTTTAATGACAGGATGAGGAGCAATGAGTTTAAACTGGCAGAGGGAAGATTCAATCTAGATGTTAGGAAGAAGTTCTTTCCAGTGAGGGTGGTGAGAAACTGGCACAGGCTGACCAGGGAGGTTGTGGATGCTTCCTCCCTGAAAATGTTCAAGACCAGGTTGGATGAGGCCTTGAGCAACCTATTGTAGTGGGAGGTGTCCCTGCCTATGGTGGGGAGTTGGAAATAGATGATTTTTTAGGTCACTTCCAACCTAAACCATTCTATGATTCCATGATTTTTAATATTTCTCTTTGTAACAAATATTCAGAGAAAGAGATTAATCTGTCTGTTGAAGGTCTTCATAGCTCAGTGGTCTTTCCTGACATTGACCAGTGGTAGGAAAAAAGTAAAAGTACAAAACAAGTGTAGAGCACTGTTCCTGATGAAGGAGGCAGTTTAACAGAGGAGGTTAGGGAATTTCTTCACCTGAGGACTGGTAACTGCTGACAGACCTGGGTATTGTGAGCTGCTTTCCCTTGTGTTTCCCTATCCTGACGACACCCTTAAAGGGCTATGTTCTGATTTAGGTTTAGTTTGGTTAATTCTTCTTTATGATACCAGCCTCAAATGACATACTTAGCGTTTACTGCATGATAAAACCCTTATATAAGAGTCAGGATTTTTCAGAGGTGCTTTGCAGTAGTTCACTGTCATTTTAGTTCTCTCTTTGTGCTGAGGAATAGATTTAGCAGATACTATATAGATGTGGCATGTTTTGCCTAAAGAAGGTACCAAATGCTTGAGTCTAAGAGCTTTTTTAGACTCTCTTCAACAGAAAGGGAAGAAATCAGTTGGCTGTCTCCCTTCCCAAACCCCAGGCTTTTCCATCTTCTTGTCTCAAATCTCATGTTGCCATGTCTGCAAATTTCTTTTGCTGTTGGGAATATTTCCAAAATCTGTTGGTGGTGAGGCTTGTGTTCTGGCTCATTATTTTCCCTTGCTGTTGCTCCTTTGCTCATTTCCTTTAATTTTACCTTATTGTTTTTATTCTCTCAACATTACAGTCACATTTGGCTCATCATCTCTTTTCTTTTTCATTAAAACAACATTTTTATCACCCATAAAGCATGCTTCTAAAAATTCGACAACATCAGAAACCAGAAAATAACACTTTTTCTTTTAGCTTCTGTTTTTTTCCTCAGTCTTATTTTTAGGCAGAGGAAAGAAGAAGAAAGGTGTCTAAGGCAAACTGTCAATACAGAATAATTCCCAGGGACTACGTAGCGGGATTTTTCATATAGTTCAGAACATATTTAGAATACATACAAAGACTGCCACTTTCCATTTTGTGGATGTTAAAGTCACTATACATACTTCTTTAATGTCTAGAAGAAGAGATTCAAGAGAAGCACGGCCAGCAGGGCAAGGGATGGGATTCTACCCCTTTACTCTGCTCTTGTCAGACTCCACACCAAGTACTGTGTACAGTTCTGGAGCCCTCAACACAAGAAGAACATGAAAATGTTGAAGCAAGGCCAGAGAAGGCCATGAAGATGCTCAGAGGGCTGGAGCAGCTCTGCTATGAGGACAGGATATGAGAATAGGGGCACTTCAGCCCGTAGAAGAGAAGGCTTTGAGGAGACTTTGTAGTGGCCTTCCGGTATCTGAAGAGGGCCTACAGGAGGACTGGATATTTTAATGAGAGGATGAGGAGTAATAGGTTTAAACTGGCAGAGGGGAGATTTAAACTGTATGTTAGGATGAACTTCTTTCCAGTGAGGGTGGTGTGACACTGGCACAGGTTGCCCAGGGAGGTTGTGGCTGCTCACTCACTGGAGGTGTTAAAGGACAGATTGGATGAGGCCTTGAGAGACCTGTTGTAGTGGGATGTGTCCCTGTCTATGGCAGGGGTTTGGAACTGAATGATCTTTGATGTCCCTTCCAACCTAAACCATTCTAAGATTATATTGGCTTGCCCCATTTCGTATCAAGTAAGAAATTCCTGTGAAACATCTCTACCCACTCACTTTTTTCTTGCACTGTTAGAGAATATGGTTGGCAAATCTCAAGAACTTTCCTGGGTGCTGTCGTCTCGAAGCACACAGACAGCAGCTGTTTTCAGCTGGCTGTGCAGAGGTAAATTTTAGTTCAGTTACTTTCAAATTCATCTGAGCATCCACAGAAAAGGTTTGTAGACTGCTGTAATGGTTTAGTACAAGGGCTAAGCTGGGCAGTGAGTGGCTGGAGAGTAGCCTCGCAGAGATGGCCGTAGGGGTGCTGGTGCACGAGAAGCTCAACATGAGTCAGCAGTGTATACTTGCAGCCTAGAAAGCTAACCAGATCCTGCACTGCATCAGGAGAAGTGCAGCCAGCAGGTTGAGGGAGGTGATTCTCCCCCTCTACTCTGCCCTGGTGAGATCCCACCTGGAGTACTGCATCCAGTTCTGGAGTCCCTATTACAAGAGGGATGTGGACATGCTGGAGCATGTCCAGAGAAGAGCCACGAGGATTATCAGAGAGCTAGAGCACCTCTCCTATGAGGACAGACTGAGTTGGGGCTATTCAGTTTGGAGAAGAGGAGGCTCCATGGTGACCTTATTGTGGCCTTCCAGTATCTGAAGGAGGCCTACAAAAAAAGCTGGGGAGGGACTTTTTAGGCTATCAGGTAATGACAGGACTAGGGAGAATGGAGCAAAGCTGGAGGTGGGGAGATTCAGATTGGATGGGAGGAAGTTGTTCACCATGAGAGTGGTGAGGCCTTGGAACGGGTTGCCCAGGGTGGGTGATTGGGGCCACTTCCCTGGAGGTGTTTAAGACACCTTAAACAGGCTGCATGAGACTCTGTCCAGTCTAATCTAGGGTAGGGTGTCCCTGCCCATGGCTGGGAGGTTGGAACTAGATGATCCTTTTTGTTCCTTCCTAACCTGACTGATTCTATGATCCCCCAATACAAAAATGAGGGAAAAATTGGCACACACAGCTCGGGGGTGAGATAAGGAGATGAGGGTTTAGTATAACATGAGATATCATAATCACAATGCAAAATTTACTTAGCTAATAATATAATTAATCTAACAATACAGTGCATGATTACCTTAGCTTAGCCTATTTGCAGAAGTACAGTGAAATACAGAATAAAAAGCAATCCAGCATACAACAGAAACCCAAGCCAGCAGCTACCCAACACCCACCCAAGAACCAGAACCCAGAGGCAGCAAGAAGAATAGGATTCCTTTCATGTTGCAATCTGAACTTCAAGCCCCATCAGACTTTACTGCAGTTAGCACTTCCATTGGTGAATCTGGCATGGATGCAGCAGGGTAGGGGTAACAGCAGCAGCTTCAACTCAACCCATGACAGCTGCCAAAAGGCTTACTTTGAATCAGTGCTTTGTGCAATGCAATGAATTCTCATGAGGTCCTGCCACTTGTTCTGACTTAACACTGAATGCTTTTCATGTGTTTATCATGTCATGTGTTCATGGAAGATGCTAGCACAGGAATATGGAGGTTGTGGAGAGTGCACCAATATGATATACGCCTCTTTCAGGCTGTTACTTGTGTACAGATTTCATAGTTCTTGTTGATACAGAGAAATATCAGAACATTCTTAAAGCTGACTTTTAAAGCTCTAGGTGAGTTATTTTACTGTTATAGTAAAGGTAGGAGAATGCAATATTTTGACAACATGGGGTACCTTTACTGCTGCTAAAGACGCTCATTTCAGCTTTTTTTTTCTAGGCTACATTGTTCCAATTGTTGTTTCTCCTTGAGCTTTGACTGTAAGTAATGAATGTGATGTGCTGCTTGTGACAAATTTAATTAATCTGTGATCAGTACTAGTATTTCTGAATAAGCATAAAAAGCATGTTCAAAGACAGGCCATGTGCTTATAAAATACCCATCTTGTTCTTGTATTAATTTGAGTAGATTATGGCAGAACCAAATTAAAGTCTTGTTAAATACACCTGGGAAAGCATTCCCATTGAAGAGTTAGTGTGGCAAGATTTCACCTTTTCAGAGGAGGCCTTTAAAGGGTTAGAGCAAAGAAACCTGTGAACTGTTCAGTTATCTGGAGAATTCTTGCCCAGGGAAAGCATGTTACTGCTTCATATTTTCTTAGCCACTAGGCTAAAACAAAGCTTCTACAGAAGTATTTATGGGGTACAGCTTGCTATCTATAGTCAGCTGAAGCTGTTTTGGTTGAAGAACATAGAACCATAGAATTGTCAGGGCTGGAAGGAACCTCAAGGATCATCCATCTTCAACCCTTCTGTCACGGGCAGGGACACTTTCCACAATACCAGGTTGCCCACAGCCACATCCAGCCTGGCCTTAAGCACCTCCAGGGATGAGGCTTCTACCACCTCCCTGGGCAAACTCTTCCAGTGTCTCCCCACCCTCATGGGGAAGAACTTCTTCCTAACATCTAATCTCAATCTGCCCTCCTCTAGCTTGGATCCATTCCCCCCAGTCATATCACTACACCCTAAGAAGTCCCTCCCCAGCTTTCTTGTAACCCGCTTCAGACACTGGTAGGCCACAATAAGATCTCCTTAGAGTCTTCTCTTCTCGAGACTGAATGACCCCAACTCTCTTAGCCTATCTGCACAACAGAGCAGCTCCAGCCCTCTGATCATCCTTGTGGCACTTCTCTAGACATGTTCCAGCACTTCCAGATCTTTCCTGTTATAGTAGCTCCAGAACTGGACATAGTGCTCCAGGTGGGGGCTGTCCACAGTGGTGCAGAGGGACAGAATCACCTCCCTCACCCTGCTTCACACACTTCTCTTGGTGCAGCCTGCTCTGGTTGGGTCTCTGGGCTGCACATGCACACTGTTGGCTTATGTTGAACTTCTCATCCATCAGCACCCACAAGTCGTTTCCTCAGGGCTGCTTTCAAGCCAGTCCATGCCTAGCCAAAAAGACACATGGGCAGACTATTCACCTTCTATGTTCAAGCTGGGATTCCAGAACATTATACTGAACTATTCTGAGTCATTAGAGTGAGTTACTCAAAATCTTTTGTGCACATTTGCTTAATATTTGGATTTTCTTTTGCATGAAATCTTAGGTTTTGTTTGTTTTTTTTTTTTTCTTTTTGCCAAATACATTGCAATAAAGACAATATATCAGTAATGCAATGTTTTATTTTGCAGCTCCTATCTGCATAAGTTTACTTCACTACCTGTGTTTGTATGTAAGAGGCGATGTTTCAAATAACTAGTGGGGAAGCCTTTCACGTTACATGATGAGTATACATGCTTACACCTTTCCCAAAACTGAAATCTGTGTCAGTTCTTCTAAGTTAGTAAGTACATAATTTCTGGAAAATCAAGTCTACTGCCTACAAGAAACTTTATTTTAGAAGGGGCATGGAGGGAAGATATAGGGGAGGGGACCAGGGATGAAGACTGTACAGTATATTTAATTAAATATTATTTCATATTTTTATTCCATATTCCTTTAACATATTCTCTGGAAACTTCCAGTGTTTTATTTTCTGTTCTTGTAATCTTGCCTCATTGACCCATTGGAACTCTGGACCCATGAGGATCCAGCTCCTGACTCCACACAAGGCAGCCTAAAGGAATTGGTGAACGTATAAAAAGAGCACTGTTTTCAAGCAAGCAGTGAAAAAGGAATCTTCCTCTTCCCATTCCTTGATGGGAGTTAGGCACAACAGAATATGCATTTCCCCCCCCCTCCCCCCCCGCCATGGTTGAATAATATGCTCTTTGTGGGCTTTGGCCAAACTTCACAGGCTCACAGGATGGCAGGGGTTGGATGGGACCCCCATAGATCAAGTCTAACCCCTCTGTCAGAGCAGGGCCATATAATCTAGTACAGGTCACACAGGAACCCATCCAGATGGGTCATAAATGATCCCAGAGTTTGTCAGCACTTTGTTTTCCATGTTTTCTATTTGTGAACAGTCATTTTCTCCATGTGCAGTTTTTGTTCTGGCTCAAAAACTTTCCTTGAAATACATATATTTAATTTTCTTCATAGTCCTGCTGACAGTGCAGAGCCAGTCCCTGGAATGCAAGTTTACATTGAGATTCCAGTGAAGGAAAACTATTTGGTATAGAATAAAATTTCCAATTGGAAAGAGGTTATTGCTTAATTTTTGTTAGCATGTTTTGTCTTCCTCAACTTGTGTATTAGTTATTACAAAATTAGTTGTCTGCCAATGTTAAAAAAACAAGTTAAAGCAAAATCCTTAGCAATTTCATCTTTTTTTTGTCTCAAAAGTATTCTTCAGGTTCATGGTTCTCAGTGAATTCCTGCATCAGCTGAACAAGTATTGAATGTATTTTGAATTACCACTTCAGTGGTACGGATGAAAGTAAGCTTTAACTTCTGCATTGGCACTTCAGAAAGAAGAAAAGTAGTAAAATTAAGATAATTCAATTATAATTTTAATAATTGTATCCCAAGCACAAATTCAGGCTGCGTGGCAAAAGGCTGGAGAGCAGCCATGAGGAAAAGGACCTGGGGATCTGGGTTGGTGAAAAGCTCAAAATGAGCTGGCAGTGTCTGCACACTGCCCAGACAGCAACTATGTCCTGAGCTGTGGAAAGAGCACCATGGTGTGGTGGTTTAGCAATTATCTGCCCCCCCACCCCACACACACACTTTGAAATAACACAGGCTAGGACTCAGTTGCCTGGAAGTTAAGGAATGAAGCTTTATATTTACAGCTTTGCACAATATACAAGCAGATATTTACAATGCATAACAGATATTTATAGATATATACAGCAAAAAGGTAATACATAAATACCACACCCCTCCCAGAGATCAGAAATCCCTAAGAGGAGTAACCAACCATTCCTACCACCTTTCCTCTTTCCCCAGTCTTATCTCACCATCTGTTGATGCAGAAGATAGGCGAAGGTAGATGGGCCAGGAATATTAGCAGCAGGAAAGAAGTCAGTGAAATTATTCAGATCCAGCTAGGAAAGGCAGGGAGAAAGAGCCATGCAAAAGAGCAGCCACAGTCCAAAGCAGTCTGAAGCAGTCTAAAGCCGTCTGACTTATCTATGTTTGGGTTACTTCTCTTAAACAAATTTTAATTCTTCAGTAAAGCTTTGAGTGAAGTAGTATCATCAGTATTTTCCTTTCTTACTCTATAGTCTAACTTCTCATTCAAATCCTCCAATTAGTTCAAACCAGCACAAGACACCCCTGTCTACTTCATTCAGAGTTTACTGAGAACTATCTGCCTAATCTAACATGATATTTACAATAATGAATATTAAAAATTCAGTTCACACTTTGTTCCAAACATATCTTGGATATAGGTGATTCAAAAGCTCAGGAAACAGGAAACAGTTTGTCTCCTCACAGATGAGATAAGACCAGGGACTACCAGGTGACATAGGGTTCATGATCATGTACTGCAGATTCTGCTGTGTTGGACGCCAGGCAAAACCTAGAACAGAAAACTCCTAACACACTGAATTAAAACTATTTCAGCTAAGGTTTGATTTCTCTGTGGAATACATTGGATTTCACCATTCTCCTGCATTACCCAGTATGTATGACCAGGACCTTCTGCAGAAACCACCCCTCAGAAAGGTTTTCCTTCACCCGAAGGAGAAAATACCCAAACAGTTTTCCCTAACAGATTCTTTTCATGTACAACAGGAACTCTATCACCATCCACTGTAGGTACCAAATCTGATTGGGCAGGTCCTGCTCTGTTTACAGAACCTCTACTGTTTACCAACCAGGTTGCTTCTGCTAAATTCTTGTCCCAGTTTTTAAAAGTTCCACCCCCCATGGCTATTAGGGTGGTCTTCAGCGTTCAATCTTTCTAGAAGCTGGTGCATAGTAGGGTATGTGGAAGATCCATGCAATACCATGCTTTTTGGCCCAGTTTTTCACAAGAGTGTTCTTGAAATGAGTGCCATTGTATTATTCAATTCTCTCTGGAGTTCCAAGTCTGCAGGATTTGTCTTTCCAAACCAAGAATGGTGTTACGTGCAGCAGCATGTGGAACTGAATAAGTTTCCAGCAATCCAGTGCTTGCCTCTACCATCGTTAGCACATACTGCTTGCCAGAACGAGAACGAGGTAAAGTGATGTAGTCAATCTACCACACTTCCCCATACTTGTACTTTGACCATCTCTCCCCATACCATAAGGGCTTGATTCACTTAGTCTGCTTAATAGCAGCACAAATTGTTAACAGTCATGCATGACCTGGGTGATAGTGTCCATGGATAACTCAACTGACCTATCACGTGCCCATTGGTATGTTGCATCCCTGCCTTGATGTCCAGATGAATCATTGGCCCACCAAGCTAAGAACAGTTCACCTCGATGTTTCCAGTCAAGATCTCTGTCACTGTTTGTGTCAACGTGAGAAATTTTAGCATGGTTGCATTGATGTTCCTCAGTAGCTTTGCTTTTAGGTGTGTGTGAGTCTGCGTGCCACACCTTCACTGGAATTCTCTCCAGTCGTGTACCAATGTACTGCCATAGATCAGCACACCAAATAGGCTTTCCTTTCCTCTGCCAGCCACTCTTTTTCCAGTCCTTTAGCCAACCATATAGAGCATTGGCTACCATCCATGAGTCAGTGTAGAGGTAAAGCATAGGCCAATTTTCCCCTTCAGATACATCAAGAGCAAGTTGGACTGCTTTTACCTCAGCGAATTGTCTGGATTCACCTTCTCCATCTCTCGCTTCAGTAACTCTACTTATAGGACTCCAGACTGCTGACTTCCACCTTCGCTTGTTCCCAACAGGACGACAGGAAGCATCTGTGAACAAAGCATAGTTCTTTTCCTGATCAGAAAGATCACCATAGGGAAGAGCTTCTTTAGCACAAACTGGCTTCTCCTCTGGAGGTTTTATACAGCCTGTGCCTTCCAGCCAGTTAGTGATCACTTCTACAAGACCAGGTCAATCAAGATTACCCATGCGTGCTCATTGGGTTATCAAAGACATCCATTTAGACCAGGTTGCATCTGTGGCATGATGTGGTGATGAACCTTTGCCTTTGAACATCCAGTTTCAAACAGGCAATCCAGGAGCTAAAAGCAATTGTGACTCAATTCCAATCACTTCAGTAGCTGCTTTCACTCCTCCATGGGGTGCTAGTATATCTTTCTCTGTTGGGCTGTAATTTGCCTCTGAATCTCTGTAGCCATGACCCCAGAAACCAAGTGGATGACCACGTGTTTCATTTGGAGTTTTCTGCTAAAGACTCCAAGTTGGACAGTTGTCACTTGTAGCAGCATACAGAATGTTTTTAATGTCCAGACCAGTTCAAACAAGTTCCAAGCTCACTGCATGGACTACTTCTCACTTTATCTGATCAAAGTCTGCTTGTTGTTCAGGTCCCCACTCAAAATAGTTTCTCTTACAAGTCACATCATGCAGAGATGTTGCACAAAATTGCGTATAAACACTGAATCAAACTGTTTAAACAGCCTAAACGTGAGAACTTAGCAAAACAGGAAACCTGCTAACACAAACGTTATAGGCACAGAGTTCTCGGAGAAAGAGTTTTCCTTGCCTCTGCTCTAGGCTGCAATGCATGCTGCTAACATGTGGCTGCTGTGAAAGAGGTGCAAATAGACGTCTGATTCCAATGAAAAGCAGCAGGGAAGAGAGCAATGGCTCTAAGTCACCCTCCCTTAAATACCCTATTTTGAAGGGCAAAACTGACCAATAGGCACTAGCATCCATTGTTTTGGCCAATAGATTCAAAGTCCTGCAACCTAGAGGTCCACCCTAACGCTTTGAGGGACAACATCAAAACACCTGACTTAGTCACATGGCACGGGGCTTCTCCATTCAAACCCTCATCACCTGTTCACCTGCCACTCCCGGACCTTGCAACAGGAGGAGGAAAGAGCAGGTGTTTGAACTGATTTGGGCAGGATTTGTGCCTTATTACGACAAGAAGTTTGACAATTTTACTGAATCCAGGAATGTGTAGTCTCCAAAATACCACTGCACCCAAGAAAGATAAAGTGTCATTTTCGTTTGTGAGAACTGCCATGGTGGAGACTCTGTTTATCACATCCTGTGGAATGTGACAGCGACCGTCCTGCCACTGCACTCCCGGAAATTGAATTTCTCTGGAAGGTCCTTTCACCTTGTCTCTATTAATGGCAAAACCTGCTTGCAACAAAATGTCAATTATTTTGTTACCTTTCTCAAAGACTTCCTCAGCATTTTGGCCCCACATAATGATGTCGTTGATGAATTGTATGTGTTCTGGAGCTTTACCTTTCTCCAGTGTATGCTGGCTTGAACTAATTGGAGAATCATGGATCACTGAGTGACAGATAGTTGAACTGTGTTTCCACCCCTGAGGCTGCATCTAACGTTGAACTGATACTGGACTCCTCTCCAGGTGTAAGCAAACTGAGGCCTGCATTCCTTTGCTGTGGATTAGCAAATTAGCAAAGTATTAGCAATGTCTATTGTAGCATACCATTTGAATTCCTTCGATTCCAGCTAGTACTGGAGTTCCAGCATGTCTGGTACAGCTGCACTCATGGGCAGAGTCACCTCGTTGAGGGCACGAAAGTCCACTGTGATGCGCCAGTTGCCACTGGCCTTGCACACAGGCCAACAGTCCACAGACTGTTGAAAGATGAATGAGCTTTCTCGATAACCTAACTTTCCATTTGACAAATCAGCTGATGAATGGGCAACGAAGAGGCATGGTTAGTTCTGTACTGCCTGTGATGCACAATTTCAGTAGCAATTGGCAGTTTCAGATCCTCCATATCATGATGCCCCACAACTGCAGATTCATCTGAAAGTTCAGATCTAATGGACAATTTCAATTTACCATCCTTGATTTTTACAGATGCTATTCCAGAAACCCATTTATGGCCCTTAGGATCTTTGAAATAACCTTTTCTCAAAAAGTCAATTCCCAGAATGCAAGGCTCATCAGGACCAGTTACAGTAGAATGCTTCTTCTACTCTTTACCGGTTAAACTTATCTCAGCCTCCAGCTTAGTTAACTCTTGAGATCCTCCAATGATTCCAGAAATAATTTTAACTTCTGTCCCTTTGCAATTGGATGGCAACAAAGTACACTGAGCACCTGTATCAACTAAAGCCCTGTATTTCCGAACTTGTGAACTGCCAGGCCACCTAATGAATACATTACAATAGATTTGGTTTTCTCTACTATCCCTTTCCTTCTCCTGGCTAGAGGAAGGGCACCCCTAATGCTGAACATGGCATATAGGGTGTACACAGTGGTTGTTGTTGTTTTGAGAGTGTAGTGGGTTTGCAGTGACCTGCCCCCCCACCTTTTAGAACCCCGGCTAAAACTCAGAAGAACACACCGGAAGTTAATAAATGAAGCTTATATTTACAGCAATGCAAATATACAAGCAAATATTTACAAGATATAACAGATATTTACAGAAATATACAGTAAAAAAAAAAGAAATACAGACACCACACCCCTCCTGGAGACCAAAATCCCCAAGAGAGGGAAACCAAACCCCTCCCACCTCTCCCTCCTCCCCCCAGCCTTATCTCACCACTTGATGATGCTGCAGATAAGCTGAAGATCGGTCAGAAAGATTAGTGGCAGGAAGGAATGAATGGTTTTAGTAATTTTACTCTGAATTAGTTCAAAGGCAGAGAGACAAAGGAAAGAAGCTGGTGAAGCCTGCTCGACCCAGAGCCGACTGAACTGCGCAAGCACACTGGCTTATCTGGATGTTTTGGGAACATTCTAAAACAACCTTCTTTCTTCTTTCTCATTCAAAACTGGGTGAAGGGACATAGTGTTTAATTTCTCACTCTCAGGCAGCAGTCTAATTTTTCACACAAATTCTCCAATTAGCTCAAACCAACACAGAGAGGAATTACAATTATTAGAATAATTGCAATTGCTCTGAGGAGCTGAAGAAGTGACGGATACTCTTCTGGCATTGCTGCCTCCGTTTCTGCCACTCTGCAATTCTTTGACTCTCTTTGAAAGAACTGAAGTAGTCTTACCATCCCACTTATTCATGTTCTCACCAAATTGGTCACACAGGATTATCCAGAGTGTCACACTTGATTGCTGGTATCTAGGTGGAATTTGTCTCCTGGGCCGGAATTGCCTTGCAGGAGGTGGGCGTCTGTTCCTAATGGCAGAAACATGCACCTATTCAGATGACGAAGGGTTGGATGTAGAGGTTTTGAGTTTGCTAATCCTTCAGTTCTCTTATGCCGTCTTTAAAGCTATCTTTTAGCTCTGTTCCCAAAGTTTTTATGGGAAAGCCTGGGGTAGAATATGACAAGCTGTCCTCTATCTGCCCCAGTTGGTCAGTGAACTCACCAACAGTGAGCCTTCCATTATCACTCTTTGATAGAAACTTGCTCACCAAGATGTTAGCATAGGATGAATGAGCAAGTTTAATAAGCTTCTTTATGAGACCTGTCCCAAGAGTAATATTATCAGGCTCATGTATGCCATGATCTCCATAAAGAACTTCCTTCACAGCAAATGCCTTCGGAAGCTTAATTCGCTGCTCAACTGTGTTCCACTTCCTAGCTACCCCTGGCAACTCACCTTGGGAAGTGTACTCATACACACAGCCAGCAGAAGATGTGTCCACAAGCTAACCACACCAAGACTGGTTGCCAGGTGTTTGTCTACTCCACTCTCCTTTGCAAGTGGGCCAAGCTGCTTTGCAGACTTGTCTTCTGCCTGTAGGGCATTTGCACCAACAGTATGGCATCTCACCAGCCAGTTTAGGATTGGCTCTCCTGATTCCCTTGAATATTCCTTTCTAACTTGACCTCTCTGGGGGGGGTCATTTGAGCCCTGAATGTTATCTTTTTCCTCTGTTTGTTGGTCTGTTGGTGCCTGGCCAAACAAAACTCACCTAACAACATTCCTAATCTCCAGAAAGCCATCTTCTGTCCTGGTAGCTAATCTTGCATTGTCCTCATATTTAGCTCTCAGTAAACGGGTCAAATCTTTAAGACTAAGTTTCTTGTCTTCTTCCTCCTCCTGAACATCAGATGTACTGGTCCCTAAGTCTTCCTTTGACCCATGCTTTGACCCAAGTTTAGCTTTCATCTTTGCAAGGGCCACTTTAACAAAAGATGGACCTTATAACAGATCTGAATTTTGGAGAGCTTGAGCTGCTGCTACCTCAGAATCAGAATTGTTTTTTGCATTGGAATTAGAAATTGCTGTCTGAGAACTCACACTAGCAGCAGAAAAAAGACTTTGGGTGTTATCAGTTGTTTGTCCTTTCATTTGTGGTATTGTTTTGGGCACATTGTCCATGTGTACAGCCAGAATCTGACCCCGTTTGGACAGCGCCATTCTTATTTTTCCTTTTCCTGACACGATCTATCTGGTTTTTTAAAGTGGTATCAGACGCTTTCAGACTCAGAGCAGAAATTAAAACTAAATCCATAATTAATAAGAAAATGGTCACTGTAGTCTTTGAACAGAAGTTTTGGCAAGGGTCAGGAACACTGCTGTTTGGGAGAATCACATATACCAATGCTGTAGAATAGCTCATGTGATTACTAATATTTTCTGACTTATTAAAAGCATCAAAAATAGCATTGGAAACTATCTCAGTAATATTAAAGCCAACAGAAGAAATAATATATTCACGAAAGTTCCAAAATATTCTTTCAATCTTCCTCCATGCCAAATCCAAGAGAGAAATACCAATTTTGGCCACAAGCCATCTATGTAAAAACCACATCATTAGAGAAGAAATGACTGAGTATATCAGCGAGGTCAGCTTCATTTTTAACTTCCTGGATTAATTAGCAATCAAACAAATGTAGTTTACATTGGCCCCACGTTGGGTAATCCAATAGAAAATAATGTGGTGGTTTAGCAATTATCTGCCTCCCCACACACACACTTTGAAATAACACAGGCTAGGACTCAGTCGGCTGGAAGTTAAGGAATGAAGCTTTATATTTACAGCTTTGCACAATATACAAGCAGATATTTACAATGTATAACAGATATTTACAGTAACACCACACCCCTCCCAGAGATCAGAAATCCCTAAGAGGGGTAACCAACCACCCCTACCACCTTCCCCCTTTCCCCGATCTTATCTCACTGTACTGGGTTAGAACGGATTCCCCCCCTCCCCGCCCCCAGTAGAATAAACTCACTACAACACAGATTCCTCTAGAAAGTCAGGAAAAATAAAATTGTATTTTCTTATAGTTTAAACTAAATATGACAGTAGGAAAAGAATATACTACTACAAGAGAGAAAGGGAAAAAAAATAAACCCAAATGATATATATAACTTTAAGGAGGATGGAGAAGGAGTCAAGCAGTGGTGAAAGCAGCAGAAGCAGCAGCAGGAAAGATAGCAGCAGGTGCAGCAGTAAGCATCCGAAAGACTGAACAAGCAATACTTCCAGACATAAGGCTCGTGATGCTCCAGTGAAATTATATTAACTTATCCATTGTTGCTGTTATATAGCCTATCCCTAGAATGTTCACCTCTTCCCTACTTTTTCCTATGTCTGAGTTAGAAATCTAGCTCAAACGGCCACACTCACCATCTGTTGATGCAGCAGATAGGCAAAGGCAGATTGGCCAGGGGGATTAGCAGCAGGAAAGAAGTTAGTGGAATTATTCAGATCCAGCTAGGAAAGGCAGGGAGAAAGAGCCATGCAAAAGAGCAGCCACAGCCCAAAGCAGTCTTGATATTTACTAGGTCTTGTAATGAGAGGATGAGGAGTAATAGGTTTAAACTGGATGTTAGGAAGAAGTTCTTTCCAGTGACAGCAGTGAAACACTGGCACAGGTTGCCCAGGGAGGTTGTGGCTGCTCCCTCCCTGGAAGTGTTAAAGGCCAGATTGGATGAGGCCTTGTGAGACACCCGTTGTAGTGGGAGGTGTCCGTGCCTATGGTGGAGATTTGGATCTAGATGATCTTTGAGGACACTTCCAACCTAAACCATTCTAAGATTCTATGATTCTAGGTTTATATAATTTCAATAATTATTAATTTTAATTCTAACTAATTGGTAAAAGACCTTATTAATATGATTTTTGACACAGTATTATTAATAGCATTATCACTAATATTAGAGTATTTAAATATCCTGATATTTTCTCCTACTGTTCAGCTGTTTTGAAATGTTTAGTAGCCAACATCTCTGTTGTCAACATCAGTGCAGACAGTGCTGGCTGTATTTGGCAGATGGAGGATGCATATGACCTGGGACTATGCACTGAAATTGTCACCATTGCAATAAAGATTTCCGTAGTCAGTGCCTTAATTCAATCTTGCTTTGATCTTCACACTACAGGGAAAAGCTCTGCCAGTTACCCTTGGAGTCAGTTGCTGTATAGCTGTCCTGGAATTGCAGTGACCCTAGGAATTGCAGCAGGTCTTTGACTACTTCCAGTGCCCTCTTTTGCATTCATTTCTGCATAATTTCAATCTCAATTCAAATAACCAAGAAAGCCACTCATGAGGTTTCTTTTAAAAGGATCCTTTAAAAACAGTTCTCTAGGGATGTGACAGATTTTGTGAGACAATATTTATTCCATGGGGCAGTTAATGTTCTCATTCTTAGAGGTAAAGCATTTTGGGAATTGGGTAGAAAAAAAAGCACAAGAGAGCCAGGATCTCTCTGTATTTTATTTACTTACCAATTAGTCCACTGTTAGTTTTCCATACCTAAAAAGTGATACATAGGTACTGTAAATACAATCATACCAAAGCTACCTAACTGTTGTAACTACTTTGAATTCAGTGCAAAGTTTCCAAAATAGTTGACCAAGTGACAGATAATGATAAGCAACAATGTGCTGTTGCTGGATACCTAAACTGACACCCCCTTCCTTTTAAAGGAAGCTACATTTGCTGAGGTAGGAATTGGCCAGCAGAAATACTGTGGCTGATAGCCATGCCTGAAACGTTTTCTTTTTGTTGCGTAAGTTATTTATGGTGCCTTGATTTAGGCAAAGTTGTCATATTGCTTTATGATTGTACACAATAGTACTGTCTATATGACGGTTTTAATTTCATCGCTAGCTGGAAACAGAAACAAAACACAAATCAGCAACAAAGGATCTCAAACATCAATGAGGTATTAAATATCTAAAGTGCTTATTTCATAGAACCATAAAATCAACCGGGTTGGAAGAAACCTCCAAGATCATCTGGTCCAACCTGTCACCCAGCCCTATCCAATGGCACTAAGTACTCCATCCAGTCTTTTCTTGAACACCTCCAGGGATGGCAATTCCACTACCTCCCTGGGAAGCCCATTCCAATGGCAAATCACTCTCTCTGTGAATAACTTCTTCCTAATATGCAGCCTATATCTCCCCTGGCACAACTTGTGACTGTGTCGTTGTCATGGTTTTACTGCCGACAGAATAAAAACTCTTAAACAAATTGGAGAAAATAACAGAATTATATTTTGGATAGAGAGATGCATGAAAAAGGTTACAGAGCAGATATAGAAGTTATAGCAACCCCCTTAAATTTTGTTTATATCCCAAAACTAAATCTATAAGCCCCAGTGCTCCAGTCCGCGCCTCACCCCATGCCTCAGCCATTCCTAGGCCCCAAAACAGGCCTACCTGCTTACATGTTTACCCAATAACAGCTCCTGCCCAGCCACGGCTGGAGGGGGAAGAAAGGAGAGCGAGCTGGCCTTGCCCTGAGCTTATGAAGAGATAGCAGAATTATGGGATTGAATAACATTCTCTTCTAGTTCCTAGAGGAATTTTAACCCTATAATTCCCAACCTGGGACAGTCCTCTTGTTCTGATGCTGGTTGCCTGGGAGAAGAGACCAACCCCTACTTGGCTACAACCTCCCTTCAGGTAGTTGTAGCCAGCAATGAGGTCTCCCCTGATCATACTCTTCTCCAGTCTGAACACCTCCACCTTCCACAGCCTCTTCTCACAGTGTTGTGCTCCAGGCCCCTCACCAGCTTTGTCGCCCTCTGGATGCGTTCCAGTACCTCAACACCTCTCTTCAATTGAGTGGCCCAGAACTGGACACAGGACTCAAGGTGTGACCTGCCAGTGCTGCTTACAGGGGAAGAATATCCTCCCTTGTCCTGCTGGCCACACTATTCCTGATACAAGCCAAGATGCCATTGGGTCTCGTGGCTACCTGGGCACAATGCTGGCTCATGTTCTGCCTACTATTTACCAGCATCCATTGGTCCTTCTCTTCCTTGCTGCTCTCTAGTAGAAGGTATTGCTGCTAGTACAAGGTATTGTAATGACAGGACAAGGGGTAATGAGTTTAAACTGGTGGAGGAGAGATTTAAACAGGATGTTAGGAGGAAGTTCTTCACAGTAAGGATGGTGAGACACTGGAACGGGTTGCCCAGGGAGGTTATGGCTGCTCCCTCTCTGGAAGTGTTCAAGGCCAGGCTGGATGAGGCCTTGAGTGACCTGTTCTAGTGGGAGGTGTCCCTNTTGAGTGCCCTGTTCGAGTGGGAGGTGTCCCTGCCTATGCCAGGGGGCTGGTACTGGATGATCTTTGAGGTCTTTTCCAACCTAAACCATTCTATGATTCTATGAAAACTCTGCAGATAGGCTGCTAGGAAGGGTGTCAGAGATGAGAAATTGACTATGTTGTTCATTTTTTAAATGTAGCGTAAATAGAATTGCAGGGGATTTTTTGTGCAATTCCTGTAAACAGGTATATGAAGATTAAAGGAAAAGCCGTTTTCAAATCACGAGAATCATTCCAGTGCCTGACCACTCTCTCTGTGAAATTTTTTTTCCTAATATCCGATCTAAACCTCCCCAGTCTCAGCTTGAGGCCATTCCCCCTTCTTCTGTCTCCAATTACCTGTGAGAAGAGTCCAGTAGCACAGTAGCAGCCTCTCCAAAATGTCCCTCAGGTAGCTGTAGACAGCAATGAGGTCTCCACTCAGCCTCCTTCATTTCACATTAACCTTCCCCAGCTCCTTCAATCGCTCTTCATCAGATTTATTCTCCAGGCTCTTCACAGCTTCCTTGCCCTCCTCTGCACTGGCTCCAGCACCTCCACATCTCTTTTGTATTGTGGTGCCCAAAACTGAACACAACACTTGAGATATGGCCTCACCAAAGCTGAGTGCAAGGGGACAATCACCTCTCTGCTCCTGCTGGCCCCAGCATTTTTAATACAAGCCAAGATGCCTTTGGCCTTCTTGGCTGCCTGTACACACTGGTGGCTCATCTTCAGCTGCCTATCTATTATAACCCCCAGACCCTTTTCTTCAGGCAGCTCTCCAGCCACACTGAGCCAAGCATTGGTTAGGGTTGTTGTGACTGTCCTGGTACGGGTGTGACAAACACCCTAGAATTGGTCCAATCCCTGGGGTCCCTCCTCCCCCTCCTGTTCAAGGTCCAGTAGGGGTTGAGGGGCGGGGGCACACCACGTGGCCCCAGGACCCAGGGAGACCCCGGGCTGCACATATGCATGGAGTTTTTTGAACCAATTGGTCAGCTAGAGAATGCTGAATACCTATTGGACAGTTTCACGCGCCCCCATAGGGTATTTAGGCAGGGGTCAGCAGCCGTTAGGGGCTCTTCGTCACTCTTCATCACTCTTCTCGCTCTTCCTAGCTCTTCTCCGTCATCTTCCCGTCGTGGCTGTGAAGAGCCCAGCCACGTGCAAGACAGCAGGTAGCAGGCAGCAAAGCATAGCAGCTTTCCAGAGAAGCGGCAAGATTAATCCCCTTCTCTCTCTCTCTTTCTCTCCCTATCCAGGCTAAGTCGGGTTTTTTCCTTCTTCCCCTCGGGTTCGGGAAGGAGCGTTGTTTCCCCCTCGCACTTCGCGGGCATTTGTGGGTGCGGCTGGGGTCTATTCTGTGTGTATGCTCTCTGTTCCCTAAATTCTGACTGTTAAACTGTTTACCTGGCATTTTGAGCAACTCGTGCGTTTGTTTTCTGCCAACGGTGAAACCAAAGAAACTCGGGGGCACCAGGACCCCCCTCCACGGGATATTGCACCTAATTAAACGATATCTCATG
The DNA here is from genome assembly GCA_013396835.1 of Psilopogon haemacephalus. Lineage (NCBI taxonomy): Eukaryota > Metazoa > Chordata > Aves > Piciformes > Megalaimidae > Psilopogon > Psilopogon haemacephalus. Next base: position 69,103 of record VWZI01022967.1, read on the forward strand.
ACAGTGACCCAGTGCAGGACCTGGCACTTTGCCTTGTTGAAACTCATCCCAATAATGTTGGCCCATTGCACCTTTCATTCTGTAGTTAATCTGTTTGTGACAAAGAATGTGAGTGACTCACAGTGAATGTGAGTATTCAAGTATTGGTCAGCAGAGTGTGGTGGTATTACATATTAGATACATGCCCGAATACCCACCTTGCCCCTCACACCCCCCTTCTCCTTTTTTCCGGGTGGTGAGAGGCAGGAGATTGACAAAGACATTGGTGCCTCTCTGTTTGCAAAACACATACCATGTAAGGCGTTGTTTTGCGCCTTCATTGTTTTTTGAGGAAACAACATCACAGGCAGAGACACGTGCATCTCCCTTTTCAGGTGGTGCAATTTTGGATTGGTTCCAGAGATGTTTTTTTTTTTTCTGTTCCTATTGGTCAAAAGTGGTCACAAAAATGCTTACAAACCCTCCAAACTGTTTGTTTACCCCTCGCCAAGTTTGCTACCTGCGTGACTGACGGTGCTGTGAAAGTGTGGGGAATTTGCTCCCCTTCGAACAGCAGAACTTGTCTTGAGTACCAAGCTGAGGCCCGAGGCAATGTTAGCCTTTGATACTGGAAAAGGCAGCTAATCGCCGGGAAATGACTTAGCAATTGGACTGCCAGCCCGCTACCCGAGCCAGGGCCTACCATGCTGCATCCCAAAGAACTGTTCCAGCCTGCAAATGGACACTCTACTTCATCCAAAAGGCTAACCGCTTCAACAATTCCTGACAGCTACAGAGAATTCATCTCGTGTCTTTGGAACCTTTAGACAGCGTGCTCCAACCATAAGCAGCATACACAGCTTCAACACGTGAGAAGCCTCTGCATGGCAGAACAATTAATATCCTGTTTATGTCTCTGCATATACCTTTCAGACCGTAAATATTGAGGCTTAAGCAGTGAGTAAACCCTATTCTCTTTCTAAAGTTTATAAAGTTTATAAAGTTCAGGTTTTAATTGTTAAGTGGTGAATTTGTTTAAAACTCCTTCATTGTATTAAATCTCCTAAAACTTTTCCTAAATTAATTTAGTTAAATTAATCTACATTCTGCAAATAGTTCCACCAACTGCGTAACAGAAACAGTATTGTTAAATTGTAAATAAACTTGGGGGAGTTTTCTNAGGAAATTTAACAAGGAACTGTGGGACCTGGATATATGTGACCCAGCAGCGCTCCATGAGGGAGCTGTGGTCCACCACAGGCAGTGTCTTTTGTGTAGGTGTGATGTGTTATTTCACATATTTACATTGACTATGAAATTCTCTGAAATAGTACTGAATTATCTGGTTCCCTTTGTGTAATAAAGAAAAACAAAAAGTCTTGCCTGCTTAATTTAGTCTGTTACTGGAGCAGACACAATTCAGTTAATCTCCATTTGCAAATGCTATTGCAAACACTAATTAATCCTACTTGCAAAGACAAATTATGATTAATGCATCTCCCTCAAATTTACACTTAATTATGCAGAATATAATCTCTAATTTTGTATAAATAGAATTTTCCATTTTGAACATTGTAGATAATAAGTTGCTTTCTGATTTCACATTTGCATCTACTAATTAAGGGCAGCTTCATTGTATTTACATTTGCAAACAGGTTTTGTTCTCATTACTCAGTTTCGTTCTCTGTGAGCAGAAGAAAATCACTGTGTCACCATTTTCGGCACAGCTCCAAAATACACATCTGAAACCTGACTTTCAATCTAGGTTTGTCTTTTGACTAATTAGACAAGTTGGTGGCATTTCATTTAACAGGAGTTATTGGTTTAATTAAATTTACCTGCACATAAAAGGGTGGGAAAACAGGGACTTCTAAACCTTCTTTTTTTAGATTTCACCATGTTGATCAATACATCTTTTTTTTTTTTTTTTTTTTTTTCCCCTTGGGAAGCTAAACTTTTATGTAGTAATACATTTGATCAGAGTATACAAGTAATCTATGGGCCAGTATGCAATGTGAGGAGCTTCTTGCTCTCCTGTTACTAATAAATGCGTGAAGATTTTTATTGTTATACTGCTTTTGTCTTTTCCTATAGACAAGTAAAATTTGGAATATAAGCAATCTACCATTCTGAAATATAAGGCTTTAATTTTGGTTCTGCTTTCAGAGGCAGATTAAAAGTATGTGCTCACATTATGATGAAATATGACGTATATCTTTATTTCTGTTGCTTTAGTTGTTTGTTTTCCTTGTACCATTTTCCTGTTTGTTACTTGGTCTATGAAGTTCAACTTCAGGGCTAATGCTGAAAGTTTTGGTAGTTATTCTTTGTAATATTTTAAAACCTGACCAGTTCCTTGTAATTTTGAAAGTTATAATGTGTTTTACACTTTCTCCTGAATCAAAGCTAAACATCAGTTCTAATGAACAAATTTTATTTGCATTCTCATGAATATGGTAACTATTGTCTCTGTGTGGCTTTGTTTTATTTATTAATTTAATGAAGAAAAGTCTACAGGGAAAAAGCTATTGCGATTTTTTGAAGGGTGAGTCTTCAGACATTTAACAAATGGAATCATTATTGGGGGGTGGGGAAGGGGAAATTAAAATGGAATGGAGGCCAGCAGAAGCAAAAGCTGTTTCACTTCTAAGACTTACCTAGTATTTCCTGGTCTGACTTCTTAATAGCTCCTGATCAGCCTGTAGCAGCTGAGACACTGTCACATTTTTATGTGCTACTTATTTTCAAAGAGCTGTGATCTAATGCATTTTGGGGGCCAGAAGGAGGCAAAGATTCTATACACTCCAAGAAAATGTGACTTGGGCTGAAGTAACAAGACAAGATTCCTTGAAGTGATTCAAATCAATTAAATTATTTTGGGTTTGCATTTATTTGCATTTATTTCAGAAAACTTGAACTCAGTCCTCAAAATATAAGTTTTAATTATTAGTTATATCATTTTCACCATCTGTTTCTTTCCTCATTTTTAGCTTGGAATCAAGCCTCTTGCTCTCAACCTCGGATTAGTTGTCCATGCCTATGAAGAGCATGTGAGTCTGAATTTACATGCTGTGAAACTGCCATGTCACTGAATTTTCTGCAGGTTTTCATGCAGTTGCCTGCTTCATATGAAGTAGATCATTTAGAATCAGGGTTGGAAGGAACCACTAGGATCATCTAGTTCCAATCCCCCCTGCCATGGGCAGAGACATCTCACACTAGATCAAGCAGTCTAGAGCTTCACCCAGCTTGGCCTTAAACATCTCCAGGGATGAGGCTTCCACCACCTCCCTGGGCAATCCATTCCAGCATCTCACCACTCTCATGCTGAAGAACTTCTTCCTAACATCCAGGCAGAATCTACCCATTTCTAGCTTTGTTCCATTCCCCCATGTCCTGTCACAACCTGTAATCCTAAAAAATCCCTCCCCAGCTTTCATGTAGGCCCCATTAAGATAATAAAAGGTCACAATAAGGTCACCTCAGAGCCTTCTCCTCTCCAGACTGAACAGTGTCAACTCCCTCAGTCTCTCATGGCAGAGGTGCTCCAGCAATCTGATCATCCTCGTGGCCCTTCTCTGGATACTTTCCAGCACATCCATATCCCTCTTCCTAGCTTAAAAAACAATTGATCTTATTCACAAGGATGAATTTGATTTTTAAGTACTTTAAAAATCTATGTGCTTTTGTCTATTTAAAGATTTTCTCCAAATAAAAATCTTCAAAGCCAAGCCACATGGCATGCTCACTAGAAGTCCCTTCCCTTCTCTGGGATTCAGCTGATAACATTACAGTTAGTAGATCTCCAGTTCTCTCTGTTTATTTTAAAACTTAATTTTTGTGTTGTTGTTCTTGAAGTAATGTCACTGTGGAACTTCAAATACTGTCTGCAGGATGCAACCCAGCAGTAATTGATGCAATAATATTTCCCAGGGACTCGTGTAAGCTGGAAGCAATCACTGCTAAGGCAGTTTGTGTCTGTGTGTGTGTTCTCATTTGAGGTTTTCACTTGTGCTGTCATGATTACTTGAATGACACCTTTAAAAATTTCAGCTATTTCAAGGCCTTAGGAACACGGTGTGATTAGTCTAGTAACATTTATTAGGTGCAGGGACAGATTCTAAATTCATAGAATCATGGAACTGTCAGGGTTGGAAGGGACCACAAATCATCATCTATTTCCAACCCCTTGCCATGGGCATGGACACTTCACACTAGATCAGATTGCCCGGAGCCACATCCAGCCTGACCTTAAAGACCTCCAAGGATGAGGCTTCCACCACCTTCCTGGGCAACCTGTTTCAATCTCTCACCACCCTCATGGTGAAGAACTTTCTCCTAATGCCTGATCTGAATCTACCCACTTCAGGTTTTGCTCCTTTTCCTCTAGTCCTATCACTACCCAGCATCCTAAAATGTCCCTCACCAGAATTCACAGAATTCATAGAACCACAGAACAGCCTAGGCTTGAAGGGCCCTTAGAGATAATCTGATCCAACCTCCTGCCATGGTCAGGGACACCTTGCAACTAGCCCAACTTGCTCAAGGCCCCATCCAATGTGTCCTTCCACATCTCCAGGTAGGGGCATCCACAACCTCTCTGCACAATCCATTCCAGAGTCTTATGACCTTCCTAGTGAAGAGTTGCTTCCTCAGATTCAATCCAAACCTATTTTCCTTCAGTTTCAATCGATTTCCCCTTGTCCTGTCACTGGACACTCTTGTAAAAAGTCCTTCTGCAGCCTTCCTGTAAGATCCCTTTAGGTACTGGAAGGCAGCTCTAAGGTCCCCCCAGAGTCTTCTCCAGGCTGAAACCCCCCAGCCCCCTCAGCCCATGACAGAGGTAGCTTGCAGAACCTGACTTACTATAGCATTTTCAGCCTTAGCTGTTCCTCATTTTTGCTGAAAGTTCTTCCAAACCGTAGTGGCTGGAAGGACCAGGTAAATTTCAGTAAGAAGTCACTTTAGTGACACACAAAATAATCCTCCTTGCCCATTTGGTGCTGGTGAGACCTCCTAAGATTGCTGCATTTCAATAACAGAGCTCAATCAGTTTGTGAAAGTCCAGAAGCACCAGAAGGTAATGAGCAAATGTCTAGAAACTGTTCAGAGAATTTGCTGGAATTTGGATTGCTTAAGGAAAACACATCACATTAGAAAATATTCAACATGGATCTCTAAGTAAAAATGTTCTACAACAGTGACTATTTGTGTATCAGTCAGTTTCATCTTAGGTACTGCATGAAATGAGTGCTGAAGTTGAGACAGGTAATTAAAGCTAGGTGGGAAGGAGCAAAATGTCAATAATTCTTTATTAATAGGAGCCTGGGAAGCAAGATTTTGTAGCAAAAGCAATCTTCAGTGATCCAGAATTATGATTACCTGAGAAGTTCCATTGCAGTAGATTTGTGTCCTGCTCCTCTTTCAGTGGTGCTGGAATACTCCTCCCAGAGAGGGTTCTCAATCATTGGCATGGTCTGCCCAGGGCAGTGCTGGAGTCTTCATCCCTGGAGATGTTTAAGCAGCCTGTGGAGCTGGTGCTTAGGGACATGGTTTAGTGTTGAACCAACAGTGCTGGGTCAAAGGTTGGACTGGATGTTTTCTGTGTGGTTCTGTGTTTGTGTACCTACATTTTAATTTTGCAAAAAAGTTGTAAAGGGTTAAGCCCACCTGGGAACCCACTGATCCTCCCAAGGGGTGGTCTGACCTTTCTCCAGGTGTCATGGTTAGCTCCCTCCCACTTCCTGATAGGACTTGGCTATAAAAAGGGGAGACATCTTGTCTTCTCTCTCTCCTCTTCTTCTCATCCTGACAGCCTGAGCAACTCTTTGCTGCTCTCTGCTGCCAGTCCACCACATGCTCTCTGAAAACATGTGGAAAGCACCACCATTTTTATTTGGAACTTGAACTAACTGCTTTTCACCATCAAATTCCTACATCCTGCCTTCACCCAACATCAGAACCATCCATCTCAGCCTTTGGACTCAATAGCCTTGTATTTTCATTTTGTTTCCTCTTTTCCCCTTCTCCCCAGCTTCTGTATTTTTTCCCTCATTCCCTATACCCTGCATTCTGGTTCCTCTTTTCTCCCACCTTCTGTAGAAAAAACCCTTTCCATCTCATTTATTATTAAAGTTTTTGTGTTGGTTTGAGCTAATTGGAGGATTTGAGTGAGAAATTAGACTATTGGCTGAGAGAGGTAAAAACAGTGTGTCACTTCACCGAGTTTTACTGAGAAAGGAAAAAAAAATTGTTTTTAAGAACTGTTCTGAAAACAATCAGATAGCAGACGGCTTCTGTCCATTCTGGCTGTGGCTGCCTCTCTTGCATGGTCTCCTTTCCCTTTGTCTTGGTAGCTAATTCAGAGTAAAACTACTAACTTTTCTCCCTACCACTAATCTCCCTGGCTGATCTACTTCAGCTTATCTGCAGCATCAACAGGTGGTGAGATAAGACTGGGGAAGGGGGGAAAGGTAGTAGGGGGTGGTTGGTTACTCCTCTCTTGGAGATTTTGGTCTCTGGGAGGGGTGTGGTGTCTGTATTACCTTTTCACTGTATATATCTGTAAATATCTGCTATACCTTGTAAATATTTGCTTGTATATTGTGCATTGCTGTAAATATAAAGCTTCGTTTATCAACTTCCAGTGTTTTCTGAGTCTTAGCCGGGGTTTATAAAAGGTGGGGGGGCAGGTAACTGCTAAACCAAATTGGATTGAGTATACTTCCAAATCAGATTGAGTATTTATTGGGCTTTTGGGCTCAGGGGTAGCCCAATACAAAAGTGAACAATTATCTGCGGTCACAGTTCAAGAGCTATTTAATGCCGAGGCGATGTCGTAAAACTGGAAAGAGTAGGTGGTTATCGGGAAGTCAGACTCTTCCTTGAAGATGTGGTTCACTCCAGCTGAGCCTTTCAGTGGCAGTTGGCCACAGTATTTGCATTAGTCCTCAGCAGACATCCTGATGAGCTGGTTTTGGAACCTATTTGCATCTCTATTGGGTTACTTACCACTGGCTGAGCTCCTGATCTCCCTACATGGAGTGTCAGAGTCATGTCAGTACTGTTAAGAAAGGAGCAGCAGGAGGCTGTAACTGATTAGTGTATCACTTCAGGTGCCCATGAAGTCAGGGAACCTAGGGACAATAAAGTGTGGCTTTTCCACCCAGCGGACAGTGGTTTTCAGCTGTCTGGCTGTGTAAGTCTGAAATCAGCTCTCCCTTGTTTAAATTGATGAAGATAAGTGTTGCCTTGTTTCCTTCCCAAATTCAGACAATGTGCCTGGCCGAATGCTTAGGAGATGCAAATCACCAGAGGTACAGCACCTTTGTTGATGCTCCAGGATGTAAATATCATGGGTTTTGTGACTTTCTTGGATTTCAGCATAGCTTGAATTATGTATGGCCCAATGTCAGCTGGCCCAGAGAGAAAAGGCCAATTCATACCCAGGGTATGAATGGGTAAGTGGTACCGGGAAGGGGTGGAGGGCCTCCCTGCTGCTGCAGCGGGACCCCTGATAATGCAGGAGGAATGCCAGTGGAGGTGCCCAGGGATATCGGTATCCTGTGTCCAGAAGCAATGTATACTGACAAAGAGGAAAGCAGGGAAGAATGCCAGGAGGCCTGCCTGGCTGAGCAAGGAGCTCCTGGACACGCTGTCACATACAAAAAAAACTCTACATGAAGAGGAAGAAAGGACAGCTAGAATGGGGGGTATATAAGGAAACTGCCTGAGCAGCTAGAGATCTGGTTAGGAAAGCCAAGGCACAGTTTTAATTGAATCTAGCCAAGGAGGTCAAAGGAAATGCCAAGAATTTCTACAGGTATACTAATGGTAAATAGAAGACTAGGGAAGGTGTGGGCCCCCTCAGAAAGGAAACAAGTGACATGGAAAAGGCTGAGGTTCTCAACAACTTCTTTACCTCAGTCTTCCCTGCAAAGGAGTCATGGAAGAACTGCCCATCATAACTGAAGATCAGGTTTATGATCACCTGAAGAACCTGAAAGTGTTCAAGTCCATGGGACCCAATGGGATACACCCAAGGGTACTGAGAGAACTGGCAGATGAGGTTGCTAAACCCCTCTCTATTATATCCCCAAAGTCCTGGCAGTCAGGTGAAGTCCCCACTGACTGGAAAAGGGGAAACATAACTCCCATTTTCAGAATGGGTAGGAAGGAGGAGCCAGGGAACTACAGGCCAGTCATTCTCACCTCTGTGCCTGGTAAGATCATGGAGCAGATCCTGCTGGAGGCACCACTGAGACAGGAGAATAGTGAAGAGGTGATTGGCTTCACCAAGGGCAAATCTTGCCTGACAAACCTGGTGGGCTTCTATGAATAGGTCACAACATTAACAGATGAGGGGTGAGCAACTGATGTTGTTTATCTGGACCTGAGCAAAGCCTTTGATGCTGTCCTGCACCACATCTTGGTCTCCAAGCTGGTAAAACATGGGCTTGATGGGTGGACCACTACATGGATAAATAACTGGCTTGACGGCTGCCCTCAAAGAGTGGCTGTCAATGGGTCCATGTCCAATTGGAGGCCAGTGACAAGCAGAGTCCCTCAGGGATCAGTCCTGGGACCAGTCTTGTTCAACATCTTTGTGGGCAACATGGACAAAGGCATTGAGTGCACCCTCATCACGTTTGCTGATGAAACCAAGCTGTGTGGGGCAGCACACATGCTGGAAGGTAGGGATGCCATCCAGAGGGACCTGGACAGGCTGGAGTGGTGGGCACAATTCAACCTCATGAGATTCAACAAAACCAAGTGCAAGGTCCTGCATCTGGGTCAAGGCAATCCCAAGCACAAATACAGACTGGGCAGTGACTGGCTGGAGAGTAGCCCTGTGGAGAGGGTCTTGGGGGTGCTGGTGGATGAGAAGCTCAACATAAGCCATCAGTCTGCACTTGCAGCCCAGAAAGCCAACCATATTCTGGGCTGCATCAGGAGAAGTGTGGCCAGCAGGTCGAGAGAGGTGCTTCTCCCCCTCTACTCCACTCTGGTGCGACCCCACCTGGAGCTCCTTTTATGAGAGAGATGTGGACATGCTGGAGCGTGTCCAGAGAAGGGCCACAAGGATGATTAGAGGGCTGCAGCACCTCTCCTGTGAGGATAGACTGAAAGAGTTGGGGCTGTTCAGTGTGGAGTAGACTCCGAGGTGACCTTATTGTGGCCTTCCAGTATCTGAAGGGGGCCTGCAGAAAAGCTGGGGAGGGACTTTTTAGGCTATCAGGTAGTGACAGGACTAGGGGGAATGGAGCAAAGCTGGAGGTGGGAAGATTTAGATTGGATGTGAGGAGGAAGTTCTTCACCATGAAAGTGGTGAGATCCTGGAATGGGTTGCCCAAGGAGGTAATTAGGGCCACATCCCTGGAGATGTTTAAGGCCAGGCTGGATGAGGCTCTGACCAGCCTGATCTAGTGACGGAGTTGGAACTAGATGATTCTTGTGGTCCCTTCCAACCCTGACTATGATTCTACGATTCTTTGATTTTATGAATTGTCTCAATGTGAAGAAATTATCTCTATTATGAAAACATCCAAGACTTTCTATTATTTTAGCTTAACATTTGCATAAGATATTTAAATTTGCAGTGCTGCATTATTGATTTATGCCAGATTAGTAGAGGTGAGAAGTGTAATAGCTTTGTGTCAGCACTTCAAGGCAAAAAAAAGCTATTGCCTCATCAGATGATTGTTAAAAGTTCAAGTAGGTAATCTTAAAACACTTACTTGCCTTTATCTAACTTGTGAAGTAATGTGGTGAGATTCTTAGAGGGTCATAAATTGCCATGGTTCAAATGCCATCACTGCTGCTCTTAAGCAGTGAAATGCATGTGCCGACATACTGGGCTGCTGTTTGGTCTGTACTGGACTGAACACTGGACTGTACCTGACATTGCCATCATTGCCTGTTGAGGTTGTCTGTAGCATGGCCATACCATGAGAAGAGAGAAGTGTTGAATTTGTAATGTACTGTGTTAGCTAAATGAATGAATATAGGTGTTCCTCTGCATGGTGGTTGGAACAGATCAGAGCTGTTGTCAAAAGAAAGCCAAGAAAAGCCAAAAAGTGCCTCAGGTCTGCAAAGGACAGTGCTATCAACAGTCCAGCAATGCAGGGACCAAGGCTGTTCTACTTGTTCCTCCTGTTGGAACTGGATGGAATGTCTACCAGAGATTCACATATACTGTATAACTTAGCCAGATTTGGGCAGATGTTTTTCTTTTGTTTTGTTTTCCAGGAGGAAGTAGTTAATCTTTAAAGACTTTGCAACAAAGTTTTTTTCTCCTGTAGGAAAAATAGTTATTTCTAAAATAACTAGAAGATTTTAATCTGAAAGTACAATCTGTGGCACGGACATTATAACAAGTTACTATTAGTTTCTGAGAATTAATTAATCCATTCTAAGAGAATAATGAGAGCAGTTTTCAAAACCCAGAACTTCTTCTGACTGAGAGTACTGCCTACATGGTTTGTTTGGAAGTTTAAGTCTTACAACTTTTCATTAATGGTCTGCTTACAAGTAAGTTTTTCTCCAGAAAGAGAGCCCTACTGACTGTGTTGGTTTGAGCTAATTGAAGAATCTGAGTGAGAAATTAGACTATTGTCTGAGAGAGAGTTAAACACAGTGTGTCACTTCACTGAGTTTTGCTGAGTAGAAAAAAAAAAAAAAAAGTTGTTTTAAAAACTGTTCTCAAAACAACCAGATTACCAGAGGGCTTCTGACCCTTCAGCACGGCAGCTGCTTCTCTTTGTCTCTTTGTCTCTCCTTGGTAGCTAATTCAGAGTAAAACTACTAAAACTACTAATTCCTTCCTATTACTAATCTCTGACTGATCTTCAGCTTATCTGCAGCATCAACTGGTGGTGAGATAAGGCTGGGGAAGGGGGGAAAGGTGTTAGGGCGGGGGTTTGGTTACCCTTTCTTGGGGATTTTGGTCTCCAGGAGGGATGTGATGTCTGTATTACCTTTTCATTGTATATATCTGTAAATATCTGTAATATCCTGTAAATATTTGCTTGTATATTGTGCATTGCTGTAAATATAAAGCTTCATTTATTAACTTCCAGTGTCCTGAGTTTTAGCCGGGGTTTATAAAAGGTGGAGGGGGGGGCAGGTAACTGCTTAACCCACTACAATTATCCCTTAATTTAGCATGAGTAACAGCCAGAAATACGTGTAGAGAATTATCTGATGTTTAGAAGAGCTGCATTTAGTGTGGCTGGAACAATCCTTGCTATCAATAGAGGCCAGGGGAGAGGGTGATCTCTGCAGAAAAGGACTTGGGGGTGCTGATAGATGAGAAGCTGGACATGAGAAGGCAGTGTGAGCTTGCAGCACAGAAGGAAAATGGCAGCCTGGGCTGCATACAAAGATGTGTTGCCAGCAGATCCAGAGAGGGGATCCTGCTCTGGGGCGACCTCACCTGGAGTTCTACTTCCAGCTCTGGACCCCTCAGTACAGGAAGGATGATGGAGCCATCCAGAGGAGGGCCATGAAAATCATAGAATCATAGAATGGCTTAGATTGGAAGAGACATCAAAGATGATTCAGATCCAACCCTCCACCAAAGGCAGGGACACTTCCCACTAGATCAGGTTGCTCAAGACCTCATCCAGCCTGGCCTTGAACACATCCAGGGACAGAGCAGACACAACCTCCCTGGGCAACCTGTTCCAGTGTCTCACCATGCTCACTGTGAAGAACTTCCTCCCCTCTGCCAGTTTAAACCCATTGCCCCTTGTCCTTTCATTAAAAGACATTGTGAATAGTCCCTCCCCAGCCCTCCTGTAGGCCCTCTTCAGATACTGGAAGGCTATTATAAGGTCTTCTTGAAGCCTTCTCTTCTCCAGGCTGAAAAGTCCCAACTCCCTCAGACTGTCCTCATAGCAGAGGTGCTCCAGCCCTCTGATCATCTTTGTGGCCCTACTCTTGACCCTCTCCAGCAGTTCCATGTCCTTCTAGTGCTGGGGGCTCCAGAACTGCACACAGTACTCCAGGTGGGGTCTGACAAGAGCAGAGTAAAGGGGAGAATCACCTCCCTTGCCCTGCTGGCCACGCTTCTCTTAATGCAGCCCAGGACACATTTGGCTGTC
>VWZI01022967.1:81214-97411 GCA_013396835.1 Psilopogon haemacephalus
GAGGGAGCCACTTGTCACTGATCTCCAGGTGGACATTGTGCTGTTGATCACCACTCTCTGTGTGCCACCATCTAGCCAATTCCTTATCCAGTGAGTTGCCCACCTATGAAGTCCATGTTTTTCCAGTTTGGTGACCAGGATGTCATGTGGGCCAGAGTAAAATGCCTTGCTCAGGTCCAGGTAGATGACATCAATTGCCCTTTCCTTGTCCACTGCTGCTATGACTTCATCATAGAAAGCCAGCAAATTTGTCAGATATGATTTGCCCCTGGTGAAGCCATGTTGGTTATCATCAGGCACCTCTGCTTTGTTTTCCATCTGCCACAGCAGAGCCTTCAGGAGGATCTGCTCCATGATCTTGCCAGGCACAGCGGTGAGACTGACTGGTCTGTAGTTCCTAGTTCATCCCTTTTTCCCTTCTTGAAGATAGGTGTTATATTTGCCCTTTTCCAGTCAGCAGGAACTTCACTAGTCTGCCATGACCTTTCAAATATGATGGACAGTCTTTTAGCAACTTCATCTGCCAGTTCCCTCAGGACCCATGGGTTCATCTCATCAGGCCCCATGGACTTGTGCATGTTTAGATTCTTTAGGTGCTCACGAACATGATCTTCAATTACAGTGGGCAGGTCTTCACTCCCCCAGTCCTTACTTTTGCCCTCTGGAATTTGGACAATGTGGCTGGAGCACTTGCTGCTGAAGACTGAATCAAAGAAGTCATTGAGCACCTCAGCCTTATCCATGTCTCCTGTCGCCAGCTCTCCGTTTCCCTTCTGAAAAGCCTGTGAGCTGCTATTAAAACATTTTGGTAAGGGAGCACACGAGATATGTTGAATGACAGATAAGAGGAATTATCTTACTAAACTGACAGTAAACTGGAGAAATATCTTGGGCCAGTTTGTGTGTCATGTGTGTCCCTCTTGCTGTTCTTAGTGATGGAAGATTGAGATATACCCTGCTGGTTAATCCTTTGAGTGTCTGATTTCGTCTGGGGTTTCAATTTTAACTTAATTGTGAGACCTGCCCTTTCTTGTGAAAAAAGAAAACAACAAACCAACAAAACAATAGAGAAGTTTTTTGAGTGTTATTATTTTTGGGAGAGGGGTTGGTTGGTTGGTTGGTTTATTGTTTTCCTAAACCATTGCCATTTTGTGTCAGTATATATTAGAAGGCAAATTCTCTTATTAAAGGATATAATTAACTCTGTTCTAGGTAATGCTGATCTGGCAGGGTGATTGGACTAGATCTTTTGAGGTCACTTCCAGCCTGACATTCTATGATAAGAAAATGAATGTGTGATCTTTGACAATAAGTTGTAGATAACTTGATTGGATATAATCTTTGTAGATCTATTAATTCCTATAAGGTGGATTTGCTTACTTTCCTCTGTTAATTTCCAATGTTACAAGGACGAGTTGAAGACACAGGCAGAAACAATGCCAGCTAACGACATGCTGACAGTAAAAAAACTCTTTTGCAGAAAAATAGATATATTTCATAGCTGTCTTCAAGTTGGTGCATCTAAAGATGCACTCTAAATTTATGCTAGGATACTGCATCATTAATGTTTAATATAGAAATAAATCTACCTATCATCAGCATAACAATGCTGTATTCTTTGGATCTGAGTAATGTCTCTTGTGAGTGGGCATGAATGGCAAGTAAGATGGGGTAAAATATGCAGCTGTGTAAGGCACTGTGGGGGATTGGTGAAGATCTGAATGCTGCTTCTGAAACACAGCAATATAATGTCCTATAAAACTAGGATTACACCATAAAAGAGACAGCAGTATTAACATAAAATAAAAGGAAAGAGAGTTTTACTTCTGCTTACCATAAAAAAAACAAACTACAATTCAACCCCACCATAAATTTTAAATTGGAATTATTTTCTGTGCTACAGCAAATTGTTTCCTTAGATCCAGTACATTGTATTCTGTAAAGAGCAAAAGCAACCATTAAACTGTTTGGCCATATGAAAAGAGAGAAATTTGGATTCATTGGCATGAGGTCTGTAGATTGTATTGAGGTAGGGAGAAAAGTGTCCACATACCAGAGGAACTGACTCAATCCTCTCAGAAAGAAATGCCACTGGACTCTGACTCAGTAGGGCAGGGTAAGCAGCATCAGAGTTTCTGTGAAAGTTTCATTAGCTGGTGATACCAATACAAATTTATGGTGATTACAAGAATTTGAGGGCTAAACTACTGGTCTGTACTGGTTGTTTTTATTTGACTATACCTTGTGAGTCTTGTGATACCCCAGAGACTGATAATCACAAGCCAGTCTGCTCAGAGAAGTTAGAGATGAAATAGGGCAGCCAATGTTTCTCCAAACTTTTTACCTTTAGGCAGCTTCTGAAATCCTGCCAAATTTTGTTGGGAGACATACTGAATACTATCACACAAGGAGCGGTGTCTGCTGCATTTTGGGGTTTGGAGTTGCCTTCATGGGTTTTGCAGGTTTTGATATTTAGGAGGGGTGGTGGTTAGCTCTTGTACACATTTTCATTCTTAGGTCTTTCAGCACATTGTTAATGCTGCTTTGTGTTTATATAGAAACATAAGTCTAATGCCTTTCATACATGGAAATTTTGGCTTATCTCACTTAGAGGTGCTAAGTAGCATGATTTTCATTCTCATTTTGGAAATTCTTATCAATGTTGGCCCACCTTTTCTTTTAATCTACTTAGCACTTAATTGTCTGCACACATATTGAATAATTTGCAGATATTAATTAATAGCTTCTTCATTTTATGACTACTTGTTGAACTCTGATGAAATTTTAACACTCAGCCAGCCTCTCCTGGAGTAGGTTTTTCATCTGCACTAGGTGGAATTCTGTTATGATCTGGTTTACTTAGGGTTCGACACTGGTTGTGATTCGTCTGGTGATACTTTCAAGCCAAGTTAGTTTAATTCTGTTTTTAAGCTTCCTGACGTGATTTACCAGTCATGTTGTGTTGCTTATTAAATGTAATAAAATGTGTCAAAGAACATGAGTAGGTCTGGAGGGTTTTACTTTTTTTTTTTTTTTTAAGTGACACATGAAAATTAAATATTTTACAATCATCTAGTTAGACAGAAAGCAATTAGAAAAAATTAGTCTTGAAGACAGAAGTCTGCAACCCTGGATACTGCCTTAGGAATATTTAAAGGGTATATTCTAATTTATGCAATTTAGATGTACCATAGATCAAAGCAGAGTTGTATTCTTTACTGCATGGCAAAAATACTGGAGGACGAAGAACACATAAATTCTTTAAGTGTGTCTATGTTGCAAATTCTATATGTGACTTGAAAAAAAAAAGTCATGTAAAAACAAATAAATAAACAAATCATCAGTGTCTGGTCAAAATTTGTACTTCTGATGAAGCTGTACTTAGTTGACTTTGTAAGAATATAAAACTTTTGAAATATCTTCTAAGTCAATACCTATCATAAAATTCTAAAGGCTATTAAAGAGATTTAAGCACTTTTATTTGAAATGAGAAGCCATGTTTTTGTACACCATTAACTGGAAGTTAACGTGTAATAAAAAGTATAGTTTATTGGGCAATGATGGAAATAGAGGATAATCGATTTTGGTTTCCTGGCAGAAGTGTTGGAGTGTGTTTAGCTTGTAGCCACAGCCTAGCTCCTGTGAACCTGTTCTTTGATTGGGGTCCTTCCTGGTTCTGGTGACATTTCTACAATTTTCTTGTCCTGTCTTTCCCTTAGGGAGGAGTAGCCTTGGTTTCTTTCCACAGTATATCCCACAGAACCCTGTGCAGATGGAGGGCTGTATTAGTTTAAGCTAGACTCCCTGAGCTCGAAAGCTCAATAAATAGACTTAATTTGATTTGGAAGTAAAAAATAAACTTTAACAATAAATAGAAGGTATTTTAGGTAAGGGGAATTACAGAGGTTAGGGGGAAAGGGAACAAAATACAAGATACAGGTATAAGGTAAGGGGAATTATAGAGGATGTGGGGAAGGAAAAACAAAATACAAAATATAGGTATAGAACCAGTAGATGGAAGTGGATGGAAGTTGAATCCAAATGGTGAAGTTGGAAATTGGTGGTGGTGCAGATGGATGCAAGATGATGGTGAAATGCAGCAAGTTAGAGTTCCAAATATGGTTGCTCTCCCCATGTGTTTGCTGGGGAGCACATGGTAAATAGCAGCGGCAGGATAGCAAGGCACTGGCTGTTGAGGGAGCAGGAACAAAGAGAGAGAAACAGGAAGTTCATCTCCCCTTGTTGTGATTATTAATTTGTATTACTGTTAATAATCGTGGGGGTTCCGGGAATAGTTCCCCGGGTTCTTTTGGATGTTTGGTTGGCAAGAATAGCTACACAAAATTGAACAAAACACCAAATTAAACAGTTTAAACAGTCAGAACTTAGGAAACAGAGAGCCTAATAAAAAAAGCAATCCTAACCGTGGGTGAAAATACTCATGAACACGCACTAGATAAAGAGCTTTTCCCAAGGAGGAGAAAGAGAAGGATTTGTCCCACGGAAACATGGAAAGAGAAAGAGGTTTGCCTTTGCCACTTTGCGAAATGCTGTGCTGCCGCTGCTGCTGATTGCTGCAAAGCACGTGGCCGCTGCTGCACAGGGTGCGGAGAGGCGTGCGCCTCACAGGGGTGGAGAGAGAGAGCCAACGGCCCATTGCACCCACTGAAATACCTCATTAGGAAGTGTGGAACTGACCAATAGGCACTTAGCGTCCATTGTCTGGCCAATTGGTTCGAAAGTCCAGGGGTGGGTCCTAACACCCTGAGAGATAGCACAGATCACCTGACTTGTGACTGTGACCTGTCCATGTGGCCCAAGACTTCCTGGTTTCCAAAACCATGTGGTCTGCCCCTGCAACCCACCTCTGGACTTTACAACAGAAGGGGGAAGGGAACCTCAGGAAGTGAACCGACTCTGGACAGTAATTATGCCCATACCAGGACACCCCTCTATAGAAGCTCTCAGCAGGAAGTGAGAGGGGCTAAACACGACACCTGGCGGTAGGTCAGACCACCCCCAGGAAGGAGTCAGGATCCAGTTCAGGTAAGCCCCCCATCAGGGCTTAAACCTTTACAAGGGCTTATTGCAATTCTTGATATCACCTCTAACGGACTGGCAAACATGCTGTGATAGGGAGTTGCAGTTTTAGTGGATTAGGAACTCTTCCCCCCCACACACACTATTTGAAATTTCCCAGAGCAGCTCAGATGGTTTGGAAGTAAGACAAAGCTATATTTACAGCATGGCAACATTACGAGTATATATGCACAACATATACAAGTATCTACAAGCATTTACAATTACATACAAGTTAGAAATAATGTAGAAATCCAAACACCCTCGCAGACAAAGAATACTGCACAGAAAGGCTGAAAGCTACCTCCCGCCTTGTTCTTCTCTCTCTCAGACAGACAAACAAAACAAAGCAGAACCCGGTAGCAGTCAGCAAAGTTTATGTGTTAGCTGCAGAGATTAGAGGTGAGATATTGGAGATCAGGGTTAAAAGGAAGTGATTAGATCCAACAACAGAAACCAGAGAAACAAACAGGGCAACATCCCAAGACAAAGTGAAAGAAAATTGTTTATATTTTGACTTTTTATCCCTTTAAGCAAACTAGTGATATAGACATCGTCATTATTTTCACAGCCATCTAATTTCTCTCATTTAAAATATTCCAGTTAGCCTCCAACCAGCACAGCCACACAGCCGTTTAGTGCAGTGCATCTTGCACCCCAATATCTCTCTGCTTTGTGACAGCAGATCACAGTGGCAGTTCCACATATGCTGTCAGTGCTACATGAAACGTAACAGCCCATGGAAGTGGCATTGGTTGAGCATGTTTCTGGGAGCAATTCTTTATTTTGTTATGCTTTATCCCATTGTGGTGGTGGAGTCGCTATCCCTGGGTGTGTTTAGGAGCTATCTGGATCTTCACAGAAAACTAAGGCAGGAAGCTCAGGTTCTGGTGATTGTAATCTGTGTTGTCTCCCAGAAGATCTTAAAATAATGTTATTCGCTCTAGAAAGATAGAGTTTGGTCTAGAAGGAACACTTGTAAATGATCACATAAAATCATATAAGCATCTAAGACTCTTTAATACACATTATTAATGTGTTAGAAACAATTAGTAGCTTAAACAGGAGAGAGATGAAATGGCATTGTGGAGAGGTTGATGCTGGTCTTCTCTCACAGGTAATGAGTGATAGAACAAAAGGAAACAATCTTGAGCTCTACCAGGGCAGGTAGGATATTAGGAATTTTTTTTTCCCAGCAAGAGTGGCCAGGAATTGGAATGGGCTGCCCAGGGAGATGGTGGAATCACCTACTCTGGAGGTGTTTGAAAATTGTTTGGATGTGGTACCTGGGGATATGATTCAGGGGTGAGCTTTGTAGAATAGGGTTCTCATTTGGACTTGATGATCCTGAGGCCCTTTTCCAACCTAGGCATTTCTGTGATGCTAAAGACCCAGACATAATAGCAACTCAGGGCAATATTTTTAAAAGCAGGGAGACCTAACTGTTTGAATTCCTTGCCATGCAACTGAAGGAACATTAAGATTCTTAGTATGGTTTGAAAGAAGGCTGAGGATTTTTTTGTATAATGTGCTTTGATTTGGATGCTATTGGTGAATGGGATTATTGTTTTTTTAAACAGTGCTAAGAGGTGAACAGTCTGCCCAGTGCTCCTTCTTACCCTCATGGGCATAGTGCAATGTTGCTGTAATTGAATATGGTTGTGTTGGGTGGCAGACTATTTCTAATGTTTATGC
Source organism: Psilopogon haemacephalus (assembly GCA_013396835.1). Classification (NCBI taxonomy): domain Eukaryota; kingdom Metazoa; phylum Chordata; class Aves; order Piciformes; family Megalaimidae; genus Psilopogon; species Psilopogon haemacephalus. Next base: position 87,989 of record VWZI01022967.1, read on the forward strand.
CTGAGCTGTAAAGATGAAGGAATAATGCACAATCAGTGGTGATGCAAAAGGGCTGAATGTTCCAAATTATGATCATAGCAATGATAATTAAAACTCTTACCAGGGAAAGATTAGCTTAGATGTAAATCTGTGTTGCCCTGTTAAAGACAGCAATGTGGTGCCAGCTTCTGCCAGGTAATGCTCCTTTACTGGCTGTAAGGGAAGGACAAGGGCAGAAGAGTATGAGAGAACGTAAAACTGTTCTTCATTTGAAAGGCTGTGAAGGAAATTCCTTAATTGTTTAGTTTTGTTTTGTTTTTTAATTACATGAGACTTTCCAGCAGGAGAGTTTTTTTATCCCATAATGATCCATCCTGTTTGTCCCCATGGGCGTGCACACAGGTGTGCCATGTGTGCGTCTGTCTTGCTGGGAGAGCCTTCCACAGGAATGTAATGGAATTTTATATAATCTGATTCTTTGGAAAAGGAACATTTATTATAAATTCTTATTGAGATTGGCAGTGAGTCAGATCAGCGCCCAGAGAACATGACCTGTACTGACATCTGTAAAGAGACAAAAGTATGGAAAAGAGGTATTTAGCTACCTGTGAAAAAAAGGCTATGTTACTGTAATTCAGTGGCTTCAGCTTTGATTTTCTTTGCTAGCATACACTTAAACCTCAAGAATGATTGTATATAGTGTGAAAACGTCTTTTCTAACAGGGCGTTCTTGGGTTTTCCCCTAATGGAAAAGTTATATTCTGGCAAGATAAGTAATGATTGTAGCACATGTCAGAAATAATTTGAAATAATTTTTTTTTTTTTTTTAGTCTAACTGTGCAGAGTAGAGTAACCCCATCTGTGTTACTCAGTCTTTATATGTGCAGATAAATCTCTTGTCAGATAATAAATCTATTTATAAACCATGGCTATTTTTAGTGTGGAATGCTGCCCTATGTATATATTCTTTTTTTTTACTCCATCTCTTTCTTAGTTTAAATTAGAATGGTGTTATAGCATAGCCAAACACCATCTCTCATAGCATTATCTCCTTGTCCACAACAATTTCACGCAAGGCTACAAGCCTGGGAAAGAATGATGTGGTGGTAAAGGACCTGGGGGCACTGGCTGACAGGAGAATGAAGATGAGCCATCAGTGTGCCCAGGTGGGCAAGAAGGCCAAGGGCATCCTGGGCTGTCTCTGAAGCAGTGTGGGCAACAGAAGCAGGCAGGTGATTGTCCCTCTGTGCTCAGTGTTGGTGAAGCCAAACCTCAGGTGCTGTGCTCAGCTCTGGGCAGTGCAGCACAGGAATGACATGGAGGTGCTGGAGCAGGGACAGAGAAGGGTGACTGATCAGGGAAGGGGCTGGAGAACAAGGCTGTGAGGAACAGCTGAGGGAGCTGGGTCTGCTTAGTCTGCAAAGGAGAAGCTGAGGGGAGACCCATTGCTCTACAGCTACATGAGTGTGTAGAGAGGTAGGCACTGGGTTCTGCTCATAAGTGACTCATGGGAGAACAAGAGAGACAGATATGTAATTTGTTAGAGAGAAGTTTATTAAATGCCCTTTTGAAAATGTGTATGCAGTTGTCAATTTAAAGTAATCTCCTTTTTCCTCTCAGCCAAGCGAGGTGTAACTTTCTGTCATAGTATGTGACACTGACTTTTCTGACCTTGTCTTCAGCTGCCAGAAAGAATGGTAATGAATGAACCTCATGGTAGTTCCTTAAATATTTTTTGTATCAATAGATACATGCTTTAGAAAAGCTGGAGATGCATGTCTGGGGCATGATTTGTGAGATTCCATGATACCATTTAAGCTTTTTTTAAAGAGATTTTTTAAAATGTATCTATTTATGTTATTTATAGATGTGACATGTTATCTTATAAAGTCACTGATGGTATTGAATTTTACAGTGGCTTTATGTGAGGGTTATTGCCCAAAGCAAGGTCTTGAGGCACACCCGTATGACAAATGCAGACAGTGAGTCAGAAATACACAAGTATTCCTGAAAGTCTCAGTCTTTTGAGGCAAAGGTGTTTACTTTAATTGTTTATGTATTAAAATTAAGTAGGGTAGTTTGCTTACGGATTTATAGATTAGGCTTTAATCAGCTTCAACAAAGTCCTAGGATCAAGATTAAACAGGCTTACTGTTTGCTAGACAGTCAAGCAAATGGATGCTGCTTCTGTGGCTGACCTGTTCTGAAGAGAGAGTGCTGTTCCAGGTCCTTGTCCAAGGAATTCAGCAGTGAGGCAGGAGAAGCAGTGTTTCCTACATGTTGTCTGTTGAACTTTGGTCTTAGAAAGTCTGCCATACCAAAGGCAGGAGAGCACTGTGAGATACAGTGATGGGTGAATCAGGGATCTTAAGAGTCTGTTCCAATTTCAATGATTCTCTGTTTTCCTGTGTTAAATACTATAATTGCATTATCATCAAAGCAAGAAAGAACAGTGGAGGGAATGTCAAAGGTGAGGTGTCACAGCAGTGTCACACAGGAGTGAAGATGATTTAGGGTGATAATGGCCCTCAGTGTAAGAACTGATTCAGAAGATGGTTGTGATTTTTTGAGGTTTGATTCCTTTCTATACTGTGAGTGGTTCTTTGCACTATGAAAGTACATTTTAAGATACTATATCTTGCTTGTGGGGGAAGTATCAGTGAAAGTATATAACAGGATGAAGACTAGAAATTCAAATTGAAGGCTGAAGGATCCAGTAATTGGACTTGGGATTTCATTGTGGACAGATTGTATTGTTCCAGTATTGAACACAGGAATATAAACTGGTTAGTTTTAAATTTTATTTAACAATTAGAGCTATTGAATTGTTTGGAAAGATCACAGGACTGTACCTTTCAAATATGCTTGCAATTATCTCTAAAAGCATGTGTAGCAGTATGGGTGGGATTTATTATTTCAAATTAATATTGTTTATTATTTTTTATAATAATATATTTAATCTTGCCTCATTACCTATTTTTATTCAGGTTCCTTGCATGGTCATGAAAAACATTACACAGAGGATCTGGAACACTTAAGAAATAACTATCAAAATACAAGAAACATTAAACTATTGGAACTGGAAAGAGGTCCTTGTGTTTGATTGTACTACTTGCTTACTAGAGGGACTCAAGAAGCTCCTTTCTGTTTGAGACAGAAGGCTTGGATTCAGCTAGAGAGAGGCTTTAAGTATTTACTCACAAAATATAATCTCTGGACTCTTGGGGCTAACTACAGTTTGCAGACAGTACTCAAACACTTGCAGGGAGTTCTGTCAGTGTCTTAATAGCCTTCTAGATCTTCCCAGTCTCTAACAGGGTGCTGGGAATCTCTGACTTGATCCTGGTTCCTCTTGGGCTCCAGACTTGGCATGGAGACTTGCAAAGGTGCAGACAGGCACATTGTCAGTGGCACTTCTTGCCACATCATGAGTCACTTCACGGGATCGCAGGATCGCAGGATGTTAGGGGTTGGAAGGGACCCGAGGGGATGATCGAGTCCAATCACCCTGCCAGAGCAGGACCATATAATCTAGCTCACGTCACAGAGGAACACATCAAGACGGTCCTTGAAAGTCTCCAGAGAAGGAGATTCCACAATCGCTCTGGGGAGCCTGTTCCAGTGGTTTGTAACCCTTGTGTTGAGCTGTAACATCCTGTGCTGCAGCTTACATCCATTGCTCCTTGTCCTATCACAGGGAGCTGTGGAGAGATTTCTAAGAAGGGATAGCCTGATTACAGTGAGCAGTGAAGAATGCCTTTGAAGATAAACACAGCGGAATGCCTTTGGAACAGAAGCACAATGGAATGCCTGTGAGGAGAAAGTGGAGCCAAAACAGAGGGGAAGAAAACAGAGATACAGACTGAGAGAGTTCCTGCTTCTGGAAAAGTTAATGAGAACTTTCTCGCTAAAGATGTGGTCATTGTTATTGGACAATAACCAATCATTGTCTTCCACATATAATCCCCTTTACCAATTAGGTTGCAGTATTAGCAGATGCACCCCACTTGCTAGCTATAAAAGGAGCTGTAGAGTCACAAATAAATGGAGTTATGGCTTAATCACATTGATGTTTGTCCCGTCTCTGCAGTTTGCAGACAGCAAACCTACCTACACAGCATGTAATAGAGAGGTATTTTCTGTAATGCTGCAACATAGCCAATACATGATTGCAGAATTGTGCAGCAATTGACTTTTTGCTTCTTACACAGGGACATGGTTGTGAGGATTTTGTTTGTTGTGTTGCTTATAGCTGTCTTAAAAGGGGATTGCATAAAATAATGGATCAAGCACGGGTTGCTCAAAAAACAAAAAGGGAGAATTGTGGAGAGATTTCTAAGAAGGGATAGCCTGATTACAGTGAGCAGTGAAGAATGCCTTTGAAGATAAACACAGCGGAATGCCTTTGGAACAGAAGCACAATGGAATGCCTGTGAGGAGAAAGTGGAGCCAAAACAGAGGGGAAGAAAACAGAGATACAGACTGAGAGAGTTCCTGCTTCTGGAAAAGTTAACGAGAACTTTCTCACTAAATATGTGGTCATTGTTATTGGACAATGTGTTGGTGTGAGCTAATTGGAGAATTTGGGTGAGAAATTAAACACTGTGCCACTTCACCCAGTTTTGACTGAGAGAGAAGAAAGAGGATTGTTTTGAGAATGTTCCCAAAACATCCAGATAAGCCAGTGCACTTGCGCAGTCAGTCGGCTCTGGGTCGGTGCAGGCTTCAGCAGCTTCTTTCCTTTGTCTCTCTGCCTTTGAACTAAGTCAGAGTAAAATCACTAAAACCATTCATTCCTTCCTGCCACTAATCTTTCTGACCGATCTTCAGCTTATCTGCAGCATCATCAAGTGGTGAGATAAAGCTGGGGGAAGGAGGGAAAGGTGGTAAAGGGGGGGGTTTGGTTTCCCTCTCTTGGGGATTTTGGTCTCCAGGAGGCGTGTGGTGTCAGTATTTCTTTTTTACTGTATATTTCTGTAAATATCTGTTATATCTTGTAAATATTTGCTTGTATATTTGCATTGCTGTAAATATAAAGCTTCATTTATTAACTTCCAGTGTGTTTTTCTGAGTTTTAGCCAGGGTTCTAAAAGGTGGGGGGGGCAGGTCACTGCAAACCCACTACAGACAATAACCAATCATTGTCTTCCACATATAATCCCCTTTACCAATTAGGTTGCAGCATTAGCAGATGCCCCCCACTTGCTAGCTATAGAAGGATCTGTAGAATCACAAATAAATGGAGTTATGGCTTAATCACATCAATGTTTGTCCTGTATTTGTGGTGCTCCTCCTGACAGGGAGCAAGTGAGAAGAGCCTGTTCCCCCGCTCCTGACCCCCAGCCCTCAGATATTTACAAACATTTATTAAATGCCCTCTCAGTCTTCTCTTCTCCAGACTAAAAAGCCCCAGGTCCCTCAGCCTCTCCTCACCAGGCAGTGCTCCAGGCCCCTAATCGTAGCCCTCTGCTGGACTCTCTCCAGCAGATCTCCATCCCTTTTAAACTGGAGAGCCCGAAACGGAATGCAGTACTCAAGATGTAGTCTCATCCGGGCATAATAGAGGGTGAGGAGAACCTCCCTTGATCTGCTGGAAACACACTCTTCTTAATTCCTTCTTCTCTGGTAAACTGAGACAAGGCAGTTTCCAGGTGTACAAACTCAAAATATCAGGGCTTGTTAGTATGTAGCAGGCAGAGCATGGCAGGTACAAAGGCAGAGAGCAATGAGGCAGAAGCATGATAAGGCAGAAGCAATGGCAGGCGCACAATAAGGCAGAGTACGTTGTGTTTGCCTGCTCATCTCTTTTTATCAGTGCAGCCCGAGACTAATGGCTCCTTGGCTGCAGATTAGCCAATCAGAATGGCAGTTTTCCAAACTTAACCATATTAGGTAAAGTCAGGACTTACTTTTACCTTTTTAGGGAAGAACACAAACAAGCATATAACCATGTATGGGTACTCTGTTTACAAGAGAAAGAGCCTCGATGGCACCAGGTCTTTGTCTTCCTTTCCCATGGTCACTTCACCCAACAACTGGGGAGAGAGGAAACAGCAAAATATGGCTGGACAAGCCTAGACATGTTTTAGGCCTATTTTGGTCTTCCACAACAGCATGGTGAAGGATTCTGTCTTTCTGCAGCACAGTTCCTCTCAGCAGTTTTTACTGTTAAGATCCATGTTCTATCTATCTACTGGTACTTTTACTTGATGCTTTTGTGGCTTATAGGTTCAGAATTCCATAGAATCACTGAAAAATTGACTTGGGAAGCACTCTGTAAGGATCATCTAGTTGTTGGTGTCTTACAGATCCAAGTAGAACTGGAAAGCTGATTGCTTGATTGCTACTACTCTGCAGAAGCAGGTTGCTTTTTGGTTGCTGTTGTTCTCTGATTTTCTGTGCAGACTTCTACATGGCAAAGTCTACTATCCTCTCAAAAATTTGCATGTTGTTCAATACTTTTCATTTATTTCTCTGTAACTTCTAAAAAAGCCAAAACCCAAACTTCAGTAATCTTAATAGTCCTATTAAAGAAGACTTTGAAGCCATTGCATGTTTTTGGAATTTATCAAGTTAGAGACAACTAGAGAAATAAGGAAAATGCTTGCTGGTTTGCCTGAACAGAAAAGGGTATAGTCTGAGAGCAATGGGAAAATACAGGAGAGATGCCTAACATTTCTATTTCCATCTATGTTTTTTAACAAGCCAGTTCACTGTATTTCTGCAGTGACTTTAAAGACCTAAGACTCTGTCAGACATTCTCTTAATAAATGGTCAAGCTGCTGCTGGTGTTTAAGGTTTGGGTCTAAGCAATAAGTAGTCGGAAAAATAAATATAGCAGTTATGGATGTGACTATCAGCATTTCTTTTTTCTGGCTGTTGCACTGATACTTTTAGAAGTGTTCCATGTTTTTTCATGGTATTTTATAAAGGTTAGTACTAAAATAAAGTAATGGTGATTTTTTTGTTTGTTTGGGGTTTTTTTATATATGCAAGATTGTTTCTATATTGTACAAGAGAGGGAAAGCTAAAAGTTTTTTAATTGCTAGGATGCACAGCATGAGAGTATTTAAAGTGTACAGTATACTCTAAAACAAGACACAGTCCATGTAGAGTTGTGAGTTAGTATTTTTTAGTCTTTACAGAATTTAAATTGATAAATCAGGTGATTTAATTATAACTTCTCATGAATGAAAGATTATATTTTAATAACTAATAAAACTGTATAAGGATGTAAGTCGTCGTCCGTGTCCCCCCCCACACACCATTTTTAAGGTTTGTAGGTAGGAAGTTGTAGATGGGAATATGCCCCTAAGTAGTTTTGGCAAGATTTGTAAACACAAAAATTGTCAGATATCACAGATTCACAGAATTGTCAGGGCCAGAAGTGACCTCAAAGATCATCCAGTTCTGTCCCCATCCTGCGCCATTAGCAGGGACACCCTCCAGTAGATCAGGTTGGTCAGAGCCACATTCAACCTGGCCTTGAAAACATCCAGGGATGAGGCTTCCACCATCTCCCAGGGCAACGTGTTCCAGTGTCTCACCACCCTTATGGTGAAGAACTTCTTCCTAATGTAAATCTCCCCTTCTCTAGCCTAAAACATCCCTCAGCAGCTTTCATGTAGACCCCTTCAGATACTGGAAGGTCACAATAGTACAGGAGACCAGACTTTCCAAGAGTTGCAAGCATCTGACTTTATATAATAGATTTTTGGGATTTTATTTCCTATTGAATCATAATATGTCGGTTTGAGCTAATTGGAGGATTTCAGTGAGAAATTAGACTATTGGCTGAGAGAGAGTTAAACACAGTGTCACTTCACCAAGTTTCACTGAGAAAAAAAAAAAAGAAAAGAAAGATGTTTTTAAGAACTATTCTGAAAACAATCAGATTAACAGAGGGCCTCTGTCTGTTCAGCACAGCAGCTGCTTCTCTTTGTCTCTTTGTCTCTCCTTGGTAGCTAATTCAGAGTAATTCAGAGTAAAACTACTAAAACTACTAATTCCTTCCTATTGCTAATCTCTGATCTTCAGCTTATCTGCAACATCATCAGGTGGTGAGATAAGGCTGGGTAAGGGGGGAAAGGTGGTAGAGGGGAGGTTTGGTTACGCTCTCTTTTGGATTTTGGTCTCTGGGAGGGGTGTGGTGTGTTTATTACCTTTTTTACTGTATATTTCTGTAAATATCTGTTATATCTTGTAAATATTTGCTTGTGTTTTGTGCATTGCTGTAAATATAAACTTCATTTATTAACTTCCAGTGTCCTGAGTTTTAGCCGGCGTTTATAATGGGGGGGGGTCAGGTAACTGCTTAATCCACTACACATAGAATCATTGAATGATTTTGGTCGGAAAAGACCTTTAACATCATCTAATCCATCCATTCTCTAGCACTACCAAGGCTGGGGCTAAAATATCTTCCTCAGCACCTCCAGGGTGGAAATTCAACCACATCCCTGGGGAACCTGTTCCAGTGCTTGAGAACTCTTAGTGAAGAAATTTATTCTAATATCCAACCTAAACCTCTCCTGATGCAACTCAAGGAGTGTGTGTGGTAGAAAGAGATTCCCTTGCTGGTTGCCGAAGTGTTTCAAAAAATAAGCAACTAACTTGCAAAGCTGAGACTTTTTGCAGCAAGAATGACTGGGAACATTCAGGATGCTTGCCTGTTGTGGTTGCTACACTTTTCTTGCTTCTGACCTATCAAAAGTATTCTCTGGGCTATCAAAAATCCTTTGTCAATCTCAGTGAGTTTTGAGGCCTTGCAAAGTCATCTTCCTGGTCCACACTAGATTTGGTGATCCATCTGCAGCTCTCTTAAGAGCAGAGACCAGTCCTGTTGTTTTAGTTCTTAACACTGCTATAACTTAACTGTCTGGTTATTGGACTTGCTGACATTTATTTGGGAATATTCCTTTTAAGCTTTGCTGCTGATGTTTTACTAGAAAATAATGGAAATCTGATATTGAAGTGGAAGAAGGATGTAGATGAAGAGTTGTACTGCAGCATGGTACTGGGAATGCTCTGGGTTTGGAGATGTGCATGTTCACAGCAGTGTTGCACTCATTATTGAGTTTGATAATGGGTCAGTAATGGCTCAGTATATATACAAAACTGGAGCAGTAGTCTATTGCAAAACTCTTGCAGGGGAAGGAGAAGGCTAGAACTGAAGAGTGCCATGGGCTGCCATACATTGTTGTGGCTCAACAGCTACCAAGTGTTCCATTTTAATTTGTTTTCATAGAAAAAATAAATAATAAAAACCTCTGGGTCTGTCACAAATGAAGCAGAACAGAGACTGGCAGCATAAAATCTATTTGGAAAAGTAAGTCTCAGCTGTTGTGTAGCTAAGGGTTACATAATTTGCTTTGGTACAGAGGAAATAGAACATAGGTTGAAAATGTATTGGGTTGTTGGTTTGTTTTTTTTTTTTTTTTTTTT
>VWZI01022967.1:100464-130925 GCA_013396835.1 Psilopogon haemacephalus
CCCTTCTTGAAGATAGGTGTTATATTTGCCTTTTTCCAGTCAGCAGGAACTTCACCAGTCTGCCATGACCTTTCAAATACAATGGACAATGGCTTGGCAACTTCATTTGCCAGTTCCTTCAGGACCCCTGGGTGGATCTCATCAGGCCCCATGGACTTGTGCACGTTCAGGTTCCTTAGGTGCTCTCGAACATCATCTTCAATTACAGTGGGCAGGTCTTCACTTCCCCAGACCTTACTTTTGCCCTCTGGAATTTGGACATCATGGCTGGAGCACTTACTGCTGAAGACTCTTTTTTTTTCCCTAGCCCCTCCTGTGTGGTACAAAATCAGCCTGAACCAAACCCTCTCAATACTTTCCATCACACTGACAAAATTTGACCCTTGACTTTTAGCAGAAAAACATTTGTCTTTGCAAACAGTTTCAGACTGTGGGAATTACTTCATAAATGGCATTGTTTGTGTCTGTTTAGGTGAAAGGTTTGAGTGGAGCTCTGGCATAAGTTGTGTAACCCCTGTGCTTAAAAACAGTGCAGTTCTTTGGCTGGAGTCTAGCATTTCTAAAACAAGTCAAATCACAGAATCACAGAAACATCCAGGTTGGAAAAGACCTTCAGGATCACCAAGTCCAACCCCAATCTACAAGATTCACCTTAAACCATACCATACTCCTAAGCACCACATGCAAACAACCCTTAAACACATCAAGGGTTGGTGACTCCACCACCTCCCTGGGCAGCTCATTACAGTGCCTGACCACTCTCTCTGTGAAAAAAGTTTTCCTAATGTCCAATCTAAATCTCCCCAGTCTCATCTTGAGGCCATTCCCCCCTTCTTCTGTCTCCAGTTACCTGTGAGAAGAGACCAGCACCAGCCTCTCCAAAATGTCCCTTCAGGTAACTGTAGACGGCAGTGTGTTCTCTGCTCAGCCTCCTCTGTTTCACACTAATAATCCCCAGCTCCCTCAGTTGCTCCTCATCAGATTTATTTTCCAGTCACTTCACAGCTTCCTTGCCCTCCTCTGCACTGGCTCCAGCACCTCTACATCTCTCTTGTATTGTGGTGCCCAAAACTGAACACAACACTTGAGATGTGGCCTCACCAAAGCTTAGTACAAGAGGACAATCACCTTCCTACTCTTGCTGGCCCCAGCATTTTTAATACAAGCCAAGATGCCTTTGGCCTTCTTGGCTGCCTGGGCACACTGCTCTTTGGACAGTTCTGTTTGATAAGAGTTTGCCATCAAAAGAAGAGTTGCTGAGATTTTTGGTTATTCCTTTTTATTGCTGACATAGGCCCCAAGACTTACTTACCTAGCCACTTCTGTGACATCTTTTTGTTGTGCTTTAGAACACTGTCATTGTTATGAATAACTAATATGAGACAGGAGTTCTGAAAATGTAATTATTTATTGACCTGAAAATTCCCACCCCGAAATATATACAGATTTAGGGATTTATTTACAGGTTTTGCATATTCAGTTGAGAGGGAATGAGGGAATATAAATACTAACAAGCAATTTGGAAAATTCAGAAATTGGAAAGGACAATCCATAAGCAGCCTTTTCCCCACTACAAAGAAGAAAGACAGGGTCCTAGAAAATCCAGGAAAGTGAAACTCAAAGAGCTAAATTTACACACAAGACTGGTGCTGTGAGGGTGGAGGATTTATTCTGGTTTCATATTTAGGACACTGTCCTCCAGAACTACAAATTTTATAATCCAGCTGTGGATTACATAAAACAAAGAGCCAAAATTGAGTTGACAGATGGTGCACTGCCAGGTGTGCTTTCCTAGCTTGACAGGAGAGAGGCAGCAGTTTGTACAGCATGAAGGAGGCAGGATCCAAGGGCAAGTAGCAGTGGTCCCAGAGAGGTCTGAAGAAACCTCCTATGCATTCAGATCACTCCAATTTAATAACTCTGTAAATCAGTTGTTTCCATTGCCATATATATGGAGTGGGAATTGCTCAGCCTATGGCATCAACAAAGACAAGGATAAAGTCCTGCACCTGGGTCAGCGCAATCCCAAGTACAAATCCAGGCTGGGTGGCAAATGGCTGGAGAGCAGTCCTGGGGAAAAGGATCTGGGGGTCTTGGTTTATGAAAATCTCAACATTAGCCAGAAGTGTGCCATATGCAGCAAGAGCAGCATGGCCAGCAGGACAAGGGAGGGGACTCTGCCCCTTTACTCTGCTCTCGTCAGACCGCATCTGGAGGGCAGTTCTGGAGCATCCAAAACTAGAAGGACATTGAAATGTTGGAACGAGGCCAATGGAGGCCACAAACATTCTCAGAGGGCTGGAGCAGCTCTGCTATGAGGACAGGCTAGAAGATTTGGGGCTCTTGAGCTTGGAGAAGAGAAGGCTTTGAGGAGACCTTGTAGTAGCCTTCTAGTATCAGAAGGGGGCGTACAGGAGGGCTAGGGATGGACTATTTACAAGATCTTGTAATGACCGGACAAAGAGTAGTGGGTTTAAACTGGCAGAGGGGAGATTGAAACTGGATGTTAGGAAGAAGTTCTTTCCAATGAGGGTGGTGAGACACTGGCATAGGTTGTCCAGGGAAATTGTGGATGCTCCCTCCCCAGAGGTGGTGAAGGCCAGACTGGATGAGGCCTTGAACAACCTGTTGTGGTTAGCAATGTCCCTGCCTATGGCTGGGGCATGGAACTGGATGACCCTTCCAACCTAAATCATTGTACGATTCTATGATTCTATGATCCCAGCATAGCATCCTCAGCATGGAAATTTCCCATGGTATGGGGCAATGCACAGGTGCAGGCCACAGCACATGGTGGGAAAAGGAGTGCCCATATGGCTCCCTTCGCACCTTTCCTCTTTACTCATTCAAACCCCTAAAGAGGAGGGGGAAAGCAAAGGGGAGTTGGGACATGTGTCCCAGAAACATCACTGATATAAACAGCAACAAAGGAAATAAATCTGTTGAAGAGTATTGTGCTGTGGGCTTGGAAGGCTGGCAATGGCAACATGTAGTTATCAGGATATGGGGCCCTGCTCTGGTGAGCTCACTGGCACTTGTCAGAGCTGGGGAGCAGGAGGCAGCTTCTCAACAGTTGCTATCACCATCTTGCATATGTGTCCTCCTTGGAACCTTCTGAAGAGAAGCAAGCAACTCTCTTGTTCTATCTCTGGCATTCTGATTATTGTGGGCTCATGCTGTGTTTCCATCACAGGCAATTGGCAGAGTATCTCCTCTTGATTGTTGACAATTGTCTGACTCTAACGAGAATTTTTATAAAAGATGGTGATTAGAATTATGATCTCCTAATATCATTTTAATTTAAATTTACTGCAGTAATTACTATGCAATTAATCAAATGGCAATGCCTTTGTTGAAATCACCATTCTGCTATTACACAATATAGTAGTTAAATGCAGTAAGTACCTCTAATTAGTAATTGATTAATATGCATTAATTTGTATTATATCACCCATAGGATGTGTAACAGTTTAGCTGGCTGTTAGTTGCTACGAAATATACAAGGAGTGTTAAGTTACATAATTGGAATTCACACATTTTATAGTGAAGACTTTAGCCAGGTGTTTTGAATTGACAAAATCCTTCCCTCTATAGTTGGCTTATATTAAAAGTATTCCAGGACAGACTTTTTTTTTTTTTTTAATTAATTTTGAAATCTAATTATTTTTGGTTGCTTTGAGGAGCTATGGATGCCCACTCCCTGAAAGTATTCAAGGTCAGGTTGAATGTGGCTTCAAGCAACCTGGCCTAGTGAAAGGTATGATAGGACTAGGAGCAATGGATGGAAACTGCAGCACAGAAGTTCCACCTCAGCATGAGGAAGAACTTGACTGTAAGGGTGACAGAGCACTGGCACAGGCTGCCCAGACAGGTTGTGGACTCTCCTTATCTGGAGCCTTTCCAGCCCTGTCTGGATGTGTTCCTGTGCAGCCTGCACTAGATTCTCTGGTCCTGCGCTGGCAGGGATGTTGGACTGAAAGATCTTCCAGTCCCTAAAATCCTGTGATCCGTGATTCTGTGTCCCTACCCGTGGCAAGGGGTTTGGAGGAGGACCTTTAAGGTCCCTTCCAAACAGTTCTGTGGTTATGTGATAATCACATCAGCTGTATGTAAATATTTTGTTGTTAAATTGAATCTCAGTTTTAAAAGCTGTGTTTGATGTTAACTGAAGCTGCCACAAGCATTGGATTGCTTCATATATGCACACATGTGTCAGGGTCTTGGTGTATGTAAGCATGTTTGTTGTCCACATCCAACAAATGTGTACTCTGGAAAGTATGCAATGTGATCTTAAATATTTCTGACCACTGTTATGAGTTTGCTATGGTTATTAAAGCAAAAATATATCCGCCTTTTTTAAGAAGAAAAAAAATCCAGAGTAATTTTCAATTATTTGGTTTTTTCCCTTCTGTGGCCAAGTGCATTCTTGAAGCAGTGATTTCCTCTTAGTTTTAAATAAATAGAAAAAAGAGTCTGGCACATTTTTAGCTGGGTAAATATATAACAAGAATCTAGATTTTGTCATTGATTTCCTTTGCTTCTTGTACAAAATATTGAAAATGAACTGGATTCCTGAGCTGGACATCTCCAGTTCAGCAGTCTGAAGCTATTCTCTGACTTTTACATCTTTCACTGCTTCTCAGCTCAAAGTAGAATATTTCCATTACCTAAATGCACCTAAATTTACATTGTGAAAGATTTTAATACCTGTCAAGGTTTGGGAATTACTCGACCCCCACCACAGTTAGGAATTCATTGAGAATAAACTCAGCTGGCTGGAAGTTAAGGAGAGAATTTCTATTTATGGTTTCGCACAATGTACAAGCAAAATATATACAAGATATTTACAGCTACATACAATTGAATAGTTATAACTAATACAGAGATACAGAATCTCTTCCTGAGCAGCAGACTGCTGATCTGTAATCTCTTAGTGGCTGACAGTCCTGCACCTGGGGAGGAGCCATAAACTGCACCAGTACAGGCTAGGAGGTGATGTGCTGAAAAGCAGCCCTGTGGAAAGGCACGTGGGAGTGCTGGTAGGCAACAAGTTCTGCATGGGACAGCGATGTACCCTGGTGGCCAAGAAGGCCAGTGGGGTCTGGGGGGCATTAAGAGAAGTACATCCAGCAGATCAAAGGAGGTTCTCTTCCCCCTCTACTGTACCCTAGTGAGGCCCCATATGGGATATTACATCCTGTTCTGGGCTCCCAGTTCAAGAGGGACAGGCATCTGCTGGAGAGTCTTCAACACACTGCTACAAGGATGTTGAAGAGACAGGAGCACTGCCTAATGAGGAAAGGCTGAGAGGCCTGGGGCTGCTTTGTCTGCAGATGAGAAGGCTGAGAGGGGATCTGAGCAATGTCTGTAAACATCTGAGCAGGGGGTCAGGAAGAAAGGCACAGGGACAACCTCTGCTCACTTGTGCCCTGGGACAGGACAAGGAGCAATGGATGGAAACTGCAGCACAGGAAGTTTCATCTCAACATGAGGAAAATCTTCTTGACTGTAAGGGTGACATAGCGCTGGCCTAGGCTGCCCAGAGAGGTTGTGGAATCTCCTTCCCTGGAGCCTTTCCAGCCCTGTCTGGATGTGGTCCTGTGTGACCTGTGCTAGGTCTGGCAGGGGGGTTGGACTGGAACCTCTCCCATAACATCCCATGAGCCTATGACAGACTTGACCCACCACTCCTGAATACCACAGGTAATTTCTGAGATTTAAAGGTCATCCAATGGACTTTATTTTCTTGTCATCCCAAATCGTTCTTCTTGTGTGTGTGTTTTTAACACACACACACACACACACACACAGAATCAAATCGGTGGCTGTGTAGTTGAAGGCCACTTTCTTCAGAGCTAAGAGAGTGAGATACAGGTATAAGACCTTAACTCCACCAGGAAAATGTTGATTTCAGAAAAGCTGGACATAAATGAGTACTGAGAATACTGATTAAAAAAAACCTAAACAACCAACCTCCCCCAAAGTCTGATTATGGAAAAATTTTACAGCTCTCAGCTCTTTTTATTTCTTTTTTTTTTTTTTTTTAAGCAAGTGAGATTTTTAAAAAGAAGTTTTAAAAATAGTTTCTTTTATGTTGCTGTTTCTTCAAATCGATCTGAGAAAATATTATGGCATTGTGCAGAATATTTAAAGGGAAAATTACTCTCCACCCCACCTCTCATTTGTTTACAGCCAATTGTAATTAGTGAGATTAATTGCATTTGTTTTATTTGAGTTTATTTGGTTTGTTTTTTATTTTATTTTTCTTTGGACACATCCCAATTCTGAAAGATTGTTCTTTATCCTGTAACACTATTAATTGGATTACAAGGCTCTACAGAGGTACAAACTGAGCTGATAAAATTTACTTCAACTGTCTCCAAGTAGGGCACATAGCAGAAGTATGTGGTGTTGGATTTGGGGCTGTTAGGGAGTTTTTTTGTTAATTGTTTTCTATTTTATGTTCTTCCTACAAGCTCCACCTATTTTAGTAAGAACTAATTATTTGAAGGCTTAAAGACTGCTGCTGCCAAATGGTCTCACAGTTAGTGACTGGGTATAGAAATGAAACAGAACACTAAACCTTGGGGATTCACTTGGCCTCCTTTGCAAGCCAGGTTGGTTCCCACAGTGTCAAATAGCAATTAAAGAAATTCAGGTTTAAAGGTGACTCTTTAGAAGTCAAACTACAAAGAAACCCTACAAAACAAGTTTTGGTATCTTAGCATAGAAAAGGAAGGCATCCTACAAAAAAAGGATAAGCAGCGCAGAAGTATCAGTACACAGGGTGATGCTTAAAAGCTTTTATCATCACGTGCAAGTTGTTTGATAATTATTGTAAAGAGTTAACCCCACCTAGGGGCTAGCCTGAACCTGATCCCAGGTGTTCCTGACTGTATTGGGTTTAAGCCAGCTCCCCCTGAGCCCAAAGCCCAATGAACAACTCAATCCAATTTGGAAGTAAAAAAGGTATAAAACTTTAACAGTAAATAGGAGGGAAAAGGGTTTTTTTACAGAAGGTGGGAGAAAAGGGGAATAAGATGCAGGGTATGGGGAATGAGGGAAAAAATACAGAAGCTGAGGAGAAGGGGAAAATAGGGGAAACAAAATACAAATACAACCTTTGGAAGGCAATTGAGTCCAAAGGCTGAGATAGATGGGCTTGGCATGGATAAAAGCAGGATATAGGAATTTGATGGTGAAAAGCAGTTAGTGTTCCAAATAAAAATGGTGATGTTCTCCACATGGGTGGCAGAGGAGCACATGGTGGTCTAGCAGCAGAGTAGTTGCTCCAGGCAGAGCAGGAATCAAGAGAGAGAAGATAAGATGGGTTCTCCTTTTTATAGCTAGGTCCTAGCAGGAAGTGGGAGCGGCTAACCATGACACCTGGGAAAAGGTCAGACCAACTCTTGGGAGGAGTTAGGGGGTTCCCTGGTGGGCTTAACCCTTTACACTGACTCCTCCCCAGGGTGGTCTGATACCTGACCCCAGGTGCAGTGGTTAGCTCACTCCCACTTCCTGTCTGGTCTCCCTGTAAAAAGCAGAGGAACTTCCTGTTTCTTTCTCTCTTGCTCTTCTTTTTCTCTCTGCTTCACCAGCCAACATCATCCTGGTTTCCTGCTTCTCCTGCTTTGCCATGTATCTCCAGCAAAACACATGCTGGGAGCATCCATCTCCATCCACTTGTTGTATAAATATATTTTGTGTTTTGTTTTCCCTTCTCTATATTTTTGTAACTCGTCTTACCTAAAATACCTTATATTGTAAGTTTTATTTTAAATTCTAAATCAAATCAAGGCTATTCTTTAGGTTTTGGGCTCCAGGATGCTAGCTATAACCAATACTTTACTTAAAAGGTGTGTTAGTTGATAATGTTTGTTATAATTTCATAGGGCTGTTATCTTGTCATGTATGTCCGCATGTAATTTCATACCAGTAAGAATGATTCGAAGCTGAGCCCCTTCTTTCTACTTCTGAGAGCATGTAATATAGGATGTTGTCTCACTAAACATAAGGGGTCATTGGCATTTCTGCATCAGTGTAATGAATGCAAGCATCTCTTTTTATCTTTCATCAAAAGAGCTTGAGCCATTCTTATATCCTTAGCTAATCAATCCTTCAGAGGAAATTGGAGAGGTTCATATGCTTAGATACCAAGTATTTAACAGGAACTTTTGGTTCCTCTGCTAGCAGCAGTTGACAAACAAATGCTCAATGCAAAGCATCATGTGAGCCCTGGGAGTCCAGCAGGGAGAGCCATGGAAGGCATGAGATGTTTATAAGCTGCTTTGGAGAGGCAAGTGTAAGATTTATCCTGCAAAAGCTGCTTAGATGCTGTTGTCTTCTGGAAGGGGTGTACACACTTCAGACATTAGATATTATGAGATGGAATTGTGAGTGACCTGGTCCTTCTTGTTCTTGATTTTTATTCTCCACAGTGTGTTTCAGTTTCTTTTGCAAAAACTGCTGCAGTGGTTCTTCTTGCAGTACATGTGTTGGGTCCTAAGTGCCTTTTTCATGGTCTTCTGCTACTTCTTCAAGGAAATAAATTGTCCCCTAAGATTCAGGAAGCCAAGTATCTGTGCACCTTTCTACTTGAGGAGGTGAGTCTGTCCATCATTTACCTTCCAGAAGGTGACCTACTCATCTGTCTATTTGGTGTCTGTGATGCTCCCAGGAGTCTGTCAAAGCTGTTGTATTTTTTGTAGCCTTTAAAAGATTCACTCAACCAGTAAGGAGAATTTGTGGAATTTCAGACTAAATATATGGATTTTTTTTACAATAGTTTGTTGTGGGTTTGGGTGGGGTTTTTTTTGTTTGTTTGGTTGGTTGGTTGGGTTTTTTTATAACAAGATGTGTGAAAAATTGGAATACTTTGATCACAGAGGCTGTAGACACCGTGTCGTGGAAATGGTCAGGAAGAGGTTGCTCAGAACTCCTTCCTTGCTCCGTGCAGTGAGGTTGGACTAGATGACTTTTAAATGTCTCTTCAAACCCAAACTATTTTATGATTGTGGAATCACAGAATGTCAGGGGCTGGAAGGGACCTTGAAAAATCATCTGGTCCAGCCCCCTTGCCAGAGCAGCATCACCTAGAGCAGACTACACTGGAACACATCCAGACAGCTCTTGAATATTGTGAGAGAAGAAGACTCCACAACCTCATGTTTCAAGATTGTCTGAAATACAAAAAAAAAAAAAAAAAAAGNTCTAAAAAAAAAAAAAAAAAAAAAAAAAGGCACCTTATTTTACTGTGAACCAGTATTACGCACTGCCATAAGTAATGGTTTTTAAGAGCATAACTTGGAGAGGTAATTTCTGCCTGAGTGAAGTCATCCGTCTATCTGCACTTCAGAAAGCAAAGCAATTTTAACAGAGGCTGTTTTCCTCTGTGACAAGCATTAATGATGCTGCTTTTGATAGAACAGATATTTGAAGTTTAGTGTTACTATCTACTGCATCCTGTAGAGTTCAGTGGACAATACGAATTGCTCACAATTCCAGCAAGATTTTCACTTCTACTGAGTGTATTGCATTGTGTTGAATGCAATGAGCCAGACACAGTCAGTCCTAACCCAAATCCTCAGTTTGGAAGAGATGTCAGAAATTGCCAGTTGAAAGATTGCTTGAATGATAACAGGTCTCTTCCAACTGGTTGTTTTCTGTGATTCTGTGAAACCAGAGTTACACAAAATATTCCTTAAACTCTTTGTCTCAAATGGTGATTGTTTTTTTCTTGCTACTGTTTCCAAAGGAAATGATAATAAGAAGACATCTAAGTCCTGTTTTGGTAAGCAATGCCAGGGTGTGAGCACACACGAAGTACGTGGTTTCTAGCAAGATCTAAATTGGATCTTAGCCTCATTCAGCAATGCTATGATAGGGTGAACAGGAAAGCAGTGGAAACCTTTTCATTTTTAAGATTTCATACTGGATGGCCCTTAAGTACTTCTAGGGAACAGGGCCCAGGGCATTGTCTGGTGCTCCACAAATGCAGTTCTGTGTTCCAAGTGTGTCACCACATCATTTGTACACTCTTAGGAGGTAAAACAGAGGGATTAACAGGGAGATCAAATGGAATTTATTCTGAATTATGTGCCATGTAGAGGAAAAGGCAGAATTTTGACTTGTTGATGTGTTACAGGATTTGTGAACAGGCGAGCGTGTAAGAGGGAGAGAACTCACAGTGGAATGAATTGTGATGACATGGGGAATTTTGGGTTCAAGAGTAAAGGAGACTGGAAAATAATGTTTGGCACAAAGGTTATTTGTCATGCCACACATGTTTTAATATTTCCCAAATGTTCTACAAATCTAATTAATGGGAATAAGTGGTTGGATTTTGATTTGAAATTGCTGGAGAGAAATGTCCCACTTGCAGACAAATTTAAAGGCCCCTTCCAAAGTAAATTCTGCATAATTTTATGGTAGTTTGGAAATATTTGGCATGAGTAAGGATGAAAGTCCAAGTGCTCAAAATCCAGTAACTGAAGGACAAATGAGACTGCCCTTGGGAGAATTCAGAGGCTGCTGTGTGAAAGATCAGTGCAAGTTAAACATCCAAACCATCTCCTGGGGGGAAAGATTAGTAAGTAATTGATTTTAAAACCCCAACAACAGATTATCTAACCTTTTGATACTCAAATAGATTTGAGGATCAGAGGTCAGAACAGTAGAACTCATTAGACCGTCACTTCTTTATGCATTCATGCAATTGAAGTTTTGAAGTGACCAAAAGTAAGAGCAGCCACATATATCAAACTTTCACTGAAACTTAATGTTTTATTTATCCTTTAGCTACCATAACCACAGACAAATCATGTGAAACATTATTTGTGCCCATAGAGTCCAATTAATTTTCTTTTAATCTTTCTCTGCCTCAGGAAAACTTTCAATTGAATTTTGCTCTTTATGCAAGGAATCAGGAGTACTGAAAGCTAGTCTTAGCTCCTTTCATTATGCTTTTTATTTCCACAGTTTTAGTAGATCCATAACCCATGGTGCTTAAAAGTAGTAGATGCATAACCCATGGTTCAATTAAAAGTCTGTATTTATTGTGCCTATCTGCTAAATTCCCAGCATTTTCCTGGAGCTTACTGAATTTTGGACTGCTGGATCTCTGTGCCTCAGTTCGATTTGGTGATATTTTCCTGACCCAGTGATTTTGGGTTCTCTGTCTTTCCCACTGCTAATTCTTTTGCTGTTTCACTCACCCTGTCAGGCTCCCCTGCTTCTTAGGCTTCTTATGCTGCTTTCCGGGTTTTTTTTTTGGTTTTTTTTTTGTTTTTTAATTGTCTCAATCTTCTCACATTTTCACGATGCTTTTGGATTTTTAGCCCATTTTTATTTCCTGCTCTTCCCAATTCTATGAGGTTCTACCTCTTTACTTATTCCAAACTTAATTTATTCATTGTGCCAACACTTGGGCTGAAGAAACTTGTTCTTAGGCTATTGGCAAGAACTTTCGCAAACTAAGGGTGTTTGGGAGAGGCAAATAACAAATAGTGAATATGTCTTCATTTAATACCCTATTTCACTGTTGCATTTTCTGCATTCTGGTAGCATCTTTCTCTTAGGTAGGTTGAGACAGCTGTTTAACACAGAATAATGCCACAGCAGACCTTCAGAACTTTTTCCTTCAAAATAAGTTTGGGATTGGTAATGATTATAAAATCAGGATTTCTGCTGAATAATACCTCCAGTAATTTCAACCCTGAGATACTGGTTAAGAATTAGAGAGAACTGTACCATCTATTGCTGAAAACTAAGAGCTCAAGCAATTCCTAGCTTAAAGGAAAAATGTGGACCTGAACCTAGCCAATTAAGGGAAATAGGGAGAAGGACGGAAGAAAAAACTTTAGACTAGATTCTGGTCCTTCACTTGTGCCTGGTGCTGGTCGGCAGGAGAGACAGCAGAGAAAAACTGGCACTGTAGAGAAAATAAATTCCACAGGAGGTTCTATCAAATGCCCAAAGTAAATGAGAAGACAAGGACAAATATTGTTTAAGAGTGACTGCACTCTACTATGTAAAAGTTCTCCAAGCTTGCTTATGATGTTTAAGTTGTTACTACTCCTTCAATGTTTGATAATCAGGACTAATTTCTGTGCCAAAAATATATTTTCAGATGCTGGGTTATTTCAAAATTGTTCATCAGCCACACCTAGCAAAAGAATGAAAATTTCTTTCTGGTGCCTCTGTAATATGAATAACTTGAGATTTTTTTTTTTTTTTTTTAATTGAGTTGTTTAGGGTGGTGAGGCACTGGAACAGGTTGCCCAGGAAGGTTGTGTCTGCTCCCTCCCTGGATGTGTTCAAGGCCAGGCTGTATGAGGTCTTGAGCATCCTGATCTAGTGGGAAGTGTCCCTGACTGTGGCAGGGGGTTGGAACTGGATGATCTTTGAGGTCTCTTCCAACCTAGACCATTCTATGATTCTATGATCTAGAGAACAAACTAAATTGTCCTGTTGAGACTTGTTTTCAGTTCTGCTAAAAGGAAAAAAAGAAAGAAAGAAAAAAAAAAAAGGCAAAAAGCTGGAAATGAAATGCTTGAAATTAAATACACTGCTCCAGCTTGCTTGCCTATGATGTATCTTCAGATAATTTAAGTGATAAATCTCCCCTAACTGTGGAAACTGTGGAACCTGGGTAAATGCAGATCTGACCTTTTCTTTACAGGGTATCAAGGGAATTATTTGAGCCCACAGAATTGTTTCAAAAGGTTTAGAAACATTATGTGATGGTAAGATGTGTCCCCTGTGGCTAACTTTGACAGCAGAGATCTGACACTGTTTCTCAATGAGCAGTGCCCTTTTGTAGGGATTTGAATTATAGACCTCCAGCCAATTCCTTATCCAGCAAGTGGTCCACCCATCAAGTCTGTGTTTTTCCAGTTTGGTGACCAGAATGTCATGTGGGACAGTCAAAGGCCTTACTCAGGTCTAGGTAGATGACATCATTTGCCCTTCCCTTGTCCATTGTTGCTGTGACTTCATCATAAGAAAAACACCCAATTTGTCAGGCATGATTTGCCTTTGGTGAAGCCATGCTGGTTACTACCAATTGCCTCTTTTTTGTTTTCTATTTGCCTTAGCAGAGCCTTCAGGAGGAACTGATCCATGATCTTGCCAGGCACAGAGGTGAGACTGATTGGTCTGTAGTTCCTGAGGTCATCCTTTTATCCCTTCTTGAAGATGGGTGTTATATTTGCTGTTTTCCAGTCAGCAGGAACTTCACTAGTCTGCCATGACCTTTCAAATATGATGGACAGTGGTTTAGCAACTTCATCTGCCAGTTCTTTCAGGACCCGTGGGTGGATCTCATCAGGCCCCATGGACTTGTGCATGTTCAGGTTCCTTAGGTGCTCACAAACATGATCTTCAATTACAGTGGGCAGATCTTTCTTCCCCCAGTCCTTACTTTTGCCCTCTGGGGTTTGAACATTGTGGTTGGAGCCCTTGCTGTTGAAGACTGAGGCATCGAATGTTTGGCAAAGATGCCTGAGAAGCATTTTTGGTAGTACAATTCAGGCCAAAACTGCTTTGTACTGTTATAATTAAGCAGGATTTTAATGTTATTAAAATATTGATGTGAAGATATTTACTGGATGTGCAGATGTTGATGCTGATATAATGCAAAATAAGCTTGAGAAGATAGCATTTTAATTTTATGAAGAAAATGAGACAAATTGGGTCATACCTACTGTAACTTCCACTGGTTATGATTGTTTATCTGGTTATAATTACAATCCAAGACTGATTACAAGTCCAGTTTGTGTTTGGTTACATTAAAAAGATCTGTATGTAAGATCTTTTTAATGTAACCAAACACAATTCTGAGCGGGAAGGGACCCTGGCTGCTGAATTCTAGGCAGAAAAGATTGAAATCTGTTCTGCTGCCTGGAAGGCAGTGCCTTGAAGAACAGAAGAGCAGCAATAGATTGAGACTCAGCTGCTTTGTTGAAAACTCACTTCTGGTTTTGTTTTGGATTTCTTTTAAATTTAGGTTACTTCAATAACCTGTGTTTTGGTTTCTGATCTGTACAAAGACAGTAACTATGCATATGTCCAGTAATCACAGGGTCATGGGATGTGCTCTGTCACCCTTATGGTCAAGAAGTTTTTCCTCATGTTGAGGTGGGACTGCCTGTGATGTAGTTTCCATCCATTGCCCCTTGTCCTGTCAAGTGTCCACAAGTGAGCAGAGGCTGTCCTTATCCCTTCCTTTGTGATCCCCAGCCCTAAGCTGTTTATAGACATTGATCAGATTTCCTCTCAGCCTTCTCTTCTGCAGACTAAGCAGCCCCAGGGTGCTCAGCCTCTCCTCATCAGGCAGCACTGCAGTCCCTTCAGCATCCTTGTAGCTCTGCATTGGACTCTCTCCAGCAGATCCCTATCCCTCTGAAACTGGGGAGCCCAGAACTGGATGCAGTATCTCTATGTAACTAGTTTATTATGACCACTGTTGTTGGTAGAAGGCAATCAGGCTGGAGAATACTTCTGCAGAATGGGCATGCAGAAACCCATGAGCCCTTAAGGGGTGCACCCATGGGTGCTGGGGGAGATGTCTGCTCTTTCTGTGAGACCACTCTTGGTAATCTTCATGTGATCATGGCAATGGGGAGAGATGCTGTCTGGAAAGCAGATTCACAAAAAAGGGGTGAAGGGTCCTGATGTAGGCTGACTAGGTGCCCTAGCTGAAATGAAGGATAATGGGATCCTTGGCTGCCTTAGGCACATTATTGCCTAGGTCAAGAGGAGGGGACTCTTCCCAGCTGCTCAGCTGTGGTTAAGCCACACCTAGTGTTTGCTCCTACAAGTGATAGAACTTTGTGTTTATAATTACTGCTATGGGCATGATTGGTACACAGAAAGGCTCTTGTTTAGACCTGCTATGTGAAAACTGAGGTCAGTGCTAAATCTGTGTGCCACACTGAAGTGTCATGAAGTAAAAGGGTCATAAGTAAAAACAAAAAAATCACCCTGGGAGAGGAGCAGACAGGACAGGTGGCTCAAAACTGACCAGCAAGGTATTCTGTTCCAGATACATCATATTCAGTATAAGGCTGAGAAATCACAATGGCTAAGGCCTCTTTGGTGGTCAGTGTCTGAGAAGGACTCTGGCCATTCTTCTAGCTTCAATTTCAATTCACCCATTGTTGCAATTATTAATTTTTATAACGGTTAATAATTGCAGGTTTTCCGGGAATATTTCCCCGGGGTTTGCTTGGATGTTCGGTCGGCAAGAAACTACACAAAATTGCTTAAAACACTGAATTAAACAGCTTAAACAGTCAGAACTTAGGAAACAGAGAGCCTAATAACAAAAGCAATCCTAACCGCACCTGAAAATACTTACAAACACGCAATAGGTAAAAGAGCTTGTCCCGAGGAAATGAGGAAAAAGTTTGGCTTTTTGCCGCCACTGCAAAACGCTGTGATACTCCTGCTGCTGCAAGCTGCAAAACACGTGGCTGCTGCTGAATGGGTGCAAAGACGTCTGTTCCTCGAGGAGGTGGTGGGAGAGAGAACCAACATCCAATTAAATACCCC
The DNA here is from genome assembly GCA_013396835.1 of Psilopogon haemacephalus. Taxonomy (NCBI): domain Eukaryota; kingdom Metazoa; phylum Chordata; class Aves; order Piciformes; family Megalaimidae; genus Psilopogon; species Psilopogon haemacephalus. The sequence continues at coordinate 116,017 of VWZI01022967.1, forward strand.
ATTAGGAAGTGTGGAACTGACCAATAGGCAATCAGCGTCCATTGTCTGGCCAATCAATTCAAAAGTCCTGCGCCCAGGGTGGATCCTAACACCTTGAGAGACAGCACAGGTCACCTGAGTTGTGTGTGTGACCTGTCCATGTGGTCCGGGACTTCCTGGTTCCAAAACCACATGGTCTGTTCCCTGCTACCCACCCCGGACCTTACAACAGCGGGGGAGGGAACCCCAGGAATTGAACCAACTCTGGGCAGAATTTATGCCCTACCTGGACATCCATCTCCCACTGAGTCCAGTTAGGGACATTCCCAGTGCCTGTTCTGCATCATCAGAGATGTGTAAAGGTTTGGGAGTTTCCCTCACCCCCAGCACACAGCTAGGAATTCACAAGACTAACTCAGTCAGCTGGATGTTAAAGAAGCTATATTTTACAGCTCAGTACAATTTACAAGCATATATATGTACAATATATACAGATATTTACAACTATATACAGTAATATACAAGTTAAAGGTAATACAGAAATACAAAACCCCTCCCAGGAGTCGGACTGCCCAAGAGGGGCTTCTGACCAATCTCACCTTATTTCCACCCTCCACCCCCTTATCTCAGGATCACCCTTATGTACAGGGAAGAGCTGGAAAAGGGCAGCAAGGGCTTAGAAGAATATTGATTAGTTTGAGGAAAGCAGGTTCAGGCAGAGGTAGTGAAGTGGGTGACAGCCAGGCAGAGAATTACTATTTTTGTTATGGTTTCTTGCTTTTATATGTCCCAGCAGAACAAATGGGCAATATAGGCATCAGCATTATTTTCTTTTCACAACCAGTGATCTAATTTCTCACATTAAAATATTCCAATTAGCCTCAAACCATCACAAGATGACATCCTCATTATCAGAGTACTGTTGCTTTTGTATGCATTTTATTTTTTCTTTATTAATACTATTATGTTTATATATTATTACTGTTTCAATAAAGCTGAATTACCTTTCTTTTCCAATCCATTAGTTTCTCTCCTCTATTCACTTTCCCTGAGTTAATAGAGAGCATCTGTCTTTCATTTAGTGGCCAACCCAGCCTCAACTCATGACAAATGGTTCTAGGCAACCTGTTCTAGATGGTCTTGCTTGAGCATGGCTATTGAATAGGGTGACTTTCAGAGGTTCCTTCCAACCAGCAGCACTTTGTGTTCCTGTGATTAATGCATAACTAATACATGCACAGAGAACATGCATGTTAGATACATTCTGCTATGTCTGCTCACCTGCATATGCAGGCTGAATGCTAGAAGATGCTTCTTCTCAGAGTGGGTTCTCAGGCATTGGAATGATCTGCCAGGGCACTGTCTCTGGAGGTGTTAAAGCACCATATGGACCTGGTGCTTAGGGACATGGGTTGGTGTTGACCCTTCAGTGATGGGTCAAAGATAAGACTGAATGAGCCTGGAGGTCTCTTTCAAGCAGATGTTTTCTGTGATTCTGCAGTATATTTCTTAGTTTCAGTAAGGAAGTTTATTTTAAATTTTGACTTTGAATTAATTAATTAGACCATTTTTACATACACAGTCATTATAAATAATCTGATTCTCTTTAACTGAGTGTTGTGAATGCTGTGTCTAGTTCTGGTCCCCTCAATTAAAGATTGATATTAAGGTGCTGGAGCATGTCCAGAGAAGGGCGATGAAGCTGGTGAGGGGCCTTGAGCACAATCCCTGTGAGGAGAGGCTGAGGGAGCTGGGGTTGTTCAGCCTGGAGAAGAATATGTTCAGGTGTGACCTCATTGCTCTCTACAACTACCTGAAAGGAGGTTGTAGCCAGGTGGGGTTGGTCTCTTGTCCAAGGCAACCAGCAACAGAACACGGGGACACAGTCTCAAGTTGTGCCAGGGGAGGTATAGGCTGAATATTAGGAAGAAATTCTTCACAGCAAGAGTGATTTGCCATTGGAATGGGCTGCCCAGGGAGATGATGGAGTCACCATCCCTGAAGGGGTTCAAGGAAAGACTGGATGGAGCACTTAGTGTCATTGGATAGGGCTGGGTGATAGGTTGGACTGGATGATCTTGGAGGTCTCTTCCAAACTGGCTTATTCTATTCTAATATATTTGCTATGTTTCCTAGATGCCTGCAGAAGTTGGCTGTAGTGTTTATGCTGTTTGCATGTTGTACTTTGTATATGTTTCCATCCCTCGTATATATGAATAGTGCTCTGTGCCTGTTACATACCCTAGTAGACATGTATAATGTACCCAGAGAATATGGGTTTAGAAGTGTTTATGTATGTATATGCTAGCACAGCTCTTGTGTATCATGATCAGCAGGAGGTACTGAAATAACCCAAATAATAAAAACACCCACAAAGCCCCTGCATGTGCAAACTGAAGGAGAGAAACAGAAGGAGGTTGTATGGTTTCCAAACACAAGAGTGCTGCCAAAAGTGAGCAGGGACTGTTTTACACAGACTTTTGTAGCTAAGTTGACTATGTTTGAGAAATGCATATAAATGAATTTGTAACTGTAATAGAAAATATATGAAGGCTATGTTTTTTGTCTGTTATGTGAATTATACTCATCCTTTTTAGCAGCACTTTATATTTTTGCTGTGTTTGATTTACTGATGTATAAATTAACCTTGTACTTCATTATTAAGAGAAAGTAGTTCTAGTAACTACCAAAATGTTCAAACTTGGCATTAAAAGTATGCCATTACTATGATGACAAATCACGGAATGTCAGTGTCAGGGGTATGAAGGGACCTCCAAAGCTCATCCAGTCCAACCCCTCTGTCAGAGCAGAGTCTCTTGTTCCAGATCACACAGGAGCACATCCACGTGGGTTTTGAGTATCTGTAAGGGAAACTCCACAACCACACTTCACAGCCTGTCCCAGTATTCTGTCATCCTCACAGGGAAAATATTCCTCCTCGTGTTTTCATGAAACTTGTTTTAAAGCCTGTTGCAAAGAGCATCTAGGTGCCAGGTGGCTTGAAACGGAGTTGTCAGGGTGATAAGCCCATATGTAGGTAGTGTCTGGTGGATTCAGGGATTCCTTTGGTAGATGAGAGAAAAAGTTTACCAGAGATTGTTAGACTGCACTTAGCTAGTTCCCATCTGCATAAGGTCTTCTGGTGAACTCTCCTGTGCAAAGACATTTCTTCAGGGCTGTAGTGGTTCTGGGCATCATCCACCCCTATACACAATGAATTCACCCAGACTAGACTCAGCCAGATGGAAGCTAAGGAATGAAGCTTTATATTTACAGCTTAGCACAACTTACAAGCATGTATTTACAATATATTAACAATATTTATAGCTATATACACTACTATACAAGTTAAGAGTAATACAGAAACACAAGACCCTCTCAGCAGCCAGTTCCCAGGTTGGGCTCCCAACCACCCTTCCACCTTCTTTCCACCCTCTCCATTATCTCAAGATCTTTCTCTTACATGCAAGGTGAATTGGAAGAGGTTGGCAAGGGGTTTTAAGAAGCGTAATGGTTAGTTGGAAAGTGTTCAGGGTCAGACAGAAGAGTTAGTAGTTAGTAGTTTTACTCTGAATTAGCCACCAAGACAGAGACAAAAAGGGATCATGCCAGAGAAGCAGCCGCCGCCAGACACAGACAGAAGCAAACTGCTAATCTGGTTGTTTTGAGAACAGTTCTTAAAACAACTTTTTTTTTTTTTTCCTTCTCAGCAAAACTTGGTGCAGTGACACACTGTGTTTTTATCTCTCTCAGCCAATAGTCTAATTTCTCACTCAAATCCTCCAATTAGCTCAAACCAACACAGCTTCAAACCAGCACAAGGATGGTCATCACTACCCAGGCAGTGTTACAACAGCACAAGTACTTGGTCACCAATGCAGTACTGTGGTGATTTAGCAGTTACCTGCCCCTCCCCCCTGCCTTTGTTTTAAGCCAGACTAGGACTCAGAAGGGCTGGAAATTGATAAATGAAGCTTTATATTTACAGCTTTGCACAATATACAAGCAGATATTTACAATGTATAAAAGATATTTACAGATATATACAATGAAAAGGTAATACAGAAACACCACACCCCTCCCAGAGATCAAAATCCCTAAGAGGGGTTTCTAACCACCCCTACCACCTTTCCTCCCTTCCTCACTCTTATCTCACCACCTGTTGATGCAGAAGATAGGCAGAGGTAGATTGGCCAGGGGGATTAGCAGTAGAAAAAGAAGTTAGTGTAATTATTAAGAATCAGCTACGCAAGTGTTGCGGGATATCAATTTAATTAGTATTGATATCCGCGGAGGGGGTCCTGGATGGGTCCCCTGAGTTCTCTGGATATGCGGTTGGCAGAAACAAACACACGAGTTGCTTAAAATGCCGAATAAATAGTTTAAACAGACAGAACGTAGGGAACAGAGAGCTTACATACAAAACAGACCCCAGCCGTGCCTATAAATACCGACGGGGTGCAAGGGGAAACAACGTTTCTTCCCGAGAGAAAAGGAAAAGAAGGACCGACTTATCCCAGATAGAGAGAGAAAAGAGAGAGAAGGGGGGGTTTTGCCTTGCCACTTCTCTATAAAGCTGCGATGCCTGCTGCTGCCACCGCTGCTGCTGCTGTATGCCAAGCACGTGGCTGGAGCTCCTCACAGCACAAGGGGAGGACAAAGAAGAACCCCTAACGGTCGATGGACCCTCCCTAAATACCCCCTAGGGGCACATGGAACTGACCAATAGGCACCCAGCATTCACTGACTGACCTATTGGTTCAAAATAGTCCCACGCATACGTGCAGCCCAAGGTCTCCCTGGGTCCTGGGGCTGTGTGGTGTGCCCCCCACCCCTCCACCCCTTCTGGACCTTGTAACAGGAGCCGACCCAACTTTAGGCATTAATTACGCCCATACCAGGACAGCAAGGCAGGGAAAAGGAACCATGCAAGGACCCAGCCACAGCCCAGAGAGGCCTGAAGTAGTCTGACTTATCTATATTTGGGTTACAACTCTTAAAACATTTTTTTTTTCCTTTCTCAGTAAAGCTGTGAGTGAAGTGACATCATGTGTTTTCATTTCTCAGCCTATAGTCTAATTTTTCACTCAAATCCTCCAATTAGTTCAAACCAGCACAAGTACCCAGGTAATGCTGTATTATTTGAGCTTGGTTCTCCTGGCGCTGTTGAGTGTTGGATGTACATACAACATGGCCACTTGGGCATCCTGCTTGTTCCAACAGGTTGCTACAGCAACAAGCTTCTCCAGAGAGAAGTTTATCTGGCAAACAGTACGGTGGCTGCTTACTCTGGAGCTGGGAAAACAGTTGTTGTTAAACTTTTAGCATTGCAAATATGCATCTGGAATTGCTGCCTCTGCTGTGCTGTGGGATCAGGGAGATATATATTTTCTAAAATGGGAATAAACTGTACATTCCTCTGACATCAAAATGCTGCTGAAATGAGCAGTTAGTTTTTGTGGGGCTTTAAATCCACAATGCAGGTTGTGTACTTTCAGTTGTTGATGTTGCTGTGTTTGGAAACATCCCTACTGTTGTTGGATGCAGGCTCTTAAGTAATGACATTAAAATATCACAAATAGAAATGTAGCAGGCCAACAAAATGTGTAATCCTGCACTGGATCAATTAGAAAACAAATAAGAAGTTTAAAGGGAAAAAAATGCTCTTTGTTAACCTAAGCTCCAGCCTCATTTGGTCAGACTCATAATCTCAGAAACTGTATTGTCTGAAAGTGGTGGAAGCTCCTTCAGACTGGGCAGGTGTGGGTATGGGAAGGAGAGTGCCACAGAAGACACCTTCCAGGGTGAGCTGTGCTACTTGCTGTCTGGTGCCAGCATCAGCCTCACAGATATATTTGCTGTAATTCACCACATTTTCTGCTCTTTGGCTGTGTGAGGTTAGAGAGAAGAGTGACAGGTGGGGAAATAAATATTATCTCAATATACTGCTCTTGACCTTTCTACTAATATTGATTCATTTCTGAGCAAAACAGTACTGAGCAAAACAGAACTGCCGTAATGCAGTTCCCATGCTCTGTAATGTAACTCATATGCAAGAAGGGATTGCTGTTTGCCATCCCTTTTCCCTGGAAAGTGAGCTGCATCTTAGGATTGTTAACACTCTTAAAGACGTAAAAGGTTTACTATTAGGTATGACTGCAATTTTTTTTTTCTTTAAGAACTGTGTTGATAATAAGTGGAGTTATAATACTAAAAGAATACAGAAAATCTCACCTATACAACAGTGCTTTTCTTTGGAAAATATATTCTCAATACTTACCTAGATTTTTTTTTTTCCACATATACTTCATTCATTAGTAAAAAAAAAAAAATTAAAATGCTTGCTTTAACCCAGCTGCATGCTGCATTCATTGCCTGATTGGCAATGCTGGGTGCACACTGTAATAATTTCTCTTCTTTGAGTCCTGTTTACTGTTTGGTGCTACAGGTGTTTTGTGCACCCAGTGCAGGATTTTTTTCAGTTCATCCATTATCTGTATATGTTACTTGCTTTTCTGATGTTGACAGATGGGATAAGCCAAGTTTTCCTTGTGCATTTTGATTTATTATGGAATCATAGAATGGTTTGGGTTGAAAGAGACCTCAAAGATCAACTAGTTCCAACCCCCCACTATAGGCAGAGACACTTACCACTAGAACAGGTTGCTCACGGCCTCAACTAACCTGGCCTTGGACACCTTCAGGGAGGTTATGGATCACAGAAACCCAGAATGTCATCAAAGATTCTGTAATACACAACCTCTTTGAGCAATATGTTCCAGCATCTCACCACCCTCACTGTAAAGAACTTCTTCCTAAGATTTAGTTTAAATGTCCCTTCTGCCACTTTAAACCCATTACTTCTCATCTTGTCAGTACAAGACCTTGTAAATAGTCCCTCTTCAGCCTTCCTGTAGGCCCCCTTCAGATGCTGGAAGGCCACTACAAGGTCTCTATTTTGCAAATGGCTAAATCTCTTCACATGACTAACTGGACCTTTGGTATTGATTGCAGAAGAAGTTGTAAATAAAACAACAGGAAAAGAAAACCACATTGGGTTTTTTTTTCTTTTTTTTTTTTTTTAATTTTTGTGGTGGAACAAGATATAAAGGCCTTAATTGTTGAGATAAAATAGGAAGAGAAACAAGGAACATCTCAGTATTTTGTAATTTCATCTAGGTAATGATTCTGTCTCAGAAATATCAGGACTGNTTTTTTTTTTTTTTTTTAATTTTTGTGGTGGAACAAGATATAAAGGCCTTAATTGTTGAGATAAAATAGGAAGAGAAACAAGGAACATCTCAGTATTTTGTAATTTCATCTAGGTAATGATTCTGTCTCAGAAATATCAGGACTGGTGTTGCTCATGGACAAGATCTCTAAGTCATTGTTAATGAAAAACTTCAGTATAAGCAAGGAACAGTTAGCAGTCTTCCTGATGAAGCTGTGTCACAGGCTAGTTTTCACAAGTCAGTCTGATGTGTTTTCATGTTCACACTCCATCACGAGTTTCTCTTTTTTAATGGGGTACAAGTATTTTAAGGAACAGCAGAATAATCCAACTCACTTTAAAATTCAGTGTTCAGAAGTGTATACTTTTGAGCTGATGTACATTCATGACACTTAAAAATATCTGTCGCAATTTAACTCTCTCCTCATTTTCCCACTGAATAATGAATAGCAGCAGTGCTTTCTGCCTGCCTGGTTCAACAGAGAGCTAGCAATGTCAGTCCAGACAGGTTGAAAAATCTGTGATTTCTTTTTTCTTCTTTCCCCACTCTCTAGGGGCATTTAGTAAAAACATTTCCTGAACAAGTTCCATTTGTGATCAGTTACCATGTGAATCGTGTGTTCTTGAAAGAGGAGCTTGCAAATGGAAGAAATCAAGTGTTCCAAATCTAAATGCTGCCCAGGTGGAACAGCTTCAGATGAAAAGCAAACACATACATACTAATGTTAAACTTCCTCTCTCCAAATCTGCACAGGTATCAACTTAGATACATAAATGTGTTATGTGGCAGGATACCAAGCTAGGGTTTAGTCAGACCTGGGGATGTGTGGTTGGAAAGCTGCGATTCTGAGAGGGCCCTGAGGGTATGGGTTGACAGTTGATTATATATGAGCCAGCAGGTGTCCAAGAAAGACTTGGCTCAGCACTGGGGAGGCCACACCTCGAGTGTTGTGTTCAGCTCTGGGGCCCTCACTACAAAAAGGGCACTGAGGGGCAATGAGTCTGGAGAAGGGCCTGGAGCACCTGGGCTACAAGGAGGAGCAAGGTAGCAAGGGACCAGAGCAGAGAAAATGGTTCCAAGCTGCCCCAGGGGAGATTCAGACAGGATGCTAGGAGATAGTCATCCCCAGAGAGGGTTCTCAAACACTGGAATAGTCTGCTCAGGGCAGTGCTGGAGTTGCCATCCCTGGAGGTGTTTAAGCAGCCTGTGGAGCTGGTGCTTAGGCATGTGGTTTGGTGTTGATCCAGCAAGTGCTGTGTGGAAGGTTGGACTGTATGAGTTTGGAGGTCTCTTCCAACCAGATCATTTCTGTGATTTTGTATCTTTGTTCATGCCCAAGATTTACCATAGGCTTACTGTATGACATTTGTCAAGGGATTTGGTATTTCCAGACCTCATTATCTACCTATGTCTATGAAAATTATATGCAAATAAATATTTCTCCCTTCCATTTTTTTAATATCCCATTTATCCTCAGTGATCTGTTCTGTTAAGACATGATTTTTTTTTTTTCTGTGTGCTGGAATAATGATATGGTGGTTTGGCAGTTGCCCACCTCCCCACACTTTGAAATAACCCAGGCTAGGACTCAGTCAGATGGAAGTTAATAAATGAAGCTTTGTATTTACAGCTTTGCACAATACGCAAGCAGATATTTACAATGTATAACAGATATTTACAGATATAGACAAAGCTAAAAAGGTAATACAGAAACACCACACCTCTCCCAGAGATCAAAATCTCTAAGTGTTTCTAACCATCCTTACCACCTTCCCCCCTTCCCCAGTCTTCTGTCACCATCTGTTTCATGCAGCAGATAGCTGGAGGTAGATTGACCAGGGGGAATTAGCAGCAGGAAAGAATTTAGTGGAATTATTCAGATTCATCTACAAAAGGCAGGGAGAAAGAGCCATGCAAGAGCAGCCACATCCCAAAGAGGTCTGAAGCAGTCTGACTTTTCTATGTTTGGGTTAAAACACTTAAAACATTTTTTTTTCTTTTTCAGTAAAGCTGTGAGGGAAGTAGCATCATCAGGGCTTTCCTCTCTCAGCCTATAGTCTAATTTCTCATTCAAATCCTCCAATTAGTTCAAACCAGCACAAATGATAAATTGCAATGCAGTATGTGAAATTTTACAGAAGTGAATCAGTCAGTGTTACTTAATTGTTGAACATGAAGGCTTTTTGTTTTATTAATAACAAAGCAAAGGTTTTCAGGTTACTTGTACACTGATCTATATGGGATCAAAACACTTCTATTGTGCAGTGTAATGTGAGCCTTCCTGAGGTTGCGCCTTGAATCTCACCGCACTAAAAAATTACATTAGTATTATTTTTAACTATGAGAGCTTCCTGAGCTTAGATTATTTTTCTATTTTATCTTAAAACACTCTGTGGAAAAGTCTGTGTTCCCCTTATCCTTTTATTTCAAGGTGTTGTAATAGGATTAGTAAAAACCCTGTTGTTTACAGGTATCTAAATAGTTTTTTAGGGGTTTTTTCTTTCCTTTAATGTTCATTTGTTTTAAAATACTACAGTGGATTGATCTGGATAACATTGTTGTCTGTGTCTCATAAACATAGACCAGCTGAACTCTGACTCAGTTTATGTGGTGGACATCTCTGATAGAATTGGGGCAGTGAGAACACAGGAACTGGCATGATAGTACTCCTTACTGTAATGGCAATGTTGTTGTTAAGCTGTGCACATACTTCTTCTCTTGGTATATGTATTTTTTGTGATGAGTTTGCCTCCATGCCTCAAGGTAAGTATATTTCTGGAAAAATGACTTCGATATTTAGGTAAGACCTGGTCTCTGACACGGCTTTTATAGCAGATGGTTCAAAAGACACATGAAATCCACATGCAGAAGAATGAATGTATGATTGATGCTGATGTAGTCAGAAAAATTCAAATTTATTCAGAGCTCCTCTTAAATGGATCTTTGGACATTTTCTCAGTTCCATTTTTGCAGCGGAAGTGTTATTAAAATATGGGCTGTCACTGTTTTGCTGGAACTACTTGCTTAGAGAAGGTAGAAGCTTCCAAGTTAGACTCTTGGTCACATCCACAGGAAGCAGCATCATAGATATGATATCCAAAAGGCTTTCCATGAGAAGCCTTGATTCTTGCTGACCTGCTGTAAGCAACGTCTATCTGCCAATTTCCTTTCAGGACACTGCCTAATACACTAAATTGGTTTGTGGCTCTCTGGATGTGTTCCATATACAAGCCTGCTGAACAGTATGCAGCTCAGGCTCTTCCTCTGTAGAGTTGTATGTTTTAAACACAGAGCTTCGTTGCAGTAATTGCTTGGTGTGGTACACAGCACTTTGAGCACAAAAGTAAACTAAGAAAAGATTAAAACATAATTTAATTTAAAGGTGGAAATTCACCAGTGTGTTACTTTTGGTAACATTAAATATTGCTTTCCACATCACTTGAATGATAACTTGTAAGTGTAATGATGTGTCTGTGTGCTGACAATGTCTTTTCCTATTAGGTATTTCCAAATGAGGGGAATGCTGTTTTTTATCCATCATTGTATCTTCAAATGCAATTTGTTAAAGTCACATCATTGATGCTATGCTATAACTTAACCTGTTTCATCACCATAAAGCTGACTGCCAGATTATATGGCTTAGCACAGTCATTTTCCTCATCCTTGTGAAATACTGGTTTTACTCTTTGATAGGCCTACTATATAGTTGACAGAAAATTACTTAATATACCTGTGCTTAAATTTGCTACCTATAAAGGGAAAATGTAGATTTATGTTTGGAGTTATATGCAAGTAGCTTGCACAGAGACCAAGATAAATTAAGAAGGGAGTTCCAGTTCATATCCTTATTCATCTCAGCTCTGTTTCTCTTATGAACTTCATTAAATGATGTAAACTCACTATCTAGAGAATTAGATTGTACTTTTTGAAATAATTTGCATTCATATTGTCCTTAAGATGCTGTGAAAATAAACAGGGATCCATAGAAAGCTTTTTAAATCTTAGCTACAAGATTGTTTCCTTCTACCATTGCCTTTTTTCTCCCCCTTCCCTTCACCCCAAAAACTTTATTTGGGCTTGGGAGATCACAGGATTACAGGACACTAGGGGTTGGAAGGGACCCAAGGACATCAGCAAGTCCAACACCCCTGCCAGGGCAGGACCATACAATTTAGCACAGATCACAGAGGAACACATCCTTCTCCAGAGAAGGAGACCCCACAACCTCTCTGGGGAGCCTGTTCCAGTGCTCTGTGACCTTTACAGCAAAGAAGTTCCCCCTTGGGTTGAGACGAAACCTCTTTTGCTGCAACTTACACCCACTGCTCCTTGTTCTATCACAGGGAGTAAGTGAGAAGTACCTGTCCCTCCCCTCCTGAACAGCCCTCAGGTATTTATAGACATTTATGAAATCCCCTCTAAGTCTTCTCTTTTCCAGACTAAAAAGTCCCAGGTTCCCTCAGCCTCTCCTCATAAGTCATGCCCTCCAGTCCGCTAATCATCCTTGTAGCCTTCTGCTGGACCCTCTCCAGCACTCTTCTTAATACCCCCCAGGATCCCATTTGCCCTTTTGGCCACAAGGGCACATTGCTGTCCCATGGTGAGGTGGTGTAGCAGTAACCTGCTGCCCCCCCACTTTGATATAACCCAGGCTAAGACTGAGAATGGCTGGAAGTTGGTAAATGAAGCTTCATATTTACAGCAATGCTCAATATACAGGCAGATATTTACAATGTATAACAGATATTTACAGATATATACAATGAAAAGATAATACAGAAACACCACACCCCTCCCAGAGATCAAAATCCCTAAGAGGGGTTTTTAACCACCCCTACCACGTTTCCCCCCTTCCCCAATCTTATCTCAGCATCTGTTGATGCAGCAGATAGGTGAAAGTAGATTGCCCGGAGGGGTTAGCAGTAGAAAAGAAGTTAGTGGAATTATTGAAAATCAGCTACAAAAGGCAGGGACAAAGGAGCCATGCAAGAGAAGCAGCCACAGCCCAAAGTGGCCTGGAGCACTTTGTCTTATCTACATTTAGGTTACAACTCTTAAAACAATTTTTTTCTTTCTCAGTAGAGCTCTGAGTGAAGTGACATCATGTGTTTTCATCTCTCAGCCTATAGTCTATTTTTCTCACTCAAATCCTCCAATTAGTTCGAACCAGCACACATGGATAACTTGTTATCCACCAGGACTCACAAGTCCCTCTCTACAGGACTGCTTTCCAGTAGATCACCTTCCAGCCTGTACTGGTGCAGTTTATTATTCCTCCCCAGGTGCAGAATTCTGCACTTGTCCTTATTGAACTTCATCTGGTTCCTCTATGCCCAGCTCTCCAGTCTATCCAGGTCTTTCTGGATGGCTGCACAGCCTTCAGCTGGATCAGCCAAGCCTCCCAGTTTGATGTCATCAGCAAACTTGTTGAGCAGACTCTGTCTGTCTGTGCCCTCATCAATGTCATTGATAAAGATGTTGAACAGGACTGGACCCAGCACTGATCCCTGAGGCACACCACTGGTTACAGCTCTCCTACTGAACCTGGCACCATTGACCACCACTCTCTGAACTTTCTTGTAACCAGTTCCTAATCCACCTCACTGTCTGCTCTTCCACCCCACACTTCCTGAGCTTGCTCACTAGAATGTAATGGGAGACGGTGTCAAAGGCCTTGCTAAGGTCAAGGTAGACTACATCCACTGGTCTCCCTGAATCTACACATTCAGTTATGTCATCATAAAATGCTATCAGGTTAATCAAGCATGACCTCCCTTTGGTAAATCCATGCTGATTGATCCTGATAACCTTCTTCTCTTCCAAGTGTCTTGAAATGCCCTCCAGAAGGAGCCGCTCCCTCATTTTTCCAGGGATGGAGGTGAGGCTGACTGGTCTATAGTTACCTGGAACCTCTTTCTTGCTGTTTTTGAAGACTGGAGGGACATTGGATCTCCTCCAGTCCTCAGGCACCTCTCCTATCTGCCATGATTTTGCAAAAATGATGGAGAGTGGCAGAGCAATAGTATCAGCCAGTTCTCTCAGCACCATTGGGTGCATCTCATCAGGGCCCACAGACTTGTGAATGTTCAATTTGTGTAACTGATCCCTAACCCAGGCCAGTGGGGAGCATTCCCTCTTCCAGGCTTCATCTAGGGTCTGGAGTACGTAGGGGAGTTCAGCCTTAAGTGTAAAGATTGAAGAAAAGAAGGCATTCAGCAATTCTGCCTTCTCTGCATCCTCAGTTATCAAGGCTGCCTCCTTGTTCAGCAGTGGCCCCACACCTTCCCTATTCTTCGTTTTTCTACTAATATATTTGAAGAAGCCCTTCTTGTTCTCTTTTACTTCCTTTCCCAGCTTCAGTTCCAGGAGGGCTTTGGCCTTTCTTATTGCCTTCCTACATGACCTGACTACTTCTCTATAGTTCTCTCATGTGACCAATCCCTTCTTCCATGAATTGTAAGTTTCTTTCTTCCCTGAGATTTCCTTCAGGAGTTCCTGGCTCAGCCATGCAGGTCTCCTAGCACATCTACCTCAGATGAACACACGTAGTTTGGGCTTGGAGGATGTGGTCTTTAAAAATTAACCAACTTTCTTGGCCTCCTTTACCCTCCAGAGCCTTGGCCCACGGGATTTCTGTAAGCATCTCTGAAGAATATAGAGTTAGCTCTGCAGAAGTCCAGGGTTGTAATTCCACTTGTTGGTCTGATTCTACTCTGTAAAATACTGAACTCCACTATGTCATGATCACTGTCCCCAAGGCTGTTCCCGACCTTAATATCGTCAACCAGTCCGTCTTTATTAGTTAATACAAGATCCAGCAGTGCACCTTTCCTTGTTGGTTCCTCCATTACCTGCATCAAGAAGTTATCACTGATACACTGCAAGAGGCTTTTGGACTGTCTGTGCCTGACTGTGTGAGCTTCCCAGCAAATATCAGGGTGATTGAATTCCCCCATGAGTACCAAGGTATTAGCTCTAGAGGCTACCTCTGGTTGTCTGTAGAAGGCCTCATTGACATCTTTCTCTTGGTTTGGTGGTCTATAGTAGATGCCTACAACAATTTCACCTCCTTTTCCACATACCTTAATTCTTGCCCACAAGCTTTTAACCTGTTCTGCCTCCCCCCTTGGATAGAATTCAGCACATTTCAGTTGCTCTTGCACATAGAGAGCAACTCCTCTACCTCGCCTTGCTGGTCTATCCTTCCTGAACAGTACATCACCATCCACAACAACATTCCAGTCATGGGAGCTGTCAGTGATGTCTCAGTGATGGCAAGTATATCATAGTTATTCAGCCTAGCACAGATCACCAGCTCCTCCTGCTTATTCCTCATGCTCTGTGCATTGGTGTATAAGCATTTCAGGGAGGGAGTTAGTCCATTAGCTTCCACTCTTGCTGTCCTGCTATTCCCAGCTATTTCCATGGCCACCAACCTAGCAGTAAGCTCTGCATGTGCTAATTCCTCATTACTTGATCCCCGTGGTCCATCTCTGCAAGACTTAAAGAGTTCTTGTGTGTCCCCAGTATGCTGCAGGATAACAGGCTGAAGGTTCTTGTTAGCCTCTCACCTTGATGTGCCATCCCTTGCATCCTCTCCAGCACACAACTCATTATTGTCTACCTCCCCTACCTACCACTGGAGCTGACACCTGGCTCCACAATTGTCTCAGGCTTGCTTATGCCTGACTTCCACCC
>VWZI01022968.1:8822-32719 GCA_013396835.1 Psilopogon haemacephalus
AAAAAAAAAATCAAATCACCTTTCAAGGGGATTTGTTTGCTTTTGTGTCCAAGCCATGCAGCTGAGGCACAGCAGAGCTTGAAAACAAACAGCAGATATCCTGTGCCAGGGCTGGAGTTTATCCTGTTGTGGAGGAAACAAAGCTGGGGGGAATCCTTGTGCGGCAAAAGGCAGTGTAAGTGGAGCTGTTGATACCCAATTAACAGTTAATTACAGTCGTTCCGGGCCTCCCTAATTGTATCAAGGCTTGTGCTGCCACTCAGGCTGCTGAGTTAATCAGGAGGTGTCCTCCCAGATGGTGCCAGGAACAAAGCAAGGCAGCTCTCTCTGGGGTGGCTGGTGGGTTCCTCAGTTAGGTGTCCTCTCCCCAAAAATTTGGCTCGCACTCAAGGGTTTGAAAGCGTGGACCAGACTGAGAAGGCAGTGGCATTCAGGGAGTTCCATCTTCATCACCCAGAGCAGGCCTGGAAGGTGACCTGTGGGCTTCTTGGCTGCAGTATAAATCTGGTTGCTCCCCAGAAAAAGCCTCGTTAACAGAAAATGTTCCTTTTGAGCCCTGTGACACACCTGATGGCTGTGTGGCCATGCAGCGAGGCTTGGGCAGACAGACCTGGGCACAGAGGAACCCAAAGAGGTCCAACAAGGATAAGTGCAGACTCCTGCACCTGGGAAGGAGCAATAAACTGCACCAGTAAAGGTTGGGAGGTGATCTGCTGGAGAGCAGCTCTGTGGAGAGGGACCTGGGAGTGCTGGTGGACAAGAAGCTCTCCATGGCACAGCAATGTGCCCTGCTGGCCAAGAAGGCCAATGGGGTCCTGGGGGAGCATTAAGAGGAATGTGCCCAGCAGATCAAGGGAGGTTCTCCTCTCCCTCTACTCTATCCTGGTAAGACTTCACCTGGTATATTGCATCCAGCTCTGGGCTCCCCAGTTCAAGAGGGACAGGGATCTACTGGAGAGCGTCCAAGGGAGGGCTATGAAGATGCTGAAGGGGCTGGAGCACTGCCCTAAGAGGAGAGGATGAGGGACCTGGGGCTGTTTGGTATGGTGAAGAGAAGACTTAGAGGGGATCTAATCAATGTCTATAAATATCTGAGGTTGAGGGGGTCGAGAGGGAGGGGACAAACTCTTCTCAGTTGTGCCCTGGGATAGGGCAAAGGATGCAAACTGCAGCACAAGAAGTTCCACCTCAATATGAGGAAGAATTTCCTTACTGTAAGGGTGCCAGAGCACTAGCACAGGCTGCCCAGAGATGGTGGAGTCTCCATCTCTGGAGACATTCAACACCCACCAGGACATGTTTCTGTGTGACTTTCTCTTGGTGAACATGCATTGGCAGAGGGTTTGGACTCGATGATCTCCAGAGGTCTCTTCCAACCCCTACCATTCTGTGATTCCAGCCTGACCATGATGTGAGCACTGAGTGATGATGTTCTCAGAGAAAGGGCAGCAGCACTGTAGGACACTGTGTAGATAGGTCCAGCTGTGGTGGGAGGTCCTCTCTGCACCCCTGGGCTTTGCTTTGGGAGCACTGTGCCAGCTGGGGCCAAGAACTGGCTCACCTGTGACAGTCCCATGCCTTCCCTAGCAATTCCTTGTGCTGGGGAGGTTGGAGACAAGGATTTCTAGCACTCCACCAAGCTACCCTGTCTGCAGATGGGAACAAGATGCACTTCAGGCATTTTTTTTTCACTCCCACAGATGTCAGTGTGTATCTGATCCGTGTCACCAGCTGGGGCCACACTAGTGTCACAGACTGCTCAGCCTGCCATGGGTTTGTGTGCACCTTGTATTGGAGGAACAGAAAACACTCACTGCTTGGGCATCCCTTTGATGGAAGGGGCAGAGTAAGGTGGCTCACTGTGCTGTGCCCAGAGACCTCTGCTGTGAGGATGGGCTGAGGGAGCTGGGTTTGGTCAGCCCAAAGAAGGCTGCCTTTCAATATCTGAAGCTCCCTTTCAATATCTGAAGGGATCCTACAGGAAGGCTGCAGAGGGACTTTTCATGGGGGTGTTTAGAGACAGGACAAGGGGGAATGGTTTGAAGCTGAGGGAGACTAGGTTCAGACCGAATCTTAGGAAGAAGCTCTTCAGTATGTTAGTGGTGAGACTCTGCAATTAGTTGCCCAGGGAGGTTGTCTGCCTCCTCCCTGGGGGTGTTCAAGGCCCCATTGGCTGAGACCTTAAGCAGCTGAGTCTAGTTGAGGGGCATCCCTGCCCATGGCAGGGGCTTGGGACTAGATGGTCTTTAAAGTTTCTTCCAACCCAAACCATTCTGTGGTTCTCAGTTAATGCTGTTGCTCATTAAACTTTTTAGCTTGGTTTTGGCACACATCTGACTGCACAGGCTCAATTCTGTTCTAGTGCTCTTGGTGCTGAAGCAGCGCTGTAAGAGATGGTGCTTGGAGCTGTGCTGTGTGAGATGATGCTTGGAGTGTGCTGGGAGTAATGGTGCTTGGAGCTGTGCTGTGTGAGATGGTGCTTGGAGTGTGCTGGGAGAAATGGTGCTTGGAGCTGTGCTGTGTGAGATGGTGCTTGGAGCTAATGCTGTGTGAGATGGTGCTTGGAGTGTGCTGTATGAGATGATGCTTGGAGTGTGCTGGGAGAAATGGTCCTTGGAGCACATCAAACTCAGGGAGCAAACAGGGGAGTTTAGATTGCAGCAGTATTTGGTGCCTGTGGCCGTGCTGGGCTGTCTTACCGAGGCACAACAGTTCAAAGAAGAGAAGGTCCTTGGCTGGCCCTTCTGAGGGCACGTGTCAGAAGATGCTGTCTGGGGAAGCACAGTCAGCAGGGAAGGTGGGAGGCAGCTGGCAGAGGATGGGTGTTTGAGCCATCAGTAAATAGCAGGATGGACAGGAAGGGAGTTTTTATTTTTGGCAAGGCCCCTGGAATGCCTCCTGCCTGCAAGTGGGGAAGGAGTTTGCTGACCTTTGTGTGCGGCACATAAGCTGAGGATGAGGCTCATGGAGGTTCATTTCAGGGCTTCCTCTGCGAGTGTTAGGTCTCTCTGGGGGAGGGTGCAAGGTCGCTGGCTTTGAACCTTATTTAAATGCTGAGTTGCTTCAGCTGCTCAGCCAATGGCTGCACATCTATGCGGGCTTCTCCTGCCTCTTGCCTGCAGCTCTGGAGGCTTGAGCCTTGCGGAATGTGTTTCTGTTGGCTGCAGTCAGCAGCCGGGATGAGTTGCACCCCAGTGCCCATGCTGGAGCCTGCATGTTCCCTAATCCTGTTTGTAGACCCGTCCTAGGAGGCAGTTGCTGATAGTGACACTGGGAGAGCTGTGTCTGTGAAGTTTTCTTCTCTGTGGGTTTCAGGAAGCAGCACTCATGCTCTGAATGCAGAGAGCTGTGACTTTGCCCAGGAGCTGTGAAGCAGGGACCACAGAGGCTGGAGAGACACCATTGCCATGGTTACTTCTGGTCTGGTTGGTCTTGTTCCACGTGAAGTCCATGAATACTTATGGCACGGAAGCTTTGGGCTCCCCATTCTGGCTGGACACCTTCCCTAGCCACACCAGCCCCATGCCACTTGTGACCCCCACCCTGCTCTGCTCTCTATGCAGGGTAGAGTGGAGGCTCTTGGGTGGCAGAGGTGGCCATGGGATGCTGGAGACCACCAATCTCCCTAGCTCCCAGGAAGCACATCCCAGACTTAACTGGGCACAATCTGTCCCGCTGTGGTGGCCAGCAGGTCTCCAGGGAGGGCAGACAGCTCACTTCTTCTTAGCTAACAGATTTGAGGGGTGTTTGCCGTGGAGTTCTCCTCCTCCTGCCTGATTTAAGTCTCTGCTGAAACCACCAGCTCAGTTATCAGTCCTGCACTGGAGGTGTCTTGTCTGATAGGAGGTATCTGGCTTACGAGACAGGCAGTGAGTCCCCTGTGACAGCTCTGTGGAGCTGGGGACATTCAGCTTTTGGTCTTCCGGTGCCTTGGAGTGAAGTGAATGTGAAAATAAAGCCAGAGAGCTGGACCTGGGAGGGCAGGGTGTGACCTGGGTGACAGGGACTGCTGTTGGGGCAGAAACCTCTGTACAAGATAATAGAGTGCGTGAAAATAAGACCTGAGACCATTTAGCCTGGAGAAGAGCAGCCTGAGAGGGCATCTTCTCAATGCTGAGCAAGAGCTAAGGCATGGAGAGCAAGAGGATGGTGCTGAGCTCTTTTCAGTGGTGCCCAGAGTCAGGACAATGGGCAGTGGGCACAAACTGGAACCCAGAAGGTTCCGTCTGAAGATCAGGAGAAACTCCTTTGGTGTGTGGGTGCTGGAGCCCTGGAGCAGGCTGCCCAGAGAGGCTGTGCATTGTCCTTCTCTGGAGGCTTTCACAACCCACCCAGATATTGTGATCTTGTGCAGCCTGCTCTGGGCGACCCTGCTTAAACAGGGAAGGTGGACTGGATGATTTCCAGAGGCCCCTTCCAAGCCCCCCATCCTGGGATTCTATTATTCTATGGTGTGTACCAAAATCCATGGTTTGAGAAGTGCTTCTCTGCTGGGAGCTTCCAGGGAAGCGACAAGGAGAGAGATTTGCTTCTGATTTTTGTGTTTCAGCATGAGAAGGAGGGAGGAAAAAACCCTTCCGGCACAGCTCTCAGCTTGCTGTTTCCTACCTGGTGCCAAGAAGGAGATGTTTGTCTCCCAGGCAGCCCCAGCCGACGTCGTTGACAGCTGCAGAGTGGCCCACGTGTGCTGGAGCCTGAGCCAAGAGGAAATCTCCCAGCCCAGATGCTCAGACCTGGGCTGGGCTGGGCTGGGCTGGGCAGCCAGGAGGCTGTGGGGATCTGCTCGCTGCTGCGTGCCCTGCCATGGGCACACTGGTGCCCCCCTGCAGAAGCATGGGGCTGCTTGAGAAGGTGCTGGTGATACCTGCATGTCCTCCTAGATGCTCTTGCATCTAGGGCATCTTCTTTCTAGTTCGCTGCTTCTCAGGCGGCCTGAAGGACACGATAGTGGGGAGGTGGTTGCTTGCTCCACCCCTGCCCACGTTGTCTTCTTGTTCCTTGTGCTCCTGTTTTGCTTGTCGTCACAGGTTTTATCTGTCTTCTGCTGATGTGTGCTTTGGGCCTTTCTGAGTGGTGTTTGGATGGCAGAGCAGGGCTCTACTCCAACACAGCTAAACAAAATGTGGAAAATATGGATAATAGCAATGATGGGACCAGGCCCATGGAGGCTCCCTCCCACACCTCTCCTTCACTCACTTACCAAAGCCCCTGAGGGTTGGCTGCTTGACAGGTGGAGAAATTGGTCCAGGTTCTCCTGTCTAGTCATTAGAATGAGTGGAAAGGAGTGGGGAAGGCATTTGGGACTGCTGTTAAGAGACTGATAACCTTAATGGGAAGGAAGAGTATAGATATGAAGCCAGCGAAGAAATGGTGTGGGAAGGGCTTCTGAGACAGGCCCTGGAGATGTTCAGGACCAGACTGGATGAGGCCTTGAGTAAACAAGTCTAGTTGAGAGGTGTTCCTGCCCATGGCAGGGAGATTGGAGTATATTAGCCCTAAGGTCCCTTCCAACCTGAGCCATTCTGTGATTCTATGCAATGCAAAGGAGGAGAAAGAGCTGCAGCAGCTCATCAAGGGCAAAACAGTATTTCTCTGGCATCAGCATCAGTGCAGGGCTCAGGGGATGAGTCTAAAGCAGATGGGGACTGCCCAAGTCCCCAGCAGGCTGTGCTGGAGCCCCCAGCCCTACTTGGCACCTACACCATCCTGTTCCTTCCTACTGCTGCACAATACCAAGCCATAAATAGCTGCGGGGGGAAGGGGAAGGAACTGGCTGTAAGGTGAAAGAGCTGATCCTGAAGCCTCAGGGATCTCTTTCACATGTGCTGGGTGATAAATGAGTGTTTGTCCGGGCTGGGGAAGTGACACCCCTCCTGCCTTGTCCCTCTGCCTGCCATGGTGCCAGCGAGGACATAACCTCCCTGTCCATGGGAGCATCCTGTCGTGGGCATCAGGCTGCCATCAACAGACCAGAGCAATTCATAACTGCTTGGCATCTCCTGCTGCTGCCAAGATGGATTTGCTGTGCAGTTTGGACTCATTTTAATTACCACCAGCTTGCTCTGTCCTCCTTTACCCATAGGGATGTTGTCAGGCTTGATTGCTAATGTGGAGTGAAGCTGATGATCCATAAAGCAGGGCCACCCTTTGGCCAACAATTCATTGCTGTCACCAGCTTCTTTGTGCTCTCAGCAGAGCGACCAGGGAAACTGATTTGCTGGCAGATGAGAGCATCTCCTCTGGAGCCTGTGAAGGCAGGAAGGAGGGTCCTGCTGCACCATCAGACCCTGGGTGATGCACAGTAGGGATTTCTCCTCTTCCAGGTGATGGTATTTTGAGTGGCAGTGGACACAGACTGGAACCCAGGAAGTTCCACCTCAACATCAGGAGAAGCTTCTTTGCTGTGAAGGTGCTGGAGCCCTGGTGCAGGCTGCCCAGAGAGGTTGTGAACTCTCCTTCTTTGGAGGCTTTCAAGATCCATTTCTTGTGTGATCTGCCCTAGGCGGTCCTGGTTTGGCAGTGGAATTGGACTTGATGAGGTCCGTTCCAACCCCTAACATTCTGTGATTCTATGATTCTGTGGTTCTATGACTCCGTGATCATTCTATGAGTGCTGGAGGTAAAGCCTAAAACACTTTCATGCCTCAAGAGCCACAACATAAACTCAGAGCTGTAGCTTACCCCTCTTGGCACCCATTGCCACAGGCTGATGTGGAGCTTCAAGAGCATGAGGAGAGTATCTCTTGGTCACCCCTTGCCCACCCTGCCCAGAGCAGGCAGGAGCTGCTGCCTGGGGCTTGCTGTGCTGAGTACAGCTTCAGCAGTGCAAACTCTGCCACGTCTTGGAGCAAGCAGCGCAGGAGCAGTGCAGAATTTGCTTTTAGAGCAGCTGATAAAACATCTGACATTCCCAACTTGTTGTTTTTCCAAGCACTGGAAATGAATTTTCCAGCTCCAAAGCCTGCTGCCACCTTATTAACATTTGATTAATGATCATTCCTTGTTGTGCTGTGAGCATGAAACAGGAGTGCAAGAGGGAACAGGTTTCTTCTCTGCCACATCTGTGCTGCCAAGGTGTATCCAACTGGAAGGGCCATAAGGAAGCCACAGTTTGTGTGTCCTCCTGCCAAAATGAGCTCTTCTAACTCTAGCATTACCTGAAAAAGTTGGCCCGGGTGATATCTGGGGTCCCTTCCAACTTGGTGTTCTGTGATTCTGTCTGTGGCCTAATGTGGTGGTTGGGAGAGCAGTGATGCCCAGCTCTGTGTACAGCTGTTTGCTCTTGCAGGACAGAAGTACAGATCCTGGTGTTTACTTTTAAACATCCTGGTTTTTAAATGGCCTTTGGTGCTCAGGGCCAGGGAACTTTGAGTTTTTCTGTACTAAGGGTCACATTCTGTTGCCATCAAGAGGAAGAAACCCTCTAAAGCTTGGAAATAGTAAAGATGCTGCTATAGACCATAGAATCATTAAGGTTGGAAAAGACCTCTAAAGTCATCAAGTCCAACATTCATCCCAACACCACCATGCCCACTAACCCATCTTCCAAAGTGCCACATCCACAAGTTTTTTGAACACCTCCAGGGATGGTGAATCCAGCACCTTCCTGGGCAGCCTGTGCCAATCCTTGACCACTCTTGCAGCAAAGACAGTTTTTCCTAAAATCCAACCTAAACCTCTCCTTTGAGGCTATTTCTTCTTGTCCTGATGTTAGTTACTTGGGAGAAGAGGCCAACATTGGCCTCAGTCCAACCTCCTTTCAGAGAGCTGTAGACAGCAATGAGGTCTCCCCTCAGCCTCCTCTTCCTCAGACTTAACAACCCCAGGTCCCTCAGCTTCTTCTCACAGGATCTCTTCTCCAGACCCATTCCCAGCTTTGTTGCCCTCCTCTGGACACACCCCAGCACCTCAATGTCATTCTCATACTGTGGTGCCCACAACTGAACTCAGGACTCCAGGTGTGCCCTCACCAGTGCCAAGTACAGGGGCACAATCTCTTCCTTAGTCCTGCTGGCCACACCATTGCTGATCCAGGCCAGGATGCTGGTGGCCTTCTTGGCCACCTGGGCACACAGTGGCTCATGTTCAGATGGCTGTCACTCAGCACCCCCAAGTCTTTCTCTGCTGGGCAGTTTCCAGGCACAATCTGCTCCAAGCCTGGAGCCTTCATGGGGTTGTTATGACCCAAGTGCAAGACCCAGCATTTGGCCACATTGAATCTCATGCAGTTGACCTTAGCCCATTGACCCAACCTGTCCAGATCTCTCTGCAGAGCCTTCCTACCCTCCAGCAGACCAATCTTGTGTTGAGTTTCTGCTGGTGCCACCAAAGCCCTGGCCCACAGAAAGGATAAACTGTGTGGGAGCTGGGAAATAGGAAAGTGGGGTGGAGGGCACCAGCAAATCTCATGATGAAGGTTGGTTACAAAACAAAGAATTTGCTAATAAAAGATAATTTTTTCCATGCCATTTCCAGGGCTAATAAGCAGAGGAAGTGGAGAGAATCGATTCTCCTGTTGCATTCTTGTGTACACCACAAAAATTCGAAACACATGAGCTTTCAGAAAGTCCACAGCTCCAGCCTCTTAAAAATGGGTTCTGTTCCCTGCCCCTTGCTTGTGATCAGATAATGACCTTTGTCAGCAAACCAGCCCCAGCTGTATTTCATCCTGGGAATATCCTTCTGTGCCTTGTAATGAGCTGTTAACAGGGAACAGCATCGTGTGAAAATCTGCACGTTCCCCATCGTGCTGCCCTGATTTAAAAGCCACCCATAAATTATTCAGTTTTGTGAATTTCAAGGTCAGGGCTGGCTCTAAAATATCATTTTTCTCCACCAAATCCCAGGGTTTTCCTATTTAAAATCCTGGCCTGTTGGGAATCTTGAGAGCTGCGTGGGAAGTACAGAGGCATCTCCTAAAGAAAGGTTGTGGAGTGTCAGGGTGCCAGCTCATCTCATTTTAACCAGACCATTACCTAGAAAGACTGGCCCAGATGATCATTCCCTGGAGACTTTCAAATCCCATCTGGATGTGTTCCTGTGTGGCCTGCCCTAAGTGAACTGCTTTGGCGGGGGTCTGGACTTGAGGATCTCCAGAGGTCCCTTTTAGCCCCCACCATTCCAGGATTCTGTGATTCTATGACTCTAAGATTCTGTGATTCTGTAATTTCATGGCTCTGTGATTTCATGATTCCATTATTTTGTGATTCTGTGATTCCATGATTCCATGGTTCTCTGATTCTGGGATTGCGGGATTCCATGATTCTATAATTCTGTGGTTCTATGATTCCATGGTTCTGTGATCCCAGATTATATGATTCTGTGATTCCGTGATTCCATGATTCTATAATTCTGTGATTCTATGATTCCATGGTTCTGTGATCCCAGATTATATGATTCTGTGATTCCATGATTCCATGATTCTATAATTCTGTGATTCTATGATTCCATGGTTCTGCGATCCCAGATTCTATGATTCTGTGATTTCACAATTCCATGATTCTGTGATTCCATGATTCCATAATTCTGTGATTCTATGATTCCATGATTCTGTGATCCCACAATTCTATGATTCTGTGATTCCATGATTCTCTGATTCTCTGATTTCCTGCTCCTATGATTCCACGATTCTCTGATTCCCTGATCTATGTTGGATACCTGAAAGTGTGTGGCCAGAGTGGATGCCTTGCATGACACCAGGGGAAGTGACACGTTTGCTCCTCCAGAGCTCTTCCTTCCCAAGGCTGCTGAAGGGCAGCAGCTCAACCTTTGCAGCCAGTGCTGAGCCGGTGGAGTTGGGTGAGCTGTGAGAGATCTCTCACAAAGCCAGGAGCTGCTTTTCCCTGTTGGCTTGAGGTTCCCAGGCTGCCTCTCCTGATGCTGAGCAGCACAGGGACGTGCAGCTGGGGACCCAGTGGACTTTCTGCTGGACGTGAATCCGTGATTATTAAAGCCTATATTACCATTCTGAATATTATTTTAGCTGCGAGTTCAGCCTCCATCCTCTCCAGCTTTTTAGGTTTGATCCTATTCCAGAGGCTTAATAAAAACACGCAAAGAATTTCAGCAAAACTCCCTGGAACACTTTTATTAAATTCTTTCAGTCATGCAAGCTAAATTAAATGACAGCTCTGCCCACCAGAAAGATTACAAATATCAATCAGGCTGCTCCCCTAAACTCATGAAGGAATTAAATGTTTGGGTGTTTTGGTTTTTTTTGTTTTTTTCCCTAAAATAGTCTTCTGTTCCCCTTTAATAATGCATTTGGTTGTTCTCTTGTTATATATATGTATATGAAGTACATTGAAAGGGATGATTCTGCCCTAAAGGAGCACACTGCTTGCAGCTCACTGCCTCTGTATTATTTCATCTGCACTTGTGGGCACAGTTTTGGGTAGTGCTCAAATGGAGATTTGCAATAGGGCGAGCGTAGTTTCCAAAGAGGAGAAAACAGCTCTTAAACTGCAGGCCAAGAAACACAGTTGCTGATTTCTCGTCAGGAGAGGGAGATTAATGATGAAAAGTACCTTGCAGCCCTCGCTGTTGGTCTTAAAATGGGCAAAACAAGGCCAGGTGGCTGAGTGGGCTGGCGGGTTGGGGAGCTCAGAGTAAAGCGGTTGTAAAGAATGAGGAGTTAGAAAGATTTCAGCATAGGGTGGCCCATCCGGATCCAGCTGAGTCATTACCCTGTGGTGCTGCATCTGCTTCTGTCTGGTCACTGCGTGCTGCTGAACAATGGAGTGAGTCACAGAGGGATGCCCTGGGGAGCCTTCCTTGCACCCTTCCTCTCTGCTTTGTTGGCAAACTCTAGAGAGACCACAGGACTCAGCCATAGATGTGTGTGGAGACCAGCTGGGGCTGCCTGGCAGCAGCCCTGGCAGCTGATGTGGGGGTCCCATGGCACCACCTGCCTTACCTGTCCAGAGGGTCAAAGGCTGAGAGTGGAATTAAAACTGGTGGACATAGAACCATAGAATGGTTTCAGCTGGAAAACAGCTTTATGATCATTGGGTCCAAACATCTAACAACTCCACCAAGTTTTTTACTGTGAGAGTGGGGAGGCACTGGAACAGGTTGTCCATAAAAGTTGTAGATATCTCATCCCTGGAAGTATTCAAGGTCAGGCTGGATGAAGCTTTGAGCAACCTGATCTGGTGGGAAATGTCCCTGCCCATGGCGGTGGGAGGTGGCACTAGGTCCCTTCCAATCTAAACCATTTCTGCATCTTTTACACACCTTCAGGAATAGAGATTTGGCCATCTCCCTGGGGATCCTGTTCCAGTCTTTGAAGAAGTTTCTTCTAAGATCCAACCTAACCCTCCCCTGGTGCAACTCAAGGCCATTTCCTCTCATCCTATCACTAGTTACTGGAGAGAAGAGACCAACGCCCACCTCACTCCAACCTCCTTTCAGGGAGTTGTAGAGAGGGAGAAGATCTCCCCTCAGCCTTCTTTTCTCCATACTAAACACCCCCAGTTCCTTCAGCTGCTTCTCATCAGACCTATTGCCCACCTGAGCCAACTGGAGCAGAGACTGTGGCCCATGTGTTACCTGCCATGGTGGCTTTTCCAGCCCGAACCATTCCATGGCTCTGTGGGAGATGAGACCTTGGAGCTGTGTGTGTGTGTGTATGGACTTCCACAGTTAGTGCTCTGGTTTCCCTCAGGCACTTCAGCATATATCTGTGCCAGGATGGTTTAGCAAAGGGGAGCAGAGAGGGCTGTAAACTCCTGCAGCTGGATGAGCTGTGGTGATGTGGAGGGTGTCTCACTGTTACATGCTACTTTAGTCATTACAGGGCTGTGTGTTCTCCTGCCTGCCTCTCACCATGAGCTTTAAAACCACAGGACATGAATAAGCTGTAATGTCAGGGTACAGGCAGCTCAGCTTGCTATTTCAGGATGGGCAATCTGTGTGCAGCCCACCAAATGGAATTGCATCAAGTGTGCAGCCCAGCAGGGAGGTTGTGCTATCACAGAATGGTTTCAGTTGGAAAAGACCTTTCAGATCATCCAGTCCAACCATCCTCTAACCCTACCAAGGCTGGTGCTAAACCATGGCCCTCAGCACTGCATCTCTGTCTCTTTGAGACAGCTCCAGGGATGGGGATTCAACCACCTCCCTGGGCAGCCTGTGCCAGTCTTTGAGAACCCTTTCAGGGAAGAATCTTCTCCTAATGTCCAACCTAAACCTTCCCTGGTACCGTTTGAAGCCATTTCCTCTCATCCTATCAGTTGTTAATGGGAAGGAGAGACCAACCCCCAGCTGTCTCCAACCTTCTTTCAGGGAAGTATAGAGAACCAGAAGGTGTCCCCTGAGCCTCTGCTTCTCCAGACTAAACAACCCCAGTAATGGTTGGTGAAAAGAACTTTGGCTGCTGCTCCAACCAAAGCCAAGGCATCTGACACCCTAGAGATGTTCAAGGCCAGGTTGGATGAGGCCTTGAGCAGCCTGGGCTAATGGAAGGTGTCCCTGCCTGTGGTAGAGGGTTGGAACTAGATGATCTTCAAGGTCCCTTCCTACACAAACCATTCTGTGCTTCTGTGACAGCATTCCTAGACCTGGATGCACCATGGTGTGGGATGGGACTTTCGCCTCACCCCAGTTCTCCCACTACTGGTGCCAGTAGGTTTTGTGTCATGAGCTTCATTTGTCCCAGAGCCAGCTGTGGAATTTGGCTCACTGAACCCTCCTGTGCTGTCAGCAGCTGGGGAGTGTGTGGCTGAAGATGCAGCTTCTGTCCTGGAAAAGGAAGGAGTTAGCACAGCACTGGGACACCACAGTCACTCGGTCCAAAGTTTCCCAGCTCCTCAGAAAGTTCCTGGTTTACTGTGGCTGCAGAGGTGGAGAGATCAAGCTGCTATTTTATGGCTTGCCAGGAAAGAAGCAGTAAGACAAGAAATGCTCAGCAATTTTAGCATTTGAAAACACACAACTGACAAATCCTGATTTCCTCTCGCCCTCCTGCTGAGCTAATTAAATCTGAAAATATCCCAACGCCTGCTTCTCTCTGCCAGCAAGTTCTCTGCTCCTTTGGGTAGGGAACGAAAGCTGTGCTGCTGAGCTGCACACTGGAGTCCTACCAGGCTGCCTTGGATACAGAGCAGTGAGCATCCTGCAAGAGCACAGATAGGATATTAGGAAGTTCTTTACTATGAGGGTGGGGAGAACACTGGCACAGGTTGTCCAGGGGGAGGTTGTGGATGCCCCCTCTGTGGAAGTGTTGAAGGCCAGGCTGGATGAGGCTTTGAGCAACCTGGGCTGGTGGGAGGTGTCCCTGCCCATGGCAAGGCGATTGGCACTAGATAACCTTTTAGGTCACTTCCAACTAAAGCCATTCTATGATCCTACAGAGGATTAAGCATCCTGCAGAGGATGCTTGGGAGTTTGGACTAGATGATATCCACAGGTCCCTTCCAACCCCTGCCATTCTATGACTTGATGGTCCTGCTGCTGACAGTCTCCTTCCACCATCATGGGCTTGGGTTTTATTAGCAATGCCTTGAGACAATGAGTTCAAAGTGGTGCATGTTGTAGTTAGCTGCTGTGGGTAGGAGACCCTTGTTGTAACTCAGCTCCTCAGCTGATACACTCTGTGTTGAGGACTGCTTCTAGCTGTCAGTTCCATTTGTAAGAGGGAAATGACAGTGATGGAGTAAAGGCTTGGGCAGTTGGCATGTCTGGTTCCTGTGTGAGGTTTTCCTGCCACGAAGGATTGCACTATGTGGAATTATATCACAGAATGGCTTGAGTTGGGAAAGACCTTTGAGATGATCCTACAAGGTCTTGGCTGATTCATAGAACGGTTTGGGTTGGAAGGGAACTGGATGATCTTTAGATCAATCCCCCTGCCATAAACAGGGACACCTCCGCCTAGACCAGGTTGCTCAAAGCCTCTTCCAGCCTGCTCTTAAACACTTCCAGGGGTGAGATGCCCACAACTTCTATGGACAACCTGCTCCAGTGTCTCCCCATCCTCACAGTAAAAATGTTGATTGAGTTATAGATGTTCGGACACCTCCCACTAGACAGGGTAGCTCAAAGCCTACTCCAGCTTGCTCTTAAACACTTCCAGGGATGTCCACAGCTTCTATGGACAGCCTGCTCCAGTGTCTTCCCACCCTCACAGTGAAAAAGTTGGTGGAGTTAGGAGACATTTGGACACCTCCCACTAGACAAGGTAGCTCAAAGCCTCATCCAACCTGGCCTTGAACAGCTCCACAGCCTCTGTGGGCAACCTGTCCCAGGGTCTCACCACCCTCATAATAAAGAACTTGTTCCTGATGTGCAATCTAACTCTACCCTGCTCTGGTTTCAAACGCTACCCCTGGCCCTGTGGGTTTGGAGAGGTCTAAATAACCCAAACCTCCTGAAAAAAGCACTTAAGCAGCCTGAGTCAAAGGGCAACAGACTTGCTGAGTTTCAGGGAGCTGAGCTGTGGCTGGTTGTGCAGCAGAGGCTCAGGCCCCAGCAGGGCTGTGGCGCTGGGCAGACTGATGCCCGTGCCAGGGAGAGCTTTGCCGCGCCGCCAGGGGCAGCCGGAGGGGCCTGGCTTGCAGCCCCTTTGGTTTTCATTACATTCTGCTCCTCTAACACAAACACAAAGGTATGTGGACGTGGGCATGGATGGAGCCAACCAGATGCCCAGAGCATTCCTCCCAGCCTGTGTAAAACATACTTGAGAAACTCTTTTTTCTGAGGCGAGCTTAAGAGTTTAGCAACGTAACCTGGGTTCCAGATATTAAAAAATGCCTTGGAAAGAAAGAGAGAGATGGAACTAACTCAACCCCCCCCTCAACTATGCCCAAAGCTCCTGTTTTGCAATATGTTGCAAAAAGAGGGCACAAGGATGCTCAGAGGGCTGCAGCACCTCTGCTATGAGGACAGACTGAAAGAGTTGGGGCTGTTCAGTCTGCAGAAGAGGAGGCTCCCAGGTGACCTTATTGTGGCCTTCCAGTATCTGAAGTGGGCTACAAAAAAGCTGGGGAGGGACTTTTTAGGCTATCAGGGAGTGACAGGACTAGGGGGAACGGAGCAAAGATGAAGGTGTTTGCAGCCAGGCTGGCTGAGGCTGTGGGCAGCCTGATCTAGGGTAGGGTGTCCCTGGGCATGGCAGGGAGGTTGGAACTAGATGCTGCCCCCAGTGAACTCTCTTTTCACTCGATGAAGCTGCAGGGAGGATGGAGGTGAGCTGGTGAATGACTGTGGCACCTCCTGTCTTTCAGTTGCTCAAAGGGATGGCTTTGCCCCACCGAAAAGCTCCAGGCAAAACCCCGGAGGAGGAGGAGGAGAGCGGAGACTGTGACGATGAAGATGACTGCAGCAGAGGCTCTGGGGATGGAGAGCTGCGAGTGAGGAACCAGCTCCGGTTCTTAGCAGGTGATGGGGACAGTGTTTGCCCTGCTGAGGGTTTTAGGTCATGATGAAGGCACAGGGAGCTGCTCTCTGGGAATCTGCTCATGACTCTTGACTGCAGGCACCACCAATGCTCGGAATGATGCTGGGTGGCCTCAGTGCCACCAGGGAGAAGTAATGCCACTGCTTTCCCAGCTTGGTTTTGCAGGGGTATATCGAGGGCCACCCATGGGAAGGGTTTTAAGACAGGTTGAAAACCTGTTATAGAGTCCCAGAGTCACCTTTTGCTCTCCTTCCCTCTGCTGCCCATGCCTAGGAGCTTAGAGATGAGCTTTTCTGCTCTCTAGAGGACATCAGGGAGCGGGCAAGGGTTGTTGGACTGCAGCGTGTTTCTGATCCAGGTTTTGGAGACCCCTGCCTGTTTTTCCCAAAGGCCTCAGGCTCCTTCTGCAGAAGTGAGTAAGGTGCTCAGGAGCCTAAAGCTAGATCACTTGGCAGTGTGAGCCATGTCTTTGGCTGTGCTGAAAGCAGCAGTGAAGCATCTTGTGTCATTCATAAGGCACTCCCTGGTCCCTCGTCGGGAGGTGAAGGCAAAGGAGCAGCTCTAACTTGGGAAGCTGTGGGTGCAGTTGGCCTCTGGGTGCCTTCTCCCCAACCCCTAACCACTGCCATCCTGCTCCTGGCTGCCCAGAGCTCAGCAGCATCATGTGCTTGGCTCACACAAGCCAGAGCAGGCTGCTGGAGGCTGTGTGAGCCGTGGCTGAGCAGTGTCTGTGGGCTGGAGCCTTGGCCCACTTAATGCTGGCTTCAGTGCTGCGTGGAGCTCTTCAAGAGACCAGACAACTGAACCTGGATAAAATCAGCTTTACAGCTTTGAAGTTTAAGAGGCAAATT
The DNA here is from genome assembly GCA_013396835.1 of Psilopogon haemacephalus. NCBI lineage: Eukaryota > Metazoa > Chordata > Aves > Piciformes > Megalaimidae > Psilopogon > Psilopogon haemacephalus. The sequence goes on from VWZI01022968.1 coordinate 25,071, forward strand.
TGGGCTCTTAAATGAAGCACAGATGTTTATAAATTCCCTGCCCTTGGTCTGGGCTAATTAAAAGGTCCTTAATGAAGTGAGAGGTGAAATATGAAATGCCAGTTTCGTATCAAAGATTATTGACACGTTATGTAAAGGACCCTTAAAATACATGTATTTAAATATGGGGGGAAAGGGAGGGGCAAGACTTTGTGAGTTCTCCAATCCGAGCCTGGAAGAGAAATATAGAATCTGCAGAAGGATAAAATGTACTTTTATATCATCCAAGAGCTGAGTTTCAAGGTGTAGGTTAAAGAAACGCAGGTGATCCCCATGGTCCTGAGCTGAGAGCAGAGATAGGTGTTTCATTTTCCATCATCTTCGTGTCACACCTTGGTGCTATCTTTAATGTGCTTCTAATTTCCTCTGGTAGCCTTCCCCCATAACATCATCAGGGACCTCTGAGGCTGAGTGTTTTAATCCTTTCTGCCTTTTTCTCTCACCCTTGGCTAAATTAATACTGGGCTCCCCAGCCTCCTGCCTGCCTAGCAATAGTTTCAGTTTTGTGGTTTGGGTTGGAAGGGACCTTAAAGGGCAGCTAGTTCCAAGCTCCCTGCCATGGGCAGAGACACCTCTCACTAGACAAGATAGCTCAAAACCTCATCCAATCTGGCTTTGAACACCTCCACAACTTCCCTGGGCAGCTTGTTCCAGTGTCACCCCACCCTCACGCTCCAGCATTTCTTCCTCATCTCCAGTCTCAATTTCCCTTCTTCCAGCTCAAAGCCATTGTCTCTCGTGCTGTCACTACAAGCCCTTTTTAAAAGTGCCTCCCCAGCTCTCCTGTAGCCCCCTTCAGGTACTGAAAGGTTGCTCTAAGGTCTGCCCAGTGCATTCTCTTCTCCAGGCTGAACAGCCCCAGCTCTCTCAGCCTGTCCCCATAGCCCTCTGATCTTCTTGCCCTCCCCTGGGCTGGCTCCAGGAGTTCCATGCCCTTCTTGTGCTGGGGGGCCCAGAACTGGATGCAGCACTCGGGTGGGGGTCTCATCAGAGCACAGAGCAATGCAGACCTCTCCTGTTGCTGAAGCAGGTGAATGTGTAACATGAAAAGAGGACTTCTCCTCCTTGTGCTGCTCTGTTAGAGGCTGTTTGCTGCTGCCTTTGCTACAGGCTGGGTAAATATTAACGGGAAAGCAGCAGTGGCTGTGGGCTATGGTGTTCCTGGCAGGTGAAGCCTTTGCAGGTTGCTGAGAGCACGAGTTGTTGTCCAGCAGGGCTTTTAAGGACTGTCTGGCCTTGGAGGAGATGATCTATGCTGTCAGGGTGGCCAAGGGAGACTTGCTGGTGCCTCCTGCCTTGCCCATGCTGTCCTGCTGCCTTTCTGCGTTCTGCTTCGGAGCAGAAAGGCAAAGCTGATCTGACAGTGACAAAATCCCATTTGGTTGGTATTGGATATAAGCTGTGACTCTTTTTATGTTGGAAACAAGCCCAGAAAAAGTTGCTGATGGGGTGGAAAAAGACTCACTTTCAACATTTTAGAGAATGATGCTTTTCTTTTTTTTCCCCCTTTTTCACTTTGAAAGGGTATTTTTCAATTAATTTTTTTTTTTTCTTCCCATCATATCATATCACATGGACACAGCACGAAATAAAAGGGACCAGAAACCATTCCCCATTCCTCCCCTCTCCTTTCCACAAATTCCAAATGGTAGGTTAGCATGCCCAGTTGAAATTGTGCCAGCCTTGGAAATCTGGAAAGAGTTTACGAGAGTGCAACTTTCACATTTAATGTGGCTTTATCTCCCTCCTTCCCAAGGTGGTTACCCTGGAAGAGAGGCACAAAGAGCTGGGAGTGGTGGGCACTGGGTTACTGATTCCATGGTTTGAGCCCGTGCTGGATGGTCTGCAGCATCAAGGCAGGAACACAACTGACGACGAAGGGACATAGCTGGATGTGTGGGGGGATCTGGGTGACAGTGGTCACCCTCCAAACCACACTTTGAGCTCCCTGGAGTGCCTGTGCTGAGCTTCAGTGGTCTGCAGTCAGGGAGTGCTTTTGGCTGTTTTGCTTCCCTTTCTTAGAGGCTTTGTTCAGCTTAAGAGGAAATCTCCTTGGCCCCATGATGGCAGTGCAGATCTTCTCCAATATGAAGTCCAGTGAGGTTCAGCAAGGCCAAGTGCCGGGTCCTGCACTTGGGTCAAAACCCCATGAATGCTCCAGGCTTGGTGCAGAGAGCTGGAAACTGCCCAGCAGAGAAAGATCTAAGGGCGCTGACTGACAGCTCAGTGAGCATGAGCCAGTGTGTGCCCATGGACAAGAGGGACACACCAGCATCCTGGCCTGGATCAGCAATGGTGTGGCCAGGTGATTATCCTCCAGTATTCTGCACTGGTGAGACCAAAGCTTGAGTCCTGAGTTCAGTTTTGGGTGCCTCACTCCAAGAAGGACTGGAGCAGGTCCAGAGAAGGGCAACAAAAACTGGTGAAGGGTTTGGGGAACAGGGCTGGTGAGGAGCAGCTGAGGGAGCTGGAGGTGTTTAGCCTAGAGAAGGGGAGGCTGGGACCTCATTGCTCTCCTCAGCTCCCTGAAAGAGGTTGGAGCCAGGTGAGGGTTGGGCTTTTCTCCCAAGGAACAAGAGATAGGATGAGAGGAAAGGTCCCAAAATTGCACCAGGAGAGGTTTAGGTTGGAGATAAGGAAAAAAGTCTTTGCTGCAAGATTGGTCAGGGATTGGAACAGGGAGGTGGCCACGGAGGTGGTGAAGTCCTCATCCCTGGAGGTGTGTAAAAAATGTGTAGATATAGCTCTTTCAGACATGATTTAATGGCCATGGTGGTGTTAGGTCAACGGTTGGACTTGACAGTATTAGAGTTCTTTTCAGACCTTAATTATTCCATGAAGGTTTCCCAAGCCTTTCAAGATGAACTTGGTGATGCCCTGGGGAGGAATAGAGGTAAATGCCCTTGGGTGGCACCGAGTTTAGCCTCTGCTGAGTGCAAACTTTGGGGATTTGATACCTCCAAGGTCTCTGTGTCTTTTTGAATCCAGTGGAGTTGGTGCATTTTTGGTGCTGCTGGTCCTGTCAGATAACTGCAAACAGCTGCTCAGCACTGGCCTCAGTGAGATGTCCCCTTTGAATGTCTTGAAAATGTGGAGATGAAAAAGGAAAAAAAAAGAGCAAGGGAAAAAAACCCAGAGAAATAAAGAGAGAGAGAAAGAAAGAAATAAAGAGCGAGAAAGGGAAAGAAAGAAAGAGAAGGAAGGAAGGAAGGAAGGAAGGAAGGAAAGGAAAGGAAGAAAGGAAGGAAGGGAGGGAAGGAAGGAAAAAATGAAAAGAGAGAGAAAGAGAGAAAAGAAAGAGAAAAAGAAAGAGGGAAAGAGAAAGAAAGAGGGAGAGAAAGAAAGAGGGAAAGAAAGGGAGAGAGAGAAAAAGAGAAAGTGGAAAAGAAAGAGAAAGAGAAAAGACAGAAAGAAAGAGAGAGAATGAGAGAAAAGAAAGAAAGAGAAAGGAAGAAAGGAAGGAAGAAAGAAAAATCAGTCTGAAATGGAAGAAAGGAAGAAAGGGAAGGAAAAGTCAGTCTGAAATGCTGAGTAGTTTTGATTTATTGCCTGTTGTATAAAATGTAACCTTTGCTTCCTATTCCTAATGAGCCTGTAATAACTGGACAGGCAACTCCGACTTTAATGATTTAAACACACTTGTAAACTGTTGAGTCAAAAGTTTGTGAGTGACTATAAACATCTGGTGGTGAGCCCTACATGCTAATAAATTCATTATTATGTTGCCCCAGTGGGAAACAAGGAGATGGCAGAGTTGGCTTTGTTTTTTCCCCTTTTCTTTCCTTAGTTTTAGTGCTAGGTTCTTTTATTGTTTGTCACATCTGCAACACATTAAGGATTTTGAAGGCAGATAATGTTTACACTCAAGGGGAGGACAGAACCCTCCCAGCTCAGGGAAGAGCTCATCCTGTTTGTCAATGGAGTAACCCTGGAGTAAGCACCCTGGGCAGGCAGCTCTAAAAATAGAGCTGTGTACATCCACACGTATTTATGCCTCAGCAATTGGCGATCCATGCCTGCAGAGAAATTAGTTTGCCCCAGATGTCTTCTAGGCTCTGCGACCCCAACGCAACCTTGCACTCTGCTGGCATCACTCAGCCTGCTTTGGGCAGCCAAAGCAAGCAGAGCCCATCTCTGGTGTTCTCAGTTGTGATGCCCCTCAGAGCTGACCAGCTCATGGCCAGGAAGCCTGAACATAAAACATAAGTGCTGGAGGGGCTCCTGCGGTGGATGTCTTTAGCCAGAGCTGAGGGAGAGGAGGTGTAGTTGTCTCAGTGTGCTGTGGTCCAGCTCACCTCTGTGAGGTTGCTGTGCCCCTGGACAACTCCACAAACTTTGCCAGGAGGAAAAAAACTCGAAGTCACAATGGTTTGGGTTGGAAAGGACCTTAAAGGTCAGCTAGTACCAACCTCCCTGCCCTGGGCAGGGACACCTCCCACTAGAGCAGCTTGCTTGAGGGCTCATCCAGCCTGGCCTTTGACATGTCCTAGGAGGAGACATCCACAGCCTCCCCGGGCAACCTGTTCCAGTATCTCAGCACCCTCACTCTGAAGAATTTCTTCCTCATCTCCAGTCTGAATCTCCCCTCCTCGAGCTTCAGTCTGTTGCTCCTCATCCTATCCCTTTAGTGGTCAGAGCATCACCCAGAGAACATTCTGAGCAATCCAGCAAGTAGGGGTGTGGGTGTGGGAGGACCCTTCTGAAATGTCTGTGTTAGGCAGTAACAAAAGTTGTCCTGGGAACAGATGGGTTTGGCAGAATGAAGTAGAAATAGTTTGTCCTGGGAAGGGAAGTTGGCCTCATCCCATGAGATATGTAAGGCTAGATGTGTGCAGACAGCATACACAGAGACGGCTCTGCAAGTTGCTGTGTGCAAAGCAGCTCCTGCTGCCCAACCTGGAGCTGGATTTGCCTTTCTGCTCTCCTTTGCTCATATCTGAAGGGAGAGAGAGTTCCTGGTTGTAAGCCCCCGGGAAAGCCCTGAGTTTTCCTCCACACTTCTCATTTGGCTACCAGCTACCTCAGTGGGGGATCTTAGCAGCCCACACCTACCCAGATGCTGGATGGAAGTCAGGTTCAGCAGAGTGAGCCCCTTCATGTACCCATAACTGTCACAGCTTCTAACAGTGCCACTGGTTCAGCCTCTCCATAGGGTGGGTTTTTTTTGATCACTCTCATCAAACTGCAGGCTTGAACACTGCCCCTGGGCTGGCCAACTGTGGTCACTTCCTAAGTGGAACAGCTGTCTGTGGGTAACTCCTTCCACAAGATCACAGGGTCACAGAATGGTTGGGGTTGGAAGGGACCTCTGGAGATCATTGAGTCCAACCCTGCTGCCGAAGCAGGGTCACCCAGAGCAGGTTGCACAGAAATGTGTTTGGGGTTGGTTTTGAAAGTCTCCAGAGGAGGAGACTCCACAACCTCGCTGGGCAGCCTGCTGCAGGATTCTGGCACCCTCACAGCAAAGAAGTTGTCTCCTGTTGAAGTGAAACCTTCTGGGTTCTAATATATACATGTTTCAAAAGGCACTGCTGCTTCCAAATGTGAATATCAAGGGTTCTGTGAGCCTAGAGGCAAGCAATAGCCCAGCAGCCACAACTCCAGAGAGAAGGAGTTGCCATGTTCATGGAACAGGTTGCCTAAGAAGGTTGTGGCTGCTCCCTTCCTGAAGGTGTTCAAGGCCAGGTTGGATGAGCCCTTGAACAACCTGTTCTAGTGGGAGGTGTCCCTGCTTATGGCAGTGGGGTTGGACCTGGATGAGCTTTGAGGTCACTTCCAACCTAAACCATTCTATGATTCTATGATTCAACCAAAACAATTCTGTGATTCGGTGCTTTGGGAAGCTGCTCTAAACCCCCCATGAGCTGCAGCTTTTCTCCTGTTCTCTTTTTTAACATCTCCAAATATCCCAGAAAACCTTTCCTTGTTCTCAAGGTCTCAGTGCTGAGATCTCATTCCTGCAGCTCAGCCTTTGGCCACCTTCCTGGCATCACCCTGTTTTCTCCCAGGTTTATTTCTAGAGGTGCCCTCAATCTGAGCTCCTCTCACCCCTCTGCTGTGGCAGGGAACAGGAGGTGCTGCTGCTACAGTGACATTTGAATGGCTTTGCTGTGGGGTGCCAAAGGCTGCTGCTTTGGGGGAGCAAACTGGTACCAGTGGGTTTCCCTGCCAAGGCAACTGGCTGTGCATGCCAGTGTGGGAGAACAGGCTTTGAGTGCAGCCTCCTCGCTTCTGCAGCCCATTCCCGCAGGAAAGATTCCTTAGAAGTGAGTATTCCTGTTGGAAAAGGGGGTGCTCCCAGCCTGGGAGGAGCAGTCAGAGTCTGTGGGGGGCTCACTTCCATGCTTGTGCTTGGAGATAGACCAACAGGAGTTTAAAGTGTTTACAAGATGAGGTCTTCCTATCCTTTATGATGGTGATTGCTTCTCTGCAAATGCCTTCAGGGTGCCCCTGGCTGAGCAGCTAAGTATCTGCTGATGCTGCTTGGCACCAGTTAGTCTTGGGATGTTCATCTGTTTGCTCAGACAGACAGCAGTGGAACATCAACCATACCAGGACGGGCTGAGAGGCCTGGGGCTGTTTAGCCTGGAGATGAGGAGACTGAGAGGGGATCTCGTCAGTGCTGATCAATAGCCAAAGGGCAAGTGTCTAAAGTAGCTTCAAGCCCAACAACTGTGGCTAGCAGACCCTGCTTCTGCTCTGGTGAGGCAGCATCTGGAATACTACAGCCAGCTCTGGACTCCCCAGTTCAAGAAGAATAAGGAACTGCTGGAAATAGTCCAAGGGAGAGCTACAAAGCTGCTGAGGGGACTGGAGCACCTCTCTTAGCAGGAGAGGCTAAGACAGCTGGGGCTGGTTAGCCTGGAGAAGGGCAGGCTGAGAGGGTCTGATCAATGCTGATTGATCTTTTCCAACCTGGTTAATTCTGTGATTCTGTGAATAGCTAAAGGTGATTGTCAGGAAGATGGGGGCAGACTCTCCTCAGTGGTGTACAGTGACAGGACAAAGGGCAGTGGGCACAAACTAGAATGCAGGAGGTTCCACATAAGCATAAGGGAAAAATCTTCACTTTGAGGGTGGCAGAGCCCTGGAGCAAGCTACCCAGACAGGTTTTGGAATCTTCTTCTCTGGAGGCTTTCCAAACCCACCTGGATGTGTTCCTGTGGGATTGAATCTGGGTGACCCTGCGCTGGCAGGACAGTTGGACAGGTGATCTCCAGAGGTCCCTTTCAATTCCTACCGTGCTGTGATTCTGAAAAATGACATTTCCAGATGCCTGCCTGGCTTCCACCTCCTTCTTCAGGTGTAAGACAGCCCCACCAGTGTGGATTTTGCTGACAGCACAGGGCCACGTTCCTGTTGTGCCTTCCCTCAGTAGAGCCGGAGGGCTTGGCTCATCCTCCTGACAAATCTCATGTGTACCCTATCAATATTTATTGTATGTGGCTCAGCCTTCAGCCTGGGCTCAGGCTGTTGGTCTGGCACAACATCGTCTGCTGCTCTTTCCTTTCCTACTAAAAAGCTTTGGGAATCTTAACAGCAGTTTTTGTAGCAGCAGCTTCTTTCCCCCCCTTTTTTCTTCTTTTATTTTTTTCTTCCTTCCTCCCCCC
>VWZI01022968.1:32943-46095 GCA_013396835.1 Psilopogon haemacephalus
CTTTCTTTCTTTCTTTCTTTCTTTCTTTCTTTCTTCCTTCCTTCCTTCCTTCCTTCCTTCCTTCCTTCCTTCCTTCCTTCCTTCCTTCCTTCCTCTTTCTTTCCCTTTATTTTCTTTTACTTTCTTTTACTTTCTTTTATTTTCTTTTTTCTTTATTTTAATTTTATTTTATTTTCCTTTTTTTCCCCTTTAATTTATTTTTTTCTTTACTTATTTTCCCCTTTATTTTCCTTTTTTTTTTTTTTCTTTTCTTTTTTCATTTTTTTTTCTTCTCCAAAGAGGGTGCTGGTTGAGTGCTTGACTGAAGCAGGCTGTTGTTGTACAAGACATCCTGTCCCACAGCAAAAAAATGACAAGGCCAAATGTCAGCTGGATTCTCCTGATGGAAGAACTGGAATCAGACCAACTCAAACAGTGCAATAGCTTGATTATTACTTTTCTGTTTCCAGTGTTTGTGTTAGCTGAGATTTCTCCTTTTAATGAAGAGACTCAGAGGCTGGCAGAACATGAGCCAGTCTGTGCCCAGGTGGCCAAGAAGGCCACCAGCATCCCGGCCTGCATCAGCAATAGTGTGGCCAGCAGGTCTCTTTCTCCCCTTCACTCATCACTGGGGAGGCCACACCTCGAGTCCTGGGTTCAGTTTTGGCCCCCTCACTGCAAGAAGGACATTGAGGTACTGGAGTGTGTCCAGAGAAAGGCAAGGAAACTGGGGAAGGGTCTGGAGAACAGGACTGGGGAGGAGCAGCTGAGGGAGCTGGGGATTTTTGGTGTGGAGAAGAGGAGGCTGAGGGGAGACCTCATTGCTCTCTGCAGCTTCCTGAAAGGAGATTGCCATGAGGTAGGTCTTGATCTCTTCTCCCTGGTAACAAGTGATAGAACAAGAGGGAATGGCCACAGATGCACCAGGAGAGGTTTAGGTTGGAGATGGAGAAAAATGTCTTTGCTGCAAAAGTGGTCAGGCATTGGAACAGGCTGCCCAGAGAGGTGGTGCAGTCCCCATCCCCAGAGGTGTTCAAGAAATTGTGTAGACATTGCTCCTTTGGACATGATTTAGTGACCATGGTGGTGTTAGGTTGGATTTGATGATCTTAGAGTGCAATAAATGACATGCAAGAAGTGACAGGACAAGAGGAAACTTCTTCAAGTTGTGCCAGGGGAAGCTCAGGTTGGATATTAGGAGAAATGTCTTCCCAGAAAGGGTTTTGGAAGGCACTGGCACAGGCTGCCCAAGGAGGTGGTGGAGTCACCATCCCTGGAGGGACAGGATGCTGAGGGAGGTGGTTTAGTGGCAGTGGCTTAGCAGCAGTGGTGACATTGTGAGCTCTGGGTGAGCAGTTGGACTTGTTCTCAGAGACGCTCAGAAGCTGAGAATTGATTGTCACTGTCCCAATACAAGCTGGAAGATGCAGAGGGGGATCACATGCAGCAGTTGGCTGAAGCTGTAATTGAGTGGCAAGTTCATTAACTCACTTTTGACGTCAGCCAAAATGATTTTTTATTTTTTTTTTTATTTTTTTATTGACAGGGTGGGAAAACTATTGGTGGCAGAGATGAGCTTGGCAGCATCACTCAGCTTCCTGTTTGTGCTGCTGGGACTCTTCCAGGGCTCACCTTATGTATAAAGTCTACCTTTGTAAGGGCTCTTCTGTGCTACACATATGCAAAACCCACCTAGGAAATCAGCAAGGGATCCCACTGCATGCATTCATCTCACACTCCTCTTTTTCTGGTTTCAGTTTTGCTTCAATTTTAGTTTGGGTTGTTTTCTTTGTGTTTTTTTAGCTTTTTTTTTTTTTTTTTCCAGTGTTGTGCTTGCGAGTTGCAGGTCTGAGTCACACAGAATCCATCGCAGAATGAGAGGGGTTGAAAGCCACCTTTGGAGATCATCTTGTGCAACCTCCCTGCCAGAGCAGGGTCACCTAGAGCAGGGATGTACAACAGGATTGCAACGCCCAGGTGAGTTTTGAGTGACTGCAGAGGTGGAGACTCCACCTCCTCTCTGGGCAGCCTGTTCTGGTGCTCCACCACCCTCAAAGTACCGAAGTTCCTCCTCATGTTTAGATTGATCTTCCTAAGTTCAAGGTTTGTGCCCTTTGCCCCTTGTCCTGTCATGGGACACCACTTATAAGAGTCTGACACCCTGACACCCACCTTGTAAGTGTTTATGAGCATTGATAAGATCCCCCTTCAGACTTCTCCAGGCTAAAAAAGCCCAAGTCCCTCAGCCTTTCCACAACAGGGAGATGCTCCTTCCCCTCATCATCTTCATAGCCCTTTGCTGTACCTTCTCAAGCTTCTCCCTCTTGAGCTGGGGAACGCAGAACTGGATGCAGTACTCCAGACATGGCCTCAGCAGGGCAGAATAAAGGGGAAGGAGAACCTTCCTTGACCTGTTGACCACCCTGTTCTTGATGCATCCCATCTGAGCAATTTGCCTCTGGTATTTTCAGCAGCTGAATTCTCCAGCCTCAGTCCATCCTGAGCCAAAGCAGAGTGATGTACCAGGGTTTTGTAAAGCAAGATTGGTGGAGGTTGTGTAACCCCTGCTGTCCTTCTATCCATAAATCACCTGCATCACCTTCCCAGTGTGAGCAGATATAGACCTAAATCCTGTTTTTGGAAGCCCAGATCAGCACAGACCAGGCTGGTTCTTTGGCTCAGTAGGAGGTGACTGGGTGAGGTTGAAGGATTGGAGGCACTTCAGGGCAGATGAGATGAAGCTTCTGCTCCTGCATACAGGATGAGTGACCGGGGGCTCTTTAGTCTGGAGAAGACTGAGAGAAGATCTTATGAATGTTTATAAATATCTTAAAGATGGATGCCAAGAAGAGGGGCCCAGGCTCTTTTCAGTGGTACTCTGTGATAGGACAAGGGGCAGTGGGCACAAACTCACCACCTCAGTATGAGGAAGGAATTCTTTGCTGTGAGGATGCTGGAGCCCTGGAGCAGGCTGCCCAGAGAGGCTTTGGAATCTCATTCTCTGGAGACTTTCAAAACCCCTCTGGATGTGTTCCTATATGACCTGCCCTGAGTGACCCTGCTTTGGCAAGGGGGTTGGAGTGGATGATCTCCAGAAGTCACCCCCAACCCCTACCATTCTGTGATTCTCTGATTCTGTGTCCAAGTGCACAGAAGTCTTTGACAAGCTGTGGTTGCTTTCCAGTGCCAGAGGCTTATGATGCCAGTCTGCTGGCAAAAGGTTCACCCTCTGGTTGGGTTGCAGGTTTGAATAACAGCTCAGATCGTGCCAGAACGTCTGAGGAGATACTTTTCAACAGTGTCATTTGGGAGCTAATTCATCTTTAAATTGCTACTGAGTGCAGCATTTTACATGACTGAACACATCGGAACAATTTCAAGTATGCACAGATCTGCCCAGTCACAGTAGTGATGGTCACAGTTATCTCTAAAGGATGATGGATCTGTTCTGCTGTGGCTGGAAAAAAAAAAAAAAAGGGAATTCTTCCCAAGCTGGGAAATACAGTTCCTGGCTTGTATACAAACATCATAGAACAACAGAATGGTTTGGGTTGGAAGGGACGTTAAAGATCATCTAGTTCTGAGCCCCAGCCATGGGGGTTGCACTAGCCCAGGTAGCTGAAGGCATCATCGGGCTGGCCTTGAATACCTCCAGGCAGGAGACATTCACAGCCTCCCTGGGCAACCTGTGCCAGTGTCTCACCACCCTCACTCTCAAGAATTTCTTCTTCATCCCATCTTGATCTCCTCTCTTCCAGCTTAAAGCCATTGTCCATTGACCCTGGAGAAGAGAAGGCTCTGGGGTGACCTTATGCCCTAAGCTGTTCAAGGGCTGGGAGTGACAGAACAAGAGGAAATGTTCTGTCACCCTAGGCCCTTGTTAAAAGTCTCTCCCCAGATTTCTTTGTAGCCTCTTCCAGGTACTAGAAGGCTGCTCTAAGGTCTCCCCAGGGCCTTCTCTTCTCCAGGCTGAACAGCCCCAACTCTCTCAGCCTGTCCCCATAGAGGAGGTTCTCCAGCCCTCTCATCTTCCTGGCCTCCTCTGGACCTGCTCCAGCAGAAGCTTTCTTTCCTTTTTTCTTTTTTTTTTTTTTTTTTTTTTTTTTTTTTTTTTTTTTTTTTTTTTTTGGAGCTGTCTGGCATAGTGAAGGGACATAATAGTTTAAGTGGATTTCTTTTTTAAGGGAGGACAATAAAAGAATATTTCAGAGAGCAGCAGCCCAGGTGCTGCTTGCTAATGGCCCGACAAGCTAAGCTGACACTGATAGCCAGGGCGTCAGATCTGCTGGGTCTGTCCTACAAAGAGAGGTTTGTCTGCCAGGCTGGAGGTGGTGATTGACTTCCCACCGAGGAGAAGGTGCCCCTTTCATCAGTGGCTTGGCTTTTATTAATGCCTTGCTGCAGGTAAGCTGATCAGAGCGATTATGGGGATGTGATAAATGAGGCTGTAGGGCACAGCCCAGCTCGGCTCTGCACAGCCTCTCAGTGTCTCCCTGCTGTGCCAGCCACTGCCTGTGCCCAGCACTGCTGCTGCTGTGTCCAGCACTCGGATGGGGAACAGAGAGTCAGCAAATCACATCATTGGAGCACACCTTTCAGATCATCCAGTCCAAACAGTCTCTAACTCTGCCAAGGCTGGTGTTAAACTGTGGCCCTCAGCACCACAGCTCTGCCTCTTTGGGCTAGTTCTAGGGATGGGGATTGAGCCATCTCCCTGGGCAGCCTGTGCCAGTGCTCAGAACCTTTGCAGTGAAGGAGTTTCTTCTAATGCCCAACCTAAACCTCCCCCGGTGCAGCTTGAGGCCATTTCCTCTTGTCTTATCACTTGTTACTTGTCTGAAGAGACCAACCCCCACCTGGATCCAACCTATTAGTGAGTTGTAGAGAGCCAGAAAGTCTCCCCTGAGCCTTCTTTTCTCCAGACTGAACAACCCCAGTTCCTTCAGCTGCTCCTCACCAGACCTGCTGTCCACCTGAGCCCATGGAGCAAAGGCTGTGCCCCATGGTGGCTTTTCCAGCCTAAATGATTTTGTGGTTCTATGGTGCTCGTGCAGATATTCTCCAGACCCTTCACCAGCTTCATTGCCCTTCTCTGAACACATTCCAGCACCTCAATGTCCTTCTTGGAGTGAGGAGCCCAAAACTGAATCCAGGACTCAAGGTGTGGACTCACCAGTGCTGAGTATAAGAGAAAACATCATGGGGATGTCCTGGGGGTACAAGGCTGAGCCATCCCTCTCCTGCCTTGTAGTTGTTTCGGCTGCTGCTGTCAGGAAACAGGGAACGTGCCCTGTGTTAAGGAGGGTTGCCTTCTCTCCTGGCAGCATTTCCACTCCTCTGCAGTCCAGGCCTGGCTGGTCCAGCTGAGCTTTCTTCTTTGTGGGCTGCTGGATGAGTGCACCTCACTGTGTTGTCTTTAGTCCTTCTGAAGAGCATGTAAGTGGGTGCTGGAAGCCCATATTAGCTCTTAGTCCTTGGGGTTGTGGTGCATTTTGTCAACATGCTCATAGTTCAGGTGTCTTTGACCTCCTGGGGCAGCACTGAAGGCCAGCAGGCTTGAGCCAGCACCATAGCTGAGCTCTTACTCTTCAGAGACCTCATCCACCAGCTGAACACAGAACTGAGGTCTGCCGTGTTAGGATCCTTTGGTGCACTCCACCTTGCTGCTGGGGATCTGGCCATGGGCAACAGGAAGGATTGAGCAGGAGGAACATCACACAGTGACCCCCAAAGGTTACACACAGTCAAAGGCACAGGAAGACAACTTCATGGAAGCAGGGTCCATGGAGGACTGTTAAGCACAGCTTGACTCAGCACGAGCTCAACATGTGCCTGCCCAGAGAGTGTCCTGGGGAAATACAACTGTGTGAAAACTGGAGCCACAAGTAACCTTGGCCCAGGTGGCCTTGTCTCACTGAAAGGATCTAGGAGAGGGTTTTGGGCTCTCAGCTGTGGCTGCTGCATTGCTGCCCACCATCTTGCCTTGAGGGAGGTGTCCAGGAGAGCAGCTGATGCTCCATGTGGACCCTGGAAAACCACCACTTGCTGGGAAACATTGGGGCACAGCTTCCAGAGCACTGAGAGGGAAGCAGGTGGGAAATGCTGGAATTCTGCAGGCTGCCTTAAAAATCCTGCCCTTCTGGTTCCCCTCTTCAGGATGTGAACATGTGTGTGTTGTTAGGTAGGATGCAGTGGTGATGACCTAGCAGTGTGAGTTAGAGCAGCGACCCCAGGCTCTGGGGAGCTGTTGTTTGGTTAGATGTGGTTCAACGAGAGCCTGCGTGGCAGTGATCTCCTTTCTCAGGATCCAGCAGGTCCCCACTTGCTGCAGACAGGACCAGCATGCTCTTGCAAAGGAGTTTGTGTTTCCATAAATATAGGTGTATGCAGCTAGGTGCTCACCAAGCTGGCAGTTAAATATCTGGAGGATGTCTGGAGCTTTCCAGGCAGCCACGCTCCCTGAGAAGTCCTGGGCCGTAGCCTGAATGGAGGAAAAGGCATTAGAGGAGCTGGAAATGTGCACTTGCAGCCCAGAAGGCAGCTGTGTTCTGGGCTATGTCTAAAGAAGTGTGACCAGCAGGATGAGGGAGGAGATTCTGCCCCTCTGCTCTCACAAGCCCCCACCTGCAGTGCTGCATCCAGCTCTGGTGCCCTCAGTGCAAGAAGGACATGGAACTGTTGAAGAGGGTTCAGAGGAGGCCACAGAGATGATCAGAGGGCTGGAGAACCTCCTCCATGGGGACAGGCTGAGGGAGTTGAAGCTGTTTAGCCTGGAGAAGAGAATGCACTGGGCAGACCTTAGAGCATCCTTCCAGTACCTGAAGGGGGCTACAAAGAAATCTGGGGAGGGACAGTGGATGAGGGACAGTGGATGAGGGACAGTGGATGAGGGACAGTGGCTTTGAGCTGGAAGAAGGGAGATTGAGGCTGGAGATGAGGAAGAAATTCTTTGCAGTGAGGGTGGGGAGACACTGGAACAGGTTGCCCAGGGAGGATGTTGCGCAGATGTTCAAGGCCAGGTTGGATGAAGCCTTGAGCAAACTGGGCTAGTGAGAGGTGTCCCTGCCTGTGGCAGGGGGTTTGGAACTAGCTGATCTTTAAGGTTCTTTCCAACCCAAACCATTCTATAATCTGAGATGAAGCTTTCAAAAATAAACCAATGGAGAGACCATGCTGGACTCGTGCATGGGCCTTATCCTGGAGCCTAGTGCTGGTGGTTGTTGGTATCCAGCAGAAGGAAACACAGATCTGCCCAGAAATCAGCCTGTCTTCTTAGTCCTTACCAAAAAGGTGTGGGAAAGGGGGAGAAGGATGCTACCCCCAAGAAACTGCAGAATATTGGAACAGGCTGTCCAGGGCAGTGGTGGAGTCACCATCCCTGGAGGTATTTAAGAATTTTGTAGATGTGGTGCTGAGGGCTGTAGTTTAAGTCAAGGGCTTGTCAAGTGTTGAGCTAATGATTGGACTCAATGATCTCAAAGGTTTTTTCCAGTCTGTGTAGCTCTGTTTCTGTGAAGTCTCTCAGGGACTCAGCAGTTTCAGTCTGTGTTTCCTTCTCTCTTCTCCTCAGCCCCTGCTTTGCAGGCAAAGCAGTGCCCCTGTGGGGCTGGGCTGCAAAGTCCTCATCAGTCAGTGCAGTACCAGGCTACCACCAGTTCCCAACACTGCTCTACATGCTCCAGGGCTGAGAGATCCATCAGCTGCCAGGACAAAGCTGTGTTCCGCTGCTCCGCAGCAGCCTTGCCTGTGCTGCACATCTGCTGGAGCTGACCCCAGCAGTAACATGACCTGAACCAGCTGTGTCCATCTGAATGCTGCACCATTCCCAGGTGGACCTCCAACAGATCCCTCATAGCTGGGATAGATGAGCTGTGAATGAGAGGAGGGAGTCATAGAGTCACAGAATCCTTTTTGTTGGGAAAGACCTTGAAGGTCACAGAATCGCCTGGGCTGGATGGGACCCCAAGGATCATCCAGCTCCAACTCCCCTGCCATGGGTAGGGACATCTCACACTATATCAGGTTGCTCAGAGCCACATCCAGCCTGGCCTTAGAAACATCCAGGGTTGAGGCTTCCACCACCTCCTGGGCAGCTTGTGCCAGGCTCTCACCACCCTCATGCTGAAGAACTTCTTCCTAACATCCAGTTTGACTCTACCCACTTCTAGTTGTTCCATTCCTCCCAGACCTATCACTACCTGACACCCTAAAAAGTCCCTCCCCAGCTTTCTTGTAGCCCCCTTCAGATACTGGAAAGTCACAATAAAGTCTCCTTGGAGCCTTCTCCAGACTGAACAACCCCAAATCTGTCCTCATGGCAGAGCAGCTCCAGCCCTCTGATCATCCTCATGGTCCTTCTCTGGGCACATTCCAGCACTTCCAGATATTTCCTGTCACAGTGGCTCCAGAACTGGGCACAGTGCTACAGCTGTGGTCTCACCAGAGTGGAGTAGAGGGGCAGAATCCCCTCCCTCACCCTGCTGCCCACACTGCTCTTGCTGCAGCCCAGGCTCTGGTTGCTCTCTGGGCTGCAAGTGCACACTGCTGGCTCATGGTGAGCCTCTCGTCCACCAGCACCCCCAAGTCACTCTCCCCAGGGCTGTTCTCAAGCCTCTCATCTTGTCCAACCACTCTAACTCTCCTTCTTGCTGTGGTGGCCATCCAGCCCCATCCCATGGCTTTCATGGTCGAAGGAGAGCCCAAATGACTTTCTTTCATTCCAACAAACTCCAGGCATCCAAGTGCTTCTGAAGTCCATCAGCCTTGTCAGCATTTCTGGGTCTATGCTGCCATTCACTTGGGGTTACAGCAACATAACCCCGAAACTTAGCTTTCTTCCCATGTGGCTTTTGGGGCAAGTTGGAAACTCTCTTATGGGAAAGACTTTGTGATGGAAAATGGCTCTGTGCTGGGACTGGGATGCAGTGAAACACTCTGGGGTTTTGGACAGGATTTTTTTTCATTTGGGAAAGGGATGGAAAGTTCCTTCTGTGCTCCTGCTTGCCTGTAGAGCAGGGTAGTGCTGTCAGCTGTCACTCCAGAGCAGCTTCTTGTCTTCAGTGCCTTGGCCTCTGCTGCATGCAGAGGATGCTGCTGCATCCCTTGACTGGCTGCTTCATGCCATGATGTGCAGGAGCTTGTGTGGTGGTGGCAGGTACTGGTGGCTGATGTGTGCCCTTAGTGGTTGCGTGGGGTTTGTCAGCTGGACAGACTGCCAGGACATCTGTCTCTGTCTCAGGCCAGCACAGGAATCCCAGCAGGATTTCTGAAGTGTAAATTACAACTGCAATGTGATGCACCTGCTTTTGCTTCCTTCCACCTCCTTCCTTCCTGTTCTAATTCCATATCTTGAGTCTCTGTAAAGTCACAGAGTGGGAGGGGCTGGAAGGGACCTCTGAGGTCATTGAGTCCAACCCCTCTGCTCAAGCAGAGTCCCCCAGAGCTGGCTACACAGGAATGTGTGCAGGTGGGTTTTGAACCTCTCCACAACCTCTCTGGGCAGCCTGCTCCAGTGCTCTGCCACCCTCAAAATGAAAAAATCTCTACCTTTACTTGGAACCTCCTGGGTTCCAGTTTGTGCCCATTGCCCCTTGTCCTGTCACTGTACACCACTGAGGAGAGTCTGGCTCCACCCTCCTGACACTCACCCTTTAGCTATTGATCAGCATTGGTCAGACCCCTCTCAGCCTGCCCTTCTCCAGGCTAACCAGCCCCAGGTGTCTCAGCCTCTCCTGCTAAGAGAAATGCTCCAGTCCCCTCAGCAGCTTTGTGGCTCTCTCTTGGACTATTTCCAGTAGTTCCCTGTCCTTGAACTGAGGAGCCCAGAACTGGCTGTAGTATTCCAGATGCTGCCTCACCAGGGTAGAGTAGAGGGGGAGCAGAAACAGGGTCTGCTAGCCACAGTTGCTGGGCTTGAAGCTATTTTAATGCTGCTTGTGTCCCATGGTTACTGGGGACAGTTCCTGCCTGGGGCGGCAGACATCTGCTGCAGCTTGGGTTTGGACTTTTTGTGTGTTCAGCAGGCTGCAGTTGGCAGGTGGGAGCTGGTGGTAATCACCGGGGGCTGAGTAATATCCTCCTCCTCCTGAGAACTCTGCTGGCTGCTCTGCAGCTTCAGTACATTTGCCTCTTTTGTTCTGGTCCTGTGGAGATCATGGCAGTAAAACCTGAACGGAAAACCAAACATTGTGTGCTCCCCAAAGTCAGCACAGAGCACAGCCTGCAGTACCTCTTCCTCATCTGCCTAAATCATCTGCCAAGGCAAGTGCAGAGAGTGTGGAAGAATGCATGTCTAACCCTCTGAGCTTAGATGTCCCTACTTGTGCTCCAGTGGCTGCTGTCAGGGAGCATCTGATGCATTCTCACCTTCCCTTTCCCTTCCCGGGGCTCATAGCATCATTTGCATCCAAGTGAACTACAACTTCTGCTGCTACAGGAGAGGGCAGCCTCAGGGAGTTGGGGCTGCTCAGCCCAGAGAAGAGAAGACTCCAGGGAGACCTCAGAGCAGCCTTATGGTACCTGGAAGAGCCTCCAGCAAAGCTGGGGAGGGACTCTGTTAGGAAGTGTGGTGGTAGGACAAAGGACAGAGCTCTTAAACTAGAGCAGGGTGGATTTAGATTGGGCATTAGGAAGAAGTTCTTTACTATGAAGGTGGTGAGAGAGACACTGGAATGGATTGCTCAGAGAAGTTGTGGATGCCCCATCCCTGGAAGCATTCAAGGCCAGTTTAGAGCAATCTGGTCTAGCAGGAGGTGACCCTGCCCATGGCCCTCATGGCCCTCCTCTGGACTCTCTCCAACAGTTCCATGTCCTTCTTGTGCTGGAGGCTCCAGAACTGCACACAGTACTGCAGGTGAGGTGTGAGGAGAGCAGAGCAAAGGGGCAGAATCCCCTCCCTTGCCCTGCTGCCCACAGCTGCTCTTGCTGCAGCCCAGCACACAGTTGCTGTCTGGACTGCATGTGCACACTGTCAGCTCATGTTGAGCTTCTCATCAACCCAGACCCCCAGGTCCTGTTCCTCAGGGTTTCTCTCCAGCCACTCACCACCCAGCCTGAAGTTGTGCTTGGCATTGCACCATCCCAGGTGCAGGACTTTACACTTGACCTTGTGGGCATAGGTAGGTCTGGTGCAGCCTGGGGACCCCAATTGCAAGTGTCTCCCATGGACAAATAATTCCACTTGACTTGGTCTTTGGGTGACCATGGGCTTGGACACCAGATTAAATATCCTGCTGATGCTTCAGGTGTCTGTTGGGCCAGACACTTAATGCTATTAGCAGACGCTAAATAGGCCTTGCTTAGTTAGTGGTCTTAATTTATTAAATCAGGCAGCAAAGCTCTCAGAAGAGCTGTGCAGGGAAAAGGGAGCAGAGCAAGCTGTTGAGTTTCCAATTTCTGCTGGATCAGGCCCCTGGAGATCCGTGTGATCTGGTGCACTGGAGGCAGTGCTCTTGCAGTGACTCATAAACAGATGTGCCCAATTTACATTGCAGCTTAATACCTTTGTTTAAGGAAAAGAAGGAGGGAAAAAGTTAAGAAATTGAGATGTGGGGTTTTTTTTTTTTTCAAGACAAATGTGTTAAAGCAGATGTTTCCAGGAAAACAAATACTTGTGTGATTTACAAACAGCTTCCTACTGCCAGAACTCATCAGGCAGTGCAGGACAATGAAAAATGGTTCTATGTACTAACAAAAGGATAAAGTCCAGAATTAAGGACACATCAAGGAGGGGTCTCTGCACATAGCAAGAAAAGAACTACTGTGCTTGGGCTGGAGAGCAAGAGGTTGGAGAGTGATGGGGTCCTGCAGGCAGGCTGGGGAGGGACTGTTTAGAAGGGCCTGTGGGGATAGGATGAGGGCAATGGTTTGAAACTGGAGCAGGGCACAGTTAGGTTGGACATCAGGAGGAAGTTCTGCACAGTGAAGGTGGTGAAACACTGGAACAGGTTGCCGAGAGATGTGGTGGAGGCTCCATCCCTGGAGACATTCAAAGTCAGACTTGATAAGGCAACCTGATCTAGTTGGAGGTGTCCCTGCTGCCTGCTGGCAGGGGTTGGACAAGATGACCTCTGAGGGTCCCTTCCAACCTGATGTATTCCGTGGGTTCACCACTGGCTGCTTAGTGCTGGGTTTGGATTAAATCATCCTGCAAGAACTAAGCAAGCTGGGTGAAAAGCAAACAAACAACCCGACAAACAAGGCTGCATTTTGTAACTTAAGGACAGGCAGGCAGGATTCCTTTCCTCCCTGATCTCTACAAAGCTTTTCTCACTGTCACTATTGTTTATGTGGGTGTCAGGCATGAAGGAGAGGAGAACAGATTGCAGGTACGCCAAGTTCCAGCACCATCAACTGTCACGATGCAAAGAAGCTGCTTTTAAGCAAGGCTTTCAGATCACCTCCTCATTGATCAGCTGTCAGGTGTAAAACTGTGTGTGTGTATGTCCCCACACCCCATCCCCAGGGGCACGCTGGGTGATCTGCAGGGGTTCTGCAGCACCAACGGCAATAAATTAGCACTTTGCGGAGTGCCAATGTTGTATTCTCCCTAAGAGTCAGGCAGGATATTTGGGAGGGGGAAAGAAATGTAAATAGAAGGAAAATTCTGAAGCAAGATTATTGATATGACAGGACCAAAGAGCCTGGGATTCTGTGAAAAGTGCCTCTTTTCATCCCTCTAATAAGTCCATTACTTGCACTGGGGAATATTTTAAGGTCCTTTTCATGCTGAATCTGGAGTTGAGCATGCTTTGCATTTCAAGCTTTGTCTATGAATCAGTAGAAGGCAAAGTTATTTCTGCTTTAAAATAACAGGAGCAGGGAACAGCTAATCTCTTTTCATTCGGAGCCCCTTACATTATTTTACTGGACAGAGTTTGTGTTGGCTACAAAACAGGGCATTCACAAAATCCACCAGAAGGAATTTGCTCCTAAGAATGAAGCCTCGATTGCAGGATGCATAAAGCCTCCTTCTCCTGCAGGCCATTAAGAAATTCCAAATCGGAGCTGTTTTGAACAGTGACGTTAAATTAGCCTTGCTAATTCCAGTAATTCAAGCCCCCACAGAGGAGTTTACAAATCTACTAGATGAGGCCTTCCCATAATTACAATCTCAATGTGCTTTTCAGCTAAGGTGAGTTGGCACCAAAAAAAAAAAAAAAAAAAAAAAAAAAA
>VWZI01022968.1:48423-73949 GCA_013396835.1 Psilopogon haemacephalus
TTCCATTCTATTCTATTTCATTCTATCTATTCTATTCCATCCTATTCCATCCTATCCTATCCTATCCTATCCTATCCTATCCTATCCTATCCTATCCTATCCTATCCTATCCTATCCTATCCTATCCTATCCTATCCTATCCTGTCCTGTCCTGTCCTGTCCTGTCCTGTCCTATCCCCTTCATCATTTTTGTGACTCCTTGAGCAATAGGAGGTCAGGAAGTCCAGTGTGTGTTCTCTGCTGGGAATACTGACGTTGCAATCCTTCCCTTTCGTGGTCCAAACAAGAATGGAAGCACCAAAACTCTCACGGAAGAAGAATTCCCAGCAGACAATTGTCCTGCCACAGCTGCCTGTGGGTACTTGAGTCAAAACAGTTGACAGAGTGCTGGTTTTAATTTATTAGAGTAACAGTGGCATGGCTGCTGAATGTTTTGATAGCATCAGCATGTGAGAGTTTGACCTTTCTCCTGCTGATAATGTTGTCAGCACTGGCACAGCCAACTGAGACATCTTAAACTTTAGAAGCCACTCTGGTGTAAGAGGGCATCTGGTCACAAGTGGTGTTCCCCAGGGCTCGGTGCTGGAACCACTTCCCTTTAATGTCTTTATCGATGATGCGGACAAGGGGATAGAGGCATCCTCACTATGTCTGCAGGTGGCACTATACTGGGAGGGAAGGTTGGTCTGCTGGAGGGCAGGAAGGCTCTGCAGAGGGACCTGGCCAGGCTGGATTGATGGGCGAAGGGCAATTGTATGAGATTCAGCAAGGTCTGTCCCTTTTCTCTTTTCTGGGAGCCTGGGAGAAGAGTGAGGCTGAAATGAAGTTCCTGATTTCCAGGAAACTTTTATGTGTGATTCCTGTAATCCCTTCAAGTTAGGTCCTGCATTGGATGCTGGTTGGCAGCCAACTGAACATGAGCTGGCATGTGCACAGGTGGCCAAGAAGGTCACCAGCATCCTGGCCTGGATCAGCAATAGTGTGGCCAGCAGGAGCAGGGCAATGATTCTCCTTCTCTGTTCAGCACTGGTGAGGCCACACATCAAATATTGGATTCAGTTTTGGGTCCCTCACAGTAAGAAGGACATTGAGGTGCTGGAACATGTCCAGAGAAGGGCAATCAAGGTGGGAAAGGGTCCAAGCATCTTAGCCATAGGCTCAGGGCCATGAAGCAGATAAAGCCTCAAAACAGTGGTTAGGGCAAAAGCTGGTTGAAGGAGCTGTGTTCCACCAGGGGGCTGGTGGAAGTGGTGGCTGGATACTGCCATGGTGAGGTGGTGCAGGGCACAAGCCTGTCCCTTTTTGTCATTTCTGGGAGGCTGGAAGAGTTCCTGATTTCCAGGAAACTCTTATGTGTGATTCCTGTAATCCCTTCAGAAAGGCTTTGGTGCTTTCCAAGGGATTTGCAAACTGGATTATGGAACTGTTTATTTAGATTGTGCACCATGATTGTGACATTCCCAAGAGTGGTGCAGATAGATTGAAGGGGGAGGCATTAGCAAACTTGGACCTTGGAGTCTGCTTGTGTTGTCACCCTCTTGTTTTACTGCTGGCTGTGCAGATGGATGTGTCTCCAGTGCAATTGTGATGCTCTCCTATGAGCTGTGTGTTCCTGTCCCTGCTACCTGCCATGGCTGCATGTTTCAGCTGATCCAGGGATGTGCTGGGCAGGGGCCTGGGGCCAGTCTGCCTCCTGCCTTGCTCCTTCTTGGGTTAGGGACAGTGAAGATGATTTCCTTGAGCTCCACTGTGGTCTCAGCCATGAGCACTGGTTTGATGGAATCCCAGCCATGGGTCCACATCCCTGGAGGTGTTTGCAGCCAGGCTGGATGAGGCCGTGGGCAGCCTGCTCTAGGGTAGGGTGTCCCTGAGCATGGCAGGGGGGTTGGAACTAGATGATCCTTGTGGTCCCTTCCAACCCTAACTGTTTCTATGATCTTTAGGGTCCCTTCCAACCCAACCCATTCTAGGATTCTCTGACTGATTCATTCTATGTTAACCCCACCCAAGAAGCAGCAGGAGTTCATTTGGGTCTTTCTCTACAGACGTGCAGAAGGCAGTGCCAAGCCAGGTCCTGGTCTCAGACTGCAGCAGCTGTTCCTGGGGCTCCTTCCAGCTAAGGAAACATGTCCTGGAGCTGTTAAAAAGTTCCAGCCTATGAACCCAACCCTTCTTTTTCTACATAAAGTGGGAAAAGTTAGGTATGGTGACATTTCCCAGGGCCTCCTTCACCAACCTGTTTTTATAGGCTGCAGTCAGGTTGACATTGGTTTAATGCAGGGCCAGGAGGTTCTGTATTTATTTCTTTATTTTAGCAGCTTAATAGAATTAAAAGAGCTTGGCAGTACTGTAGCCTTTCAGTTCCCTTCCCTTGGCAGCTTCCTCACCTCAACCCATGCCCTGTAGAAATCACAGAATTGCTTCTGTTGGAAAAGACCTCTAAGATCAGGTCCAGCTGTCAACCTAACACCACCATGCCCACTAAACTGTGCCCCAAAGTGCCATGTCCACACATTTTTTTAACACCTCCGGGGATGGTGACTCCACCACCTCCTTGGGCAGCCTGTTCCAATGCCTGAACACTATTGCAGCAAAGAAATTCTTCCTAGTATCCAAACTAAACCTCCCCTGGTGCAACTCGAGGCCATTTCCTCTTGTTCTGTCACCTGATATCAGGGAGAAGAGAACCAAGCTCCACATGCAAACATTCCTCCCAGCACAAGCAGCTCTTCATCCTCTTCAGTGAAGTCAGCCAGGGCAAGAGAAAGAAAAGAGCAGACTGAGAGAGGATCTTCTCAATGTTTATAAAAGCCTGGAGGGTGGGTGTCAAGAAGAAGGGGCCAGGCTCTTTTCAGTGGTGTCCTATGATAAGGCAAGTGCCAATGGACACAACTGGAACACAGGAAGCTCTACTTCAATGTGAGGAAAGAATTCTTTGGTGTGAGGGTGCTGGAGCCCTGGAGCAAGCTGCTCAGAGAGGTTGTGGAGTCAGCTTCTCTGGAGACTTTCAAGACCCTCCTGGATGTGTTCCTGTGTGACCTGCCCTGGGTGACCCTGCCTTGGCAGGGGGGTTGGACTCCCTCCCATCCTGGAATTCTTTTATAAGGGCACAAAACCTCAGGGAGTTTCTCCAAGAGCAGAGGCAGGCTGAGCCCTCTGTATAGCTCCATGCCTGAGCCTCTACCTGTGGGCTGAAGAGGTAAGTCTCTGCCCAACCCATATCTTGGTGACCTGAAATCTCACTCCAGGTCATTTTCTTGGTGTCCTCAGTTGTAGCCAGGTGGAGTCTTGGTCAGTTTGATTCGTGGGCTGGGAACACTGTGCAGGCACTTTCTTTCCACATGTGCTCAAACACAGCTGCCTTTGGTTTTTCTTCTGCTTACCAGCACAAGGCAGTGATGAACGTGCAGGAATTTTGTTTGAACATTGACATTGCACGAAGATTGAAGAGGAAACATTCCTAGTTGCCCTCTTGGAGCATGAATGCCACAGACTTTGTGGCCTGGGCCCTCTTCAGATCTGGTGTCCACATCAAGTGAGTCACAAAGGAAACTGTCAGATGTTCCTGGGTGCTGTAACACAACCATGAGTTTTCTGATCAAGCATTGAGAAATGTCCTTCTGCCTTGAGGGCTGCTTTCAGCAGCTGGCATTTGGAAGGCAGGGATCAGAACAGGCTGCCCAGGGGGGTTGTGGAGTCTCCCTCTCTGGAGATATTCAAGACCTGCCTGGATGTGGTCCTGTGTGATCTGGTCTAGGTGATCCTGCTCTGGCAGGGGGGTTGGACTGGATGAGTTTTGGAGGTCCCTTCCAGCCCCTGACATTCTGTGATTCTGTGATCATTGCTGCTCACCTTAGGACTTTCTCTTCACAGGTCTTGCTAGTACATGAATGTCACTAAATGTCCTGAGCTTGGAGAGCTGAAGGACAGCAGGTAGCAAGCAAGAGCTGCCTGTCCTGGTCATATCCAGAAAGATTTTGGGAGAGAGTGAAAATGAGGCAGAAAATGTTTGGTGTGATGATGTTTGGTTTGGTCATTAGAGGAAATATGAAGCATTTCATTTTGCTCTTCTGCCACTGGGAATGTTACTTCCCAAAAATCTAGACTGTCCTGAGATCACAGAGTCATAGAGTCGCAGAATGGTAGGGGTTGGAAGATGCCTCCACTGCCAAAGCATGACAACCTAGGGCAGGTCATGCAGGAACACGTCCAGGTGGGTCTTGAAAGTCTCCAGAGAAGGAGACTCCACAACTTCTCTGGACAGCCTGCTCTAGTGCTCCAGCACCCTCACTGTAAAGAAGTTTCTGCTCATGTTGAAGTGGAACCTCCTGGGTTCCAGTTTGTGTCCATGGCCCCTTGTCCTATCACAGGGCACCACTGAAAAGAGCCTGGCCCCTTCTTGACACCCGCCCTTTGTGACCTGAGACTTGGGATGTCTCATTTGACAGCAGAGAGTTCAGAAGGGATCGCTTTTTGCATTTAGATATTGAAGTTTTCCAAGGAGGGAGGGGGTGGCTCTGTGTCTGAGTGGGCTGAGGTACATGGGGGAATCTGCAGGCACATTGCAGCCTCAGAAATCCCTTCACTTCCATTCACACTCTTCTGTTTCCAGCTTTTCCTCTTCTTTTTTCCTTTCTTTTTGTTCCCTTCCCCCCCCACCCCTTCTCCTCGAAGGATGCTTTTGGCTGTCCAAGTTTGGCTCCCTGTTTTTAAGTTCCTCTCACCTAAGTTCCTCTAGGTAGCAGCTCCTTTCCTGGACATCAGCTGGATATCAGAGCGGGGTGTGCTGCTTTGCCATGCGAGTATGAGGGCTCTGCTGCTTCCAAGTAATGATTGCTAATGAGCTTTGTTAATTTTTAATAGATTAGATGAGGCCACTTTGCTAGACACGTTTTTGCGGCTCGGCCCGGCGAGAGCAGCTCCGAAACTCTTTCACTTGCTGCCAAAGGGAGGGTGATTAATGCATCTGCAGATGCCAGCTTCTCTTCAAGGGGTGAATCTGGAGCACACCAAGGACCAAAGAGGAGTTTAATGTCTACCTGTTCCAAGTAAACACAGGCCCAGGTCCTAAATGATAGCCCTTCCTCACCACCAGCCTCCAGCCAAGGTGCGGTGGAGGAGTAGTCACTTGGATTGGGGTCATGGTGCAGCCCCTCTGCCCTTACCATGCAATGGGTTGGGTTTTGGGGGGGGGGTGTTTGTGTCCCTCTGCCCCATTGAAAGCTTGAGAACATCTGTGGGTGAGACCTTGGTGGTAATGCAGGATGTTGGGGAGCTAGGGTGTAAGTGCCAGCAACTGCCTTGTGTAGACGTGGGTCTCCATGTGGGCATGGGGCTTTGGGACATGATTTAATGGCCATGGTGGACCTAGGTTGACAGCTGGACTTGGTGGTCTTGGAGGCCTTTTCCAGCCAAAACAATTCTATGATTCTATGATTGTAGCCCAAGCAGCAGGTGTTGGAACACCTGGCTGGGACTGAGCTGAGGCTTCCTCACCTCTCTGTGCTGGATGACTTGCTCCCCGTTAAGTCAGCCTGCTTGTTGCTCTCCAGATTGCTTCAGTTTGGGGGCAACTTCTCCTGAGTCAGTGCAGGGTTTGTGGTGGTGCCTGTGGTCTTTGGGTGGCTTGCAGACGCAGGCTGCAGGCTGCAAGCAATCAGTGGCATGACAGCATAGAACAGAATCACAGAATGGTCTGTGTTGGAAGGGACCTCCAAAGGTCATCCAGTCCAACACCCTCTGCAGTCAGCAGGGACCTCCAGAGGTCATCCAGTCCAACACTCTCTGCAGTCAGCAGGGACATCCTCAACTAGATCAGGTTGCCCAGAGCCCTGTCCAGCCTCGCCTTGAATGATGGGGCCCTAATCACCTCCCTGGGCAACCTGTTCCAGTGTTCCACCACCCTCATGGTACAGAACTTGTTCCTAACATCCAATCTAAATCTGATCTTCCCTAGGTTGAAGCCATTGCTCCTTGTCCTTTCACCACAGGCCTTTGCAAACAGCCTCTCTCCATCCTTCTCGTAGTCCCCCTTCAGATGCTGGAAGGTCACTATTAGGTCTCCATGGAGCCTTCTCTTCCCTCAGCCTGTCTACATAGCAGAGGAGTTCCAAGCCCCTGCAACGCATCCAAGACATGAGCAAGGGGGAAAGTCTTGGTTTGCAAATCAGCAGTCCCAAACCCAATCCCCTTGGGTGGCTGCCCGGGCAGTTGGTTTCACCTCTGGCTGCAGAGCCGTGCCAGCCTCCCTCGGCCACATCACCGTTGGCAGCGGCGTGGTGCCGGGATAGATTTTGGGGTTGGGGGTTTTTTTCCCATCCCTTTTTTAATTTTTTTTTTTTTTCCCTTTTTCCCTTCCCAAGTCCATCTTGCCAAGAGCCACACCTCCTAAATTGCTGCGGAGGAGGAGGCAGGAAAGCAAGAGGCACAAGACCATGCACATGCTGTGCACCCATCTCGGGGATCTGGCGGCTGTGCCAACACAAGCACCGCCACCAGCCAGGGCTCAGCGCTTTAATTAGGCACCGGCGCGGCCGCACCTACGGCTGGGCTGCTGCAGCTCGTTGTGCAAGGAGGCAACCACTGGCAAACCTGTTGCTGCTCCAGGATTTGAAGTGGTAATAAGCCAGAGGGCAAAACTCTCCCTCTGCCAGGCGAAACCATGCTTGGGAGAGTTTGAAAGGGAAGTGTTTAGTCTCCAGAAGGTTGAGAGGGGATCTTGTGAGTGTCTCTAAATTATCTGAGGGGTAGGTGTCAGGATGAAGGGGCCAGGCTCTCGGCAGTGGTGCCCTGTGATAGGATGAGGAACAGTGGGTACAACTGGAAGACAGTAAGTTCCACCCCAAGGAACAGTGGGTACAAGTGGAACACAGCAGCTTCCACCATGAGGAACAGTGGGTACAAGTGGAACACAGCAGCTTCCACCATGAGGAACAGTGGGTACAAGTGGAACACAGCAGCTTCCACCATGAGGAACAGTGGGTACAAGTGGAACACAGCAGCTTCCACCATGAGGAACAGTGGGTACAACTGGAAGACAGTAAGTTCCACCCCAAGGAACAGTGGGTACAACTGGAACACAGCAGCTTCCACCATGAAGAACAGTGGGTACAAGTGGAACACAGCAAGTTCCACCTCGAGGAACAGTGGGTACAAGTGGAACACAGCAGCTTCCACCATGAGGAACAGTGGGTACAAGTGGAACACAGCAGCTTCCACCATGAGGAACAGTGGGTACAAGTGGAACACAGCAGCTTCCACCATGAGGAACAGTGGGTACAAGTGGAACACAGCAGCTTCCACCATGAGGAACAGTGGGTACAAGTGGAACACAGCAGCTTCCACCATGAGGAACAGTGGGTACAAGTGGAACACAGCAGCTTCCACCATGAGGAACAGTGGGTACAAGTGGAACACAGCAGCTTCCACCATGAGGAACAGTGGGTACAAGTGGAACACAGCAGCTTCCACCATGAGGAACAGTGGGTACAAGTGGAACACAGCAGCTTCCACCATGAGGAACAGTGGGTACAACTGGAACACAGCAAGTTCCACCATGAGGAACAGTGGGTACAACTGGAACACAGCAGCTTGCACCATGAGGAACAGTGGGTACGAGTGGAACACAGCAGGTTGCACCATGAGGAACAGTGGGTACAAGTGGAACACAGCAAGTTCCACCTCGAGGAACAGTGGGTACAAGTGGAACACAGCAGCTTGCACCATGAGGAACAATGGGTACAACTGGAACACAGCAAGTTCCACCTCGAGGAACAGTGGGTACAAGTGGAACACAGCAAGTTCCACCCCAACGTGAGGAGGAACTTCTTTGCTGTGAAGGTGCTGGAGCCCCTAGGTTGTCCTGCTTTAGATGTCCCTTCCAACCCCTACCATTCTGTGACTCTATGACTCTGTGATCTGAGGACAGTCTTGATTTTGGGAAGTAACATTCCTAGTGGCAGCAGAGCAATATGAAAGGCTTCACATTTCCTCTAATGACCAAACCAAATATCATCACACCAAGCATTTTCTGCCTCATTTTCACTCCCCCCAAAATCTTTTTGGATATGACCAGGACAGGCAGCTCTTGCTTGCTATCTGCTGTCCTTCAACTCTCCAAGCTCAGGACATTGTGGAGTCTCTCTCTGGAGACTTTCAAGACCCATCTGAATGCATTCCTGCGTGACCTCCCCTAGGTGACCCTGCTTTGTCAGGGGGGTTTGGACTGGATGACCTTCAGAGGCCCTTTCCAAGCCCTCACATTCTGTGATTCTGTATTTTGGAGGAGCAGAGGGCTGTGGATCCTGACTGTCCCCATGCTGTCATGCTCTGTGTAGCATTGTGGATAGATTCAGCTGTGGACATTGTGAAGGCACAGAGATGTGTTTGTAGTGTGAGCTGCTTACATGAGGAACCTGGAGGCTGAGGCGAGCAGAGCTTTTGGCATTCCAACAAGAAGAGTTTGGAATGAAATTGGACTGCTTCTCTAGATTGCAGGTGCAAACACCTGTGAGAGTGAAGTGGTTGGTGCCCTCGAAGTGGAGAGAGGTGGGAGCCAGGCTGAGGTTGTCTGGTCTGTGGAATCAGCAGCTCTTAGGTTTTGCATTGTAATAGGTCAACAGTGGTGAGACACTGGAACAGGTTGCCCAGGGAGGCTGTGGGTGCCCCCTCCCTGGAGGTGTTCAAGGCCAGGTTGGATGAGGCCTTGAGCAACCTGGGCTAGTGGGAAGTGTCCCTGCCCGTGGTAGGGGTGTTGGAGCTAGGTGATCTTTAATCTGCCTTCCAGCCCAAACCATTCTATGACGCTTGCTGCTTAAAAATGTTCAAGAGAGCAATGTACCCTGGAGACTAATTGTCACTGAGGGTGTAGCTTGTATGAAGGACATAGAGGCAGATGTTCACAACTGGCCACAGGAGCTGCAGGAACTTGCCAAGCTGCCCTGCTTGCCTCTGACGTTTCTGCTCCACGTGCTAAATGCTCCCTGGAAACACATGGTCACTACCCATCCCCTAGTCCCTTCACACCACAGAGCTTCCATCATCTGCAAACCAGGGCCATCACCATGTCCCTTCAAGCACTTTGGCCTGCTCCTCAGCCCCACGTGGTGAAGGCAGTGCCTTGGGCATGGCGGTGCCTGCTGAGAGGGATGCCCTCTGCTCCCATAGCTGCGGCACAGGGCACCAGCAGAGCTATCAAGTGGCTTTCATGCGTGGCCAGCCATTACCACTCTGTTACTATATTAGGTGCCTCACTGGAGCCATCTGCCAGGGCAGGCTTGGCAGGCAGGCAGGCAGCCCAGATGCCTGCCTGCGAGGTGACATTCCCTGGCTCTGGGCAGCAGCAGAGCAGAGCCAGGCGGCAGGAGCCAGGCGCTGCCTGCTGCAGGGCACTTGCCAGTGACATTTCTGTGCTTACAGAGCCACAGAGTGCACTGGGTTGGAAGGGCCCCTTGAAGAATTCAGCAGCAGACATCCTCAACTAGATCAGGTTGTTCAGGGCCCCATCAGATTTGACCTTGAATGCCTCCAGGGATGGAGCCTCCACCACCTCTTTGGGCAACCTGCCTCACTATTTTACCACCCTCATTGTGCAGAACTTCTTCCTAATGTTTGGATACAGACTGGAACAGAGAAGGTTTCACCTCAACACGAGGAGAAGCTTCTTCACTGTGAGGGTGGCAGAGCCCTGGAGCAGGCTGCCCAGAGAGGTTGTGGAGTCTCCTTCTCTGGAGACTTTCCAAACCCACCTGGATGCATTCCTGTGTGAACTACCCTAGGGGATCCTGCTTTGCCAGGGGAGTTGGACTTGATCTCTGGAGGTCCCTTCCAACCTCTAATGTTCTGTGACTCTGTAACTCTGAGATAGGACCTGGCATGCTTGGCTTGCATTCAGGGAGGGTGGCAAAGCAGAGCTAATGATTGACTCTTACTTTAAGAGGATTATCTAATCCAAAGCCCAGAGGACAAGAGGAGCCAAAATGAGTGAGGATTGAATATGTAATTAGTGCAGATTGTTGGTAATGCCCTCGGGACCCCCACTGATGGTAAACAGAAACAGACTTTTTTTTTTCTTTGTTTCCTTCCCACCAAAAAGAGAAAAAGAGAAACAAAACAAAACAAAAACGAACAAACAAAAACCCTTTGCAGGCCAAAGGGTCACTTTGTGGTAGAAACTGGTTGCAAATCATAGAATCACAGGATTGTTTTTGTTGGAAAAGTCCTCTAAGATCACTGAGTCCAACCTTCAACCTAACACCACCATGGCCATTAAACCATGTCCCTGAATGCCATGGCCACAGGGTTCTTGAACACCTCCAGGGATGGGGACTCTGCCACCTCCCTGGGCAGCCTGTGCCAATCCCTGACCCTGCTTGTGCCGTTAAAGACCTTGCTGAAACATTCTTTGGGTTCAAATCCCTTTGCTAAACTAATTGCAAGAGTAGTTAGTTCCTGTGTGTTCTCATCCTTTGGCTAGGATGGCAGATAGGAGAATATTCTGCCCCAAAAGCTCTGCTGATCAGTTGCAGATGGCTGGCCTGGAAGCAGCTGGGTGCCTGATGGTGTTGTGACCCCCATGGGGCATCTTTTAGGCTTTGGGAGCCTTTGAAGTGTATGCAAACACCTTTCCAAACACAGCAGGACAGGCTCTCATTGCCCCTATGGGATGTTGTACAGAGGAGTCTTGTGTGAAGCAACCAACTGCAAAACAATCCTCAGTGATTTTACTAACTCAAAATTCCTCCCCTTGTTCTGAAGAGATGGACTTGGGAAAATGGGGTGGTAGAGCCAACTGCCCTGGAGCCTGAGCATCATCTCTTGTGCCACAAGAGTTGTTCTCCAGGGCTCAGTGCTGGGCTCAGTTCCCTTTAATGTCTTTATCAGTGATCTGGATGAGGGGATTGAGGCTCCCTCAGTGAGTTTGCACTAAGCTGGGTGGGAGTGTTAGTCTGCTGCAGGGTAGGGAGGCTCTGCAGAGGGACCTGGCCAGGCTGGATTGATTGGCTGAGGTCAATGGGATGAAATTCAATGAGGCCAAGTGCTGGGTCCTGCACTTGGGTCACAACAACCCCATGAATGCTCCAGGCTTAGGGCAGAGTGGCTGGAAACTGCCCAGCAGAGAAAGCCCTGGAGGTGCTGTGTGACAGCCATTTGAACACGAGCCAGTGTGTGCCCAGGTGGTGGAGTCACCATCCCTGGAGGTGTTCAAAACACATGTAGACCTGGCACTCTGGGGCATGGTTTAGTGGGCATGGTGCTGTTGACTTGGACGTTGCACTCAAAAAGGCCTTTTGCAGCCAAAAAGATTGTATGAGTGTTTTGTCCTGTGCTTGGAAAGCAGCAGGGGACAGGCAGAGGTGGCCTCGCAGGTGACAGCTTTTCCTGCTCTGTCAGAGGGTGTGCAGCTCTGGAAGGCAGTGGCACATCTGTGCTCATAAGTGGAAAACCAGGAACGCTATGGAGAAGAGGAATGGCAACATTTGTGGGAATTTCCTGCAGTGGGAGTCTACCAGGAAGGTTTTGCCCGCATCTGGCCCTTTGTGCGTGTGGATATCTGCTGCCTTGCAACCATTTCTGACCTTCTTCGATGGCCTGGGCTGACTCAGTTGTCACACTTCTGTTTTGCAATGTTTGGATATTTTTGATGAAGAAATCCTGCCTGTTTGCCTTGGCAGTGGTGCTCCTTGGATTGCTGTGGTGTTTTTTAGCCAGAGTGTTTGTTCAGCCTCTTGGATTGTGTCTCAGGGGTGGGGTGGGATGATCAAACACGTCAGTATGCTGGTGAGCCACAAGGGCTTGTGAAAGCCTTGAGCCAGGGTCTCTTCTGATGGAAACCATCAGCTTCCTCCACTTCCAAAGGGGATGAGACAAATAAGCTTAACTAATTCCCATCCAGGTGGGAAGCTTGGACATCAGAGAGATGGCAACAGCATGGGAAAGAGACTGAGGAAACTTGACCTTGAGTCAAGCCTGGGTGCAGCCTCTTGGGCCTGATGTTCAGCAGGTGGACTCAGGCTAATGGCATCTGAAAACACCTTTTGATTTTTTTTTCTTGGCCCTCAAGCCTGCTGGTTTCTTGCCTTTCCACATTATCTATTTAAGCTTTTTTTATTCCTCCTTGTCCCAGGGAGAGAAGTGTGGCTGTGCCTTGCTGCTCAGCAGGTCCTATGCAGCCAGTGATGGGTCGTCAGGAGCTTCTCCCCTGTTAATGTCTAAATTTTTATCCTGGACATTTTCTTGTGTTGGAAGTGCTATGTGCTTCATCTCAAAGTTCTCCTGTTGCAACAGGAGCATGCCTGACACATTCCTTACTGCCCAGTGCTTTGCTGAGGTGGACAAGGGGATGGGATGGATGGGTAGGTTTAGACTAGATATTAGGAAAAGGGTTTTGTTTTTCCCAGCAAGAGTGGTCAGACATTGGAATGTGCTGCCTAGGGAGGTGATGGAGTCACCAACCTTGGATGTGCTTAAAAGTTGTTTGGATGTAGTGCCTGTGGATATGGTTCAGGGTGGACCTTGTAGAGTAGGGATATGGGCTGCACTTGGTCCTGAGGGGCTTTGCCAACCTGAATGTTTTTGTGATTCTGTTGTGAGGAGCATATTTTGCACATGCTCATGTAAGGCTGCAGAAACACAGATCACAGGATCAGAGGGTTGGAAGGGACCTCCAGAGATCATCTAGTCCAAGCTCCCTGCCAGAGCAGGACCAGAGAATCTAGCTCAGGTCACACAGGAACACATCCAGACAGAGCTGGAAAGCCTCCAGAGAAGGAGACTCCACAACCTCTCTGAGCTGCCTGCTCCAGTGCTCTGGGACCCTTACAGTCAATAAGTTCTTCCTCATGTTGAGGTGGAACTTCCTGTGCTGTAGTTGACATCCATTACCCCTTGTCCTATCCCAGGGCACAACTGAGAAGAGTTTGTTCCCTCGCTCTGGGAGGGGCACCAGGCTGCCCCAGTTACCCTGCTGCTGCTGGTGGGGCCTCGATGTGGTGCTAACCTCCTCTCTCCTTCTGCTTTCAGAGCTGGCCTACGACCTGGATATGGATGACACTTCTGCAACCAAGCAGCTTCTGAACCAGCAAAGCAAAGACAGTGCCACAGTGCCCAGGAGCAGGAGTCCCTGCCCCAGGCCTGCCGCTACCACCGCCCTGGTCCTTCTACTGCTGCTGGGCCACTGGCTGTGAGTGGTGCTGGTGGCATCACTTGGTGTCTCTCCATACCTTTGTTTTTTTCTAATGAGGAAGACATTTGGAACCTCTTCTGAAATTTATGCACATTTCCAAAGATAGGGCAGATGACTTGAGCTGGATTTGTAGCTGATATGGCATCTCCACACCAGAACAACCTCCCAAGCAAAGCATTTGCTCGTGGGAGACGAAGAAATCCATAGCAGGGCTGGATAAAGATAATCCTGTTTGACATCAGAAGGTTCATAACAAATTGTGTTCCTCGCAGTTTCAGAAGATTGAGGTCTCCCTTGCTGTGAAGCTGAAAACCACATTTCACCTGGAGTTGCTGGAGTGTGCACAGGGCACATCCATGACCTGTGAAATGCTCCCAGCAGCTCTCAGCCACCTGATCCTAGCTGACTGCCTACGGATTTTGTCTGTAGCTCAGGCAGATTTTTTTACTTACTCCAAATACAAGGCTCACCCCTAGGAACCTGCCCAGCCACACGACATGGAGGGTGTATAAAGAGAGAAGATCTAACGTGTGGCAAGAGGGAAGATGCTGTCTGGTCCTGGAGGAGCAATGCCATGGACACATGCCCTGGTGGGCACGAAGCACACCTGCGCCGTGGCAAGTGCCAGGCGATTTTGCTCCTCGCCTCCCAGCCAGGCCCTGGGAAGCCCTTCGAGTGCAAGTGGTTGGTCTCCACCAGCACCCTCGTGGCCCGTGCCATGCCCTGGTTTTATTCTTCAGAGGTGAAGCAGCTCCTTTCCCACGGGAAATGTGCACAGCTAGCTGGAGCCCAGGGACATAGGGGTGGATGTGCACACCATGCGCTGCCGGATGAGCAGCAGGCGTCCAACGCGTTGTGCTACGAGGGAGGAAGAGAAAAAGGATTTGCAGGAGCCCCAGGCAGAGCAGATTCTTACTCATGTGTTTCTTTGCATGTTCCTTTACTTAAGCTATCTCTAAAATAAAGGTCGGTTGCTCTGTAAGCAAGGGGCTGTAAGTGTGTATGTGTGTGTGTGAGTGAGTGAGATGATGCTCTGCTTTGTTCCTGCAGTGGGCAGCCCTGGAAATGCCAACAATGGCCAGCTTGGGGGCACCACAGAAAGGCTTGGCTTAGTCTGATGAAACAGATGGGTTGGGGCCAGGGAGTGTTGCATTTGGTTTGGTTCCTGGCCAAGATGGTTACACGTTGCTGTTGGAGATGCTGCCTTTACTAGAGTGATTCTACCTGCAGCATCTTAAGCCCCAGTGTGTGCCTGCTCACATGCAGCTGCCTGCCTTAAGCGTTTCTCTGCTCCACACTGTCTTAAGCACAACTCGAGGCTGCTGAGAAAGGTCAATCCAAATCATGCAGGCAGGTGTTTGGAGGCTGAAAACTTTGTCCAGTGAAAGCAGTGGGGCTCATCTGGCTGACCCTGATTTGAAGCACAGGTGGAGGGTGTGCAGAACAGGTCTTGTGAAGAGCAGCTGGGGGAAATGGAGTTGTTTCGTGTGGAGAAGAGGAGGCTGAGGGGAGACCTCATTGCTTGCTACAACTCCCTGAAAGGAGGTTGGAGCCAGGTGGATGTTGGTCTCTTCTCTCTAGTATCAGGTGATAGAACAAGAAGAAATGTCCTCAAGTTGCACCAGGGGAGGTTTAGGTTGGAGATAAGGAAAAATGTCTTTGCTGCAAGAGTGGTCAGGCATTGGAAAAGGCTGCCCAGGGAGGTGGTGGAGTCTCCATGCCTGGAGGTGTTCAAGAAATGTGTGGCAATGGCACTATGGGACATGGTTTAGTGGCCATGGTGGTGCTGGGTTGATGGTTGGACCTGATGATCTCAGAGGGCTTTTCCAACCACAGCAATTCCATAGTTCTGTGACCTCCAGTTCATTGCTTGTGATGCAGAAGAGTCGACTTGGGTTAAGCCCCAGCTGGTTACTGCTCAGGGGTCTGTCCTCTGACCCTCCAACCCCTCATGCCCCACCCACATGAGGGTGAGGCTGGGGCTGTTTGGGTAGTGCTGGTGCCATGCAGTGTTGCTGTAACTGCTGATTTTGCAGAGTCATGCCAGCATCACAGCTGTTGGTACAAATATGTTTGTGTTTTCTGTGCTCACAGCATGCTGCAGCTCTCTCCATCTGTCAGGATTGGTGCTTGCTGGGGAGCCCTTGGGCTGAAGGGGTCCCCAGTGCATGGGGATGATGTGTGAAGATCCACTGGCAGAGGCACCTCTTCTGGGCTGGATTAGAAGGGCTGTGGCGAGTAGGTCGTGAGAGGTTCTTCTCCCCCTCTACTCTGCCCTGGTGAGGCTGAATCTGGAGTACAGTGTCCAGTTCTGCCCCTCCCAGTTCAAGAAGGATATAGAACTGCTTGAGAGAGTCCCTCACAGAGCCACAAGGATGATGAAGGCAGTGGAATATCTTCCTTACAAGGAGAGCCTGAGGGAGCTGAGGCTTGGAACTTGCAGAGGAGGAGCCTGAGGTGACCTCATGCATGTTGATAAAGATGTAAAGGTGAGTACCAAGAGGCTGGAGCCAGGCTCTGCTGGGTGATGCCCAATGCCAGGACAAGAGGCAATGGTGGAAGTTAAGGCATAGGAAGTGCCGTGGAAACATGAGGAGGACTTTTTTTCCTGTGAGGGTGACAGAACTCTGGAACAGGCTGCCCAGGGGGGTTGTGGAGTCTCCCCCTCTGGAGATATTCAAGACCTGCCTGGATGTGCTCCTGTGTGCTCTGGTATAGGGTCCCTTCTCTGGCAGGGGGGTTGTAGTGGATGAGCTTTGGAGGTCCCTCCCAGCCCCTGACATTGTGTGATTCTGTGATTGACCCTCCTGCTGCTTTGCTCTGGCTCTGGCCCAGCTCTCTCCTCCATCCCTGCTCCCCGTGCTGCAGCTGCCCGTGCCTGACAGCTTCTGCTCCACCAAAGGGAATATTTTATCAGTGCCACCTGACTCCCCATTGCATCTTCCCTTCTGATCATTCTCCTTTCATCTTCCTGCAGCTCTGGGGGTGGGAGCAGGCCACTGGGATTGCTTTGGAAAAAAATGTGCTGCTTCTGTCTCGCCAGCTATTGCTGATACCAGCACAGGGATGTCCTCTCTTCTCATATGAGGCTGGGATCCTTGCAGTGGTTCCCAATGACAGGACAAGGGGCAGTTGCTTGGACTCAACAATCTTACAAGGTTTTTCCAACTAAAAAAAAAAAANGCTTGGCAAATTTCCCCCTTCAAAGGGCAAAAAAATTAAAAAAAAAAAAAAATCTATGATTCTCCCCATCTGGAGTACTGTGTCCAGTTCTGGCCCCCTCAGTTCAGGAAGGACATAGAGCTGCTTGAGAGAGTCCAGCACAGAACCACAAAGGTGATGAAGGCAGTGGAGCATCTTCCTTACAAGGATGATCTTGATAAAGATGTAAAGGTGAGTACCAAGAGGCTAGAGCCAGGTTCTGCCAGGTGATGTCCAATGACAGCAGAAGAGGCAATGGTGGAAGCGGAGGCATAGGAAGTGCCATGGAAACATGAGGAGGAATTTGTTCCCTGTGAGGGTGACAGAACAGGCTGCCCTGGGGGGGTTGTGGAGTCTCCCCCTCTGGAGATATTCAAGATCTGCCTGGATGTGTTCCTGTGTGACCTGGTGTAGGTGAATATGCTCTGTCAGGGGGGTTGGACTGGATGAGCTTTTGAGGTCACTTCCAGCCCCTGACATTCTGTGATTTTGTGATTTAATCTGTGATCCTTTAGGCAGCAGGATGGGAAGGTGGCACTGGCCCTTCTGCACTGCATGTCCACTGTGCTTTCCCTCTCTCTCATGGGGATGAGGCAGCAGCCCTTGCTGTGTATCTCACACAGCCCAGTGAGCTCTCCCGCTGACTCTCAGATGCTGATGCTGATAGTTGTCAGTGGAAGACTCCTCTGTAGCATGCTGAGCCTTCTTTCCCATTGCTGTGTAACAAAGCCATGCTCATGGGAGACTTTGTTAGGATAAGAGAGTGCAAAAATCCCAGGCTTTGGAGTCCCTACCTGCCAAGTTTATGCAATAATGCACCACAGCTTGATAAAAAGCTGTTGGATTTACTCTCTGGTGGGTTCCTGCATGTCTTTTAACACAGCTTTTTGCAAAGGATGCCCTGGCCACCAAAGGGGAGTACAGCTGGTGTCCAGTGTCATGACAAATAGGGAATAATTGATCCCTATTTGTCTCTCCACCACGTGCCACCTCTGTGTTCTGTGACCTGTGCTGCCCTGGGATGGGACGTGTCCATTAGGAGATGGCCACTGTCACCTCTCCTGTGCATGGTGTTCATAGATCCATAGAATCATTTAGGTTGGAAAAAAATCATCATTGAGTCCAACCATTAACACTACTCTACCAGGTCCACCACTAAGTCATATCCCCCAAACACCTCATCTACACAGTGTTTAACCTAGACCATGTCCCCAGGTGCCATGTCTGCACCTCCAGACTCCACCACCTCCCTGGGCAGCCTGTGCCAGTGCCTGAGAACCCTTTCTGTGATTTCTTTTTTTGCCTTAATGACCAGTCTGAACCTCCCCTGGCACAGCTGATGTCATTCCCTCTTGTTCTAGAACTTGTTACCAGGGAGAAGAGATCAAGACCTACATCACTGCAGCCTCATTTCAGGGAGCTGTAGAGAGCAATGAGGTCTGCCCTCAGCCTCCTCTTCTCCACACTAAACACCCCCAGCTCCCTCAGCAGTCCTGTTCTCCAGACCCTTCACCAGCTTTGCTGCCCTTCTCTGGACATGTTCCAGCACCTCAATGTCCTTCTTGCAGTGAGGGGGCCAAAACTGAAGCCAAGACTCAAGCTGTGGCCTCACCAATGCTGAGGGGCTGAAGGGGGCTACAAGAGATCTGAGGAGGGACTTTTTGCAAGGGCTGGTAGTGATAGGATGATGGGCTGGAGGAGAGGAGATTGAGCCTGGAGATGAGGAAGAAATTCTTTAGAGTGAGGGTAGTGAGACACTGGCACAGGTTGTTCAGGGAGGCTGTGGCTGACCCCTCCCTGGAGGCATTTAAGACCAGGTTAGATGAGGCCTTGAACAGCCAGGTCTAGTGGGAAGATGTCCCTGCCCATGTCTGGGGGTTTGGAACTGGGTGATCTTGAAGGTCCCTTCCAACCCACCCCATTCTGAACCTGTGATCTGTGGGTAGGTTTGCGAGAAGCCATAAATCGGCGGTGGGGAGGGGGGCAGGTGTCAGGAGGTGGTGGGGAGATGCAAACACGTGCTCAGCATGTGCAACCTGTTTCTGTACTAACCATGCATCGAATTATAATTTAAAACCAAAATATTTTCCTTGGATGGGGAGTCTCAGTTCATTAATCAGTTGACTAATAGTTGAGCGCTGGAGTGGTATCACCTAACGCGCTGAGCAGCTGCTGCAAACAGCTGCTGCCCACGGCTCGTGCTGCTTTGGGAGGTGAAATGTAGAATGCCTGGGCTTTGGCTCTCAGGGGCTTGCTTCAGAATTGCTCATTCATCTCCATCAGCAAAGCCCTCGAGTGAGAAGCCAGCAGGGATGTGAGGCTCGGTTCACCAGGGCTTCCAGCTGAAGCGCAATCCCCATGGCACGGAGGATGAGGAGAGCACCAAGCGTGCTGGCAAGCCTGCTGGTGGGCTTGCCCTTGATGGTTTGCCTGGGGGATACAGGGAAGCCTCTGCCCCCAGGGGCTTGGATTGGCTCTTCAGGCAGAAGCACTGTGTGCTGAGCTATAGCTAGGGTGAGGGAGATGCCACCAACAAAGTGGGCAGCTCCCCAGCCCTGGAAGGTGCTCAGCTGGAGCAGGCTGGGGTCCTGGAGAGCTGGAATGCTGGGGACCACTGCGCTGGGAGGCAACAAGGTGATCTCCTTGCACTGCCTCCTGCCCTGCTTTTTTGGCAGCTGCTGGGCTGTGGTGGGGCCTTTTCAGCTGCACAGTGTGTTGAGCAGGCTGCTGGTGAAAACCAGACATGGGATGTTACATAAGTCTCTAAAACAAAGTACAGGAAACCACACAAAGACCTCAAAATGCTCAAAACAGAGCCACATGTGCTGCTGAGATGCCTCCATCCAAAATGCAGCTCAGTGGTGGAACCAGCCAGAGCCAAGGCATAGGACAGCATTAAACGGCCATGGTGGTCTTAGGCTGACAGTTGGACTTGATGATCCTAGAGGCCTTTTCCAACCAAATTCTATGATTCTGCTGTAAGACCACTGGAAGTGTCCTGCCCTGCAGCCTGTCTCACCTAAGATCTCATCTCATTTTGTTCCCAAACACTTGAGTGCCTCAGTGGGGATTTCTCTGACCTTCCCAGTAGCTTGGCAGCTTAATGATTGACAAATGCTGCTAAAGCCTTACCAGGTCACACCTCAGAAGCAGGTGTCTGTTCCCAGAAACACAGGGATTTTTCTGTGGGAGCTCCACAGCTGGTGGGAGCTCAGCTGGGCATCAGCAAATTCCTTGTGTGTTATTTGTCACGTTAGCAAGGAGCCAGGTATGGAGGTGTCAGGGGGTGTGAAATTTGCTATCAGAGAGGAACAAGATGAAACCATCACGTTGGTCCTCAGCAGGGGAATTTGGATTTTCTGTTAGGGACACTAAGATGCTGAGGGCACTGGAACATCTCTCATATGGGGAAAGGCTGAGCAAGCTGGGGCTGGTTAGCCTGGAGAAGAGGAAGCTAAGTGGGATCTGATCAGTGCTTACAAATATCTAAGGGGTGGGTGGCAGGAAGATGGGGCCAGGCTCTTCTCAACAGTCCCCAGTGAGAGGACAAGAAGTAAGGACACATACTTGAACATAAGAAGTTCCATCTAAACATGAGGAGGAATTTCTTGACTTTGAGGGTGGCAGAGCACTGGAGCAGGCTGCCCAGAAAGGTGGTGGAGTCGCCATCTCTGGAGACTTTCAAGGCCCACCTGGATATCTTCTTGTGCAACCTTCTCTAGGTGATCCTGCTCTGGCAGGGGGTTGGATTGGATGGTCTCAGAGTTCCCTTCCAGCCCCTAACCACTCTTTGATTCTGTGACATGGTGAAACTTTCCATGTGAAGACAGTTGGTGCCTCGTGTTCAGCTCCAGCCTGCAGCCTGCTCGTGGGAGACCTCACCAAGAAGTAAAAAGTAGGCAAACCCCAAAACTCAAAGCCACAAACAACTCCCTACATAAGCTTGTCAAAACATTCCTGAAGGGCATTCCCTGGGGATGAGGTAATTAAAATTTGGGTATAGGCAGATGAAGCAGGCCTGGCATGTTTATGCAGTCAGTGCCTCTACTGCCTTCAGATGCAAACCCCAGCAGAAAAGCAGTCAGGGCTAATCAAAGGGAGTTTACTTCAGCAAACTTTGTAGCCTTCTGAAAACAAACATCTTGGTGCTGCTTTGCTCAGAGCGTGCTAGGATCTGAAGCACATAGCACACACAGTCATAGGACCACAGAATCCTTTTGGTTGGAAAAGACCTTGAAGATCGTCAAGTCTGACCACCATCTCACTACCAAGCTTGGTTCCTTCTTATGTCCTCTGACCATCATAGTAGGAGCAGGAGGAACTTGAATCTGCTCTTGAGTTGCAGAGGGTTAACAGGTTGTTAACAGGTGACACCTGCAAAGATGAAAGTACCCAGAAGGAGCAGATACTTTCAACTTGCCTAAGTCTCAGATAGTTAAAAATAACCACCAGATGTTCTCCTGGGGAACTTGAGCAGGATGAGAAGGTGCTCTGGGTTGCCAAGCATGAATTGCCCGTAGAAAACAGCATTCCCACCAACACCCTAGTGCCCAGCTCACAGTGAAGCATGTCCCAGCCCTGCAGCCCAAAGGAGTTGGAGAGCTAAAACAAACGCTGGCTGCTGTGCATTGCTACCTCAGACCACTTTATGGCAATGGAAGAGCCCCATCAGGGACTCTTTAGGGTTATTTCAGGTTAGAGATGTGACAGAAACCCTTGGAGGGGGTGGGAAGGATGAATGTATTTTGACACTGTCCTGCTCTCCTACTTCAACTCCTGCTCACCTGTTGGGAAGAGGTGGCTGGGCTGGTCCACACCATTGCTGACTGCACTTTACCTCCAGCAGTTCAAGCCCATCAGATGCCTTTCTGAATCTGGCAGCTCTGTAAATTGTCTCCTACCCACAGTTGCTGCTGCTTTCTGGCCCAGGTGTAGTAAGGAATGTCACTGACGTGGGGAGGAACCACCAGCTGAGGATGCTGGTATGGGACCATCCTTACCTTCTCAGCACCTCCATATGTGCTACAGAGAGTGAGGAAGACCAAGGCCCAAGGTAGGAAATGCAGAGAGGTAACACCTCTCTGAGAGTCACAGGGGAGGGGACAGTGAGTTTCTGTTCTAGTCCATTGTGATGCTGCTTGGGGTGGGGATGGAGGCTGAACCAGTTAGAAGTTCTATAATGAAAAACTGCTGCAGGAAGGGAAATCTTCATAGGCACAACCTCGTGAATGCTCCAGGCTTGGGGCAGAGTAGCTGCAAAGCTGCCCAGCAGAGAAAGAGCTGGGGGTGCTGGTCAGCAGCTGGGTGAACATGAGCCAGTCTGTGCCCAGGTGGCCAAGAAGGCCACCAGCATCCTGGCCTGGATCAGCAACAGTGTGGCCAGCAGGAGCAGAGATGTGATTATCCTCACAGAGATGTGATTATCCTCAGCACTGGTCAGGCCATACCTTGAGTCCTGGGTTCTATTTTGGGGCCCTTGCTCCAAGAAGGACATTGAGGGGCTGGAGGGGGTCCAGATAGGGTGGTAAGGATCCGGAGAACAGGACTGGTAAGGAGCAGCTGAGGGAACTGGGGTTGTTTAGTGTGGAGAAGAGGAGGCTGAGGGGAGACCTCCTTGCTTTCGACAGCTCTCTGAAAGGGGGTTGGAGACGTGGGAGTTGGACTCTTTTCTCTAGTATCAAGGGCTAGAACAAGAGGAAATGTCCTCAAGTTGCAGCAGGGGAGGTTTAGGTTAGATATTCAAAGAAACTTCTTCCCTGAAAGGGTTCTCAAAGACTGGCACAGGCTGCCCAGGGAGGCGGTCAAACCCCCACCCTTAGAGGCATTTGAAAGAAGCAAAGATGTGGAGCTGAGGGCCATGGTTTAGCTCCAGCCCTCATGGAGCTGGAGTATGGTTGGACTGGATGAGCATAAAGGTCTTTTCCAACTGAAATGCTTTTGTGAGAACAGGGATTGCCTTTGGCCCCATGGTGCTCAGGCAGAGAGAGCAGGTGGAGAAGTGAGCTGGGCACTCTGTGGCAGTGCTGGAGGAGAAGCTACTGCTGGTCCTCCTTCCCCTCACGCTGTTGATGAGGCTGAAGGATTTCACCATGAGTGATTTCTGTTCCCAGAGACAAACAGAGAAGCTCACTGGAGCTGGGACTGACTTCTTCCCCTGTGGGGCCACCGCTTATGGGGACACAGGTGACAGACACAGCAGCAGGGGGAGGTGCAGTGACTGCCACAAGTGAGCTGATGTCTTCAGTTTTGGGAGGCAGAGCAG
This sequence comes from Psilopogon haemacephalus, assembly GCA_013396835.1. Lineage (NCBI taxonomy): Eukaryota > Metazoa > Chordata > Aves > Piciformes > Megalaimidae > Psilopogon > Psilopogon haemacephalus. The sequence goes on from VWZI01022968.1 coordinate 71,070, forward strand.
AGGGTGAGGGAGAAGCAAGGAGCACGCCGGATGTCTCAGAACAAGGTGCAAGAAGGGTGGGAACACTGAGGGAAGGAGGATATCCTGGGCTGCTCGGTGTGGCTGTCAGAGTCACTTCCCTCTGCAGAGACTGCCACAACAGTCACTCACTCCTGAGGAGGAAGAGAGCTCTTCCCTAGGATGGCATCAGAATGTAATAACTGCAGCAGCAGTAACAACCCTCTGCTCTGGAGCTCTTCCCAGGACCAGGGATGAAGGCTTTGAGCTGGAAGAGGGGACATCTAGGCTGGAGATTAGGAGGAATTTTTTTCCTGTGAGGGTGGTGAGACACTGGAAGTGGTTGCCCAGGGAGGTTGTAGATGCTCCCCCTTTGAAGGTGTTCAAGGCCAGGTTGGATGAGGCCTTGAGCAACCTGTTCTAGTGGGAGGTGTCCCTGCCCATGGCATGGAGTTGGAACTGGATGGTCTTTTTTAAGGTCCCTTCCAGCCCAACCCGTTCTGTGATTTCTGCACACTCACTCAAAGCTCTGCTTGCCTGAAACCTTTTCTTCCCAGTCTCTAAAGAATGATCATTTTAGGCAAGCCATAGATAATTTAATTATTCTTCAGGAGCCTGATCCATCCTTGTTGCCTGCTGGGCTGCCAGACTCCACCTCTGGCACTGTCTGGCAGAAAGAAGCCCTTGGTTATCCTGACCCTGATCTGCTAATGCAATCTCTAAAGGGGTAACTCAAGGTTCCGGTGGCTGTGGGGTGAGTGGATCCCTGAGCCCTGTTGAGATGCCTTTTACCACCTCTTTTGCACAGCCTCAAGTGGCATTGTATGGTCAACGCTCTGGCTCTGCTGTTTACTCTTGATCTCATTCCTGACAGTTTGAGGCAGGCATGAGGATGGTTTGCAGGGCTGCTGGGAGTCATGCTCTGGGCTCCTGGGGAGGGATTCACTCCTGAGTGTCTGCCTTGTCCCTCCAAAAGCCAAGGGAGATCTGTGAGCAGGGGCAGCCATGGTTCAGGCAATAAAACTGCTGCTACCTGAGGTGCATAGTAAGGTCAGAGCAAGGCGTCACCAGCTTGGTTTATGGAGGGTGCTTAGTGCATTCAGGTGGGATGAGGAGATCTTTCCTCATGTGTCTAGTCCAGCCAAACCTGCTCTGCCCCTTTCAGGGTGGGGGGCCTCTGCTACAAATTCTTCTTAGCCTTGGGGAATATTTGACCAAGGGATTTGTGCATTTCGTGGTGCTTCTACCCAAGGCAGTCACAGGCAGCCGAACGTGCTCAATAAAATTTCATTTGCTCTGTGTTCCCAAGTGTGAAAAGCACTGAGGTGAGCACCTGGTGTGGAAGGTGCTAATGCTTCACATACCACCCCCCACCCCATCACTTTTCAGTGCTTCGTTCCATGGAGCCCTGAGCAGATACACACTGACACTAATTTCCAGGCTAATTAAAGCCTTCGTTTTAATTTTGTTTTAATCCACTTGAAAGCACCCCTCTGAGCGAGGCCAGATGCTCCTGCTTTTGAAGCATGTTTCTGCTGGGGGCTTGAGAACATCCCATAGCCTCCGTGGTGCTGTCGTGGAGGGCATCTTCAGTGCAGACATGGCTCATTGCTCCAAACAACGGGAGGATGTGAATCAAGAGTGACACCTGGAGAAGCAGCACTGCTTCACCTCGCCTTCCTTGTGACCTTGTTTGGGGAGCAGGCTGCCCCTGGGCACCCTTTGCAAGGTTCTGTGCATGCCAAAGAGAGGAGGGCAGGCTTGCAGGGCTGGGGATGGAGAGGAGGGGACACAGTGAAAAGGAGAGATGGGACACTCCCTGCAGGTGTTCAAGGCCAGGCTGAATGAGGCCCTGAGTAACCTGGTCTAGTGGAAAATATCTCTGCCCATGGAAGGGGTTTGGGTCTTGATGATCTCACAGGTCCCTTCCAACCCAAACCATTCTATGACGCAGGGGGGGAAGCTGGCAGCAATCGTTCAGAGTCCAAGGTGAACTTCCTGTCCACACAGCCCACCTCTGGCAAGATGCAGCAGCAGCTGCACCGTGTCCCAGTGATGCCCATCTGCACCAGGTCCTGCAGCTGTGATATGACTTAAGTGAGGTCTCTTCTAATCCCTAACGTTCTGCAAATTAGTGACTCAGCGATTCTGCCAATTGATGACTCTGTCATTCTGTGAATTAGTGAGTTTGTGAATTTACCATTCTGTGAATTTAAGATGCTGTGATCCAGTGACTCAGCGATTCTGCCACTCGGCAGGTCTGTGAATTAGCGATTCTTCAATTCAGTGACTCAGCAATTCTGTGAAGTAGCGATTTTGCAACTCTCTGAATTAATGATTTTTCGATTCAGTGACTCAGCAACTCAGCAATTCTGTGAACCAGCGGTTTTTCAATTTGGTGACTCAGCGACTCAACGATTCTGTGAATTAGCAATTTTTTAATTCAGTGACTCAGTGACTCGGTGATTCTGTGAATTAAAAACTTTTCAATTTGGTGACTCAGCAACTCAGCAATTCTGTGAATTAGCAATTTTTCAATTCGGTGACTAAGTGATTCTGTGAATTAGCGATTCTGTGAATTAGCTATTTTTTTGATTCAGTGACTCAGTGATTCTGCAGTTCTGTGAATTAGCAAAACTTTGATTCAGCAAGTCTGTGATTTTGCAAATCTGCGATTCTGTGATTCAGAAATCCTGTGAATTAGCAATTCAGCAATTCTGTCAATTAGCAATAGGTTGATTCTGCGATTCAGTGACTCTGCAAATTAGTGATTCTGCAATTCCATGACTCAGCAATTCTGTGAATTAGCGATTCTGCAAGACTGCTGCACACCAGCTGATCCACTGCAGGATAACCAGTGTCTGATTAATATTTTTTTCCACA
>VWZI01022969.1:0-47490 GCA_013396835.1 Psilopogon haemacephalus
TTGGGCTCAGGGTGGGGGCAGCTAGCCTCAACCCAATACACCCACGGTCCCTATCTCTGCCTGCATCCTGTGGTTATCCGGGCAATGTATCAGGCAGATGGCTTTTGCCTGTCTGTACAAATAAAGTCTGCGGAACAGGTGGTAAAACCTGCAAGTGTGCCTGTGATGATAGCCAAGGTGCCTGTATCATACCACAGTTGAGAGCAGTCTGGCCACCCATGCCCAGAATTAACCCATCAGGACGCTCCGCCTCGATGACCTCTGTGACAAACTGCGGAGTGATGGGGAGGAAGTAGACAGCATCAGCTTGCTTTAAGCCAGTCTCATTGGTCTGCACGGAAGCAATATTTGGGTTCATGAGGACTGTTCTCACATTTTCCTCCTGAAAAACATGAAAATCTGCATTAAAATTTGGCATATGAAGAGAAATGTCTGACAGCAGCAGCAGCAACAAGAGGAGATGGGGTTCAACGAGCAATTCACCACTAACAAAACTCAAAAAGCCTGGGTCCTTGTGTACTCTCCCTCAAGCGATTTCTGGCATTTTGTGTGAGTTCTTTACTTTTTGCCTCTGCCTGTTTCCAGAGTGAGGGACTGGAGATTCCCACCTGGTTCAGAAACTTGATTGAAATTGTTCAACACATTTAGGAGTTATGCAGGGGAGACAAGAACAAACTGCAGCATAATCACACCTGTCTTCTGGTGGTCTAAAGCCAGGCTAAAAGTGACAAATCCATTTAAAAAGTTTAATTAAAAATTGTTCTGTGCTTGCCAGGCAGTAGGTCTTTATTCATGAGTGTTGTCATGGGTTTAGCCAATTGAATCTGCTGATGGGCGTTCAATACCATGGTGGCATCATGCCAGCTTTAAATGAAAGTGTTGGTTGGAGAAAGTGCCACGGGGCTTTTCAGAGTTTCAGAGATTTCATAGAATGGTTTAGGTTGAAAGGAACCTTGAAGATCACCCAGATCACCAGAGGCAGCGACACCTCCCACTAGCCCAGGTTGTTCAAGGCCTCATCCAGCCTGACCTTGAACACCTCCAGGGAGGGAGCATCCACAACCTCCCTGGGCTACCTGTTCCAGTGTCTCACCAACCTCACTCTAAAGAATTTCTTCCTAATCTCCAGTCTAAATCTGCCTTTCTCAAACTTAAAGCCATTCCTTCTCCTCACTGCAAACCCTTGTACAAAGTCCTTTCCTAGCTTTCTTGTAGACTCCTTCAGGTACTGGAAGGCTGTTCTAAGGTCACCCCAGAACCTTCTCTTCTCCAGGCTTAGAATCATAGAATGGTCCAGGCCAGAAGGGACTTCTAGAGGTCATGTAGTTCAGCGACTCTGCAGTTAGCAGGGACACTAGACTAGGTCACGCAGGGCCCCATAGAGCCTCACCTTGAATGTCTCCAGGGAAGGGACCCCAACCACCTCCCTGGGCAACCTATTCCAGTGCTCCACCACCATCATAGTAAAGAACTTGTTCTTAACATCCAATGTAAATCTGCTCTCCTCAAGCTTGAACCCATTGCCCTTCATCCTGTCACTGCAGGCTTTAGTAAACAGCTTCCCTCCATCCTTCCTGTAGCCCCCTTCAGGTACTGGTAGGCTGATATTACGTCCCCCCCGAAGCCTCCTCCTCTCCAGGCTGAACATCCCCAGCTCCCTCAGCCTGTCCTTATAGCAGAGCTGCTCCAACCGTCAAATCATTTTCATGGCCTCCTCTGGACCTGCTCCATCAGGTCCATGCCCTTCCTCTAATAAGGGCTCCAGATCTGGACACAGTTCTCCAGGTGAGGTCTAATCAGAGCAAAGTGAAACGACAGAATCACCACTCTGGATCTGCTGGCCACACTACTTTTGATGCAACCCAGGATATGATTTGCCTTCTGGGCTGCAAGCACGCACAGTCTGCTCATGTCCAGCTTCTCATTCACCAGCACCCCCAAGTCCCTTTCCACAGGACTGCTCTCTAATATCTCATCCTCCAGCCTGTACTGACAGTGCGGATTGTTCTGTCCCAGCTGCAGGACCCTGCACTTGCTGAACTTCATGAAGTTCACATGGACACACCTCTCCAGCCTGTCCAGGTCTCTCTGGATGACTTCCTGTCCCCTGCTGCATCAACAGCACCACAGAGTTTGGTGTCATCTGCAAACCTGCTGATGGTGCCCTCGATCCCACTGTCTATGTCATTGATAAAAAAATAGCACAGGTCCCAGTACGCACCCTTGAGTGACACCACTTGGCACTACTCTCTGGACTTCAAGCCATTGAGCACCACCCTCTGGGTGTGACCATTCAGCCAATTCCTGATCCACTGAGCAGTCTTCCCATCAAATCCACATCTCTTCAACTTGGCTAGCAGGATGTTGTGGGGGATTGTGTCAAAGGTCTTGCACAAGTCCAGATAGATCACATCCATAGGGTGTCCCTTGTCTAATGACTTTATCATAGAGAGCCACCAAGGTAGTCAGGCAAGACCTATCCCTAGTAAAGCCATGCTTACTGTCATGAATCACGTCCCTCTTCTTCCATGTGCCTCAGCATGGCACCTGATCCATGATCTTCCCAGGTACAGAGGTGAGGCTGACAGGTCAGTAGCTCCCAGGGACCTCCTTTCTACCCTTTTAAAAGATGGATATAATGTCTCCTTTCTTCCAGTCCCCAGTTATTTCACCTGACTGACAGGACTTTTCAAATATCATGGAGAGTGGTTTGGCAACCATATCAGTGAGTTCCTTCAGGACTCTGGGATGTATTTCATCAGGCTCCATGGACTTGTAGATCTTCAGGTTCCACAACTGATCACGCACCCTGTCTTCACTTACAGAGGGAGGGACAGCCCCAGATCTTGCAGCCTGTCTATGCAGGAAAGGTTCTCCAGCCCTCTGATAATTTTAATGGTCCTTGTGTAGATCTGCTCCAGCAGCTCCACATCCTCCGTATGCTAGGGGCACCAGAACTGGATGCATTACTCCAGGTGGAGTCTCATGAAAGGAGAGCAGAGCAGAGGGGCAGAATCCCCTTCCTGTCCTGCTGCTCTCCCTGCTTTGGATGCAGCCAGCACACAGCTGCCTGCTGGGCGGCCAGCGACCAGCGCTGGCTCCTGGGGAGTTTTGACACCAGCTGACACCCCCAAGGCTTTCATCTCAAGACTGCTCTCAAGCCATTTGTTGCCCAACCTGCATTTCTGCCTGGGATAGTCCCAGCCCAGCTGTAGAACCTTGCACTTGGCAGTGACCATGGGAAGGACATGAGGAAGTGGAGTCCTAGATGCACAAGTATGTGAATTACAAGGAAGTTCTCCCCAGAAGAACACTGCTCCAGTTTCCAGAGACAGGTAGCCCAAAAGGAGTAGAGGTGATGCTGCTTCTAATCCTCTTGAAGGCACCTTCAGCATGTTTTTACAACACACAAGTGATTTCAAGCACTATTAGAGGGGCCCAGCCAGGTGGTTCTCAGATTTTTGCATTGACCAGTAACAGTACAAGGGCACAGTTTTTGCTTTGATTTTCCATAAAGATACTTAACCTTTACTGATGTTTTCACTTTAGACATTATCCCACAACTTTTTCATTTGCCATTGCACAGTCTGAAAGACCAATTCTGCCTCTATATGAGCAATAAATGTTAGCCACAGCTGCACACTCTTTTCATTCTGTTACAGATGAGAATTTGAGACAGAGTGATAATAAAATTTATGCTTCCTGCTACACCAGTGTGAGGTTTGATACCCTGCTTATAACAGTCAGAAATTCACTATAGTTTGCTCATTAACAGAAAAGTCTAAGTCAGAGCTGGGCACAACAATTCTCCTCATTCTTGAAGTCATAGAATAACAGAAGGGTTGCAAAGGACCATTGCCTGATGAGGAGAGGCTGAGAGCCCTGGGGCTGTTTAGTCTGCAGAGGAGAATGCTAAGAGGGGATCTGAGCAATGTCCATCATCGGCTGAGGGCTGCAGGTCAGGAAGGAAGGGACAGGGACAGCCTCTGCTCACTTGTGCCCTGACACAGGACAAGGGGCAAGGGATGGAAACTGCAGCACAGCTAGTTCCACCTCAACATGAGCAACAACTTCTTTGCTAAAAGGCTCCCAGAGAAGTGGCACAGGCTGCCCAGAGAGGTTGTGGAGTCTCCTTCTCTGGAGCCTTTGCAGCCCTTTTTGGATATGTTCCTGTGAGACCTGTGCTAGATTTTCTGGTCTTGCTCTGGCAGGGGCATTTGACTGGAAGATCTCCAGAGATCCCTTCCAATCCCTAATATCCTGTGGTCCCATTAGCTGTTTTAGATGGATTTTAATCCACTTGCTGTTTACCCTTGCAATTCTTTCCTTCAACTTCTGCTTTTCCAACTTTTGATAAGCACATAGCAGCAGGCACAATGGCCACCAATTGTGAATGGAGACCTTGGTTATAGCTTCACCAATTCAGTGAATTCATATTGCTTCAGGAGGGCTCTGTTCCTCTTTTTCATGTAATATCCACCTGTATTCAGAGCAGTTGGAAGAATCCCTACAGCAAGTAATCCAGAAGTTTTTCAGGTGACTGGAAGCCAATCCATTGCTCACAGATGTTTTCAGGCTTTGTTTTTCAGAGGCTGTTCCAGCCTTTGATGGACATTCTTACAAATAGAAATTCACTGACTTGGGCAGTCTCAGCTCTTTGAAAGAGTTGCCCACTTAACTCTCTATGACTAAATATTAGCAACAGCACTATTTTAGTGATGAATCAGTATGCAACAGATGAGGAAGAGCAGCCCATACATAGCTAACAAATCCAGCAGTGAGAACCAGCACTGATTATTGATTAAAAAAATAATGGAAGAAGTCTAAGGTGAAAGAAATCTCTCATCTCCTGTTCACTGTCCCTGTTCTCTCCCACCCCTGCTCTACAGCTTTTCCCTGGCAGTCCCTGCCCAGCCACCTTCTCTCTCTTACACCACTGTAAATCACTCTGCCAGAGGCAAGGTCAGGCAGTTCCAACACTGCCCCGGAGTTGCTGATTAGCTCGCAGATCAGAGCAGCTGGCTGCTGGCCACAGGAAGCAAAAGGGCACTGCGGGAGGTCAAGCCAGGGAAATTTATAATTTAAAAAGCACTTTCTTCCACAAATCAAACCTGCATTTGAAGGACAAAAGACAAAATTGGGGAGAGATGCTTCCTAGCCAAAACACACACCTGGGCACATTGCTCTAAGATGACAAATCTCTTGAGGAAAAAAACTTGGCTTATATGACCTTTAAAAAGATAATTTCATTTAAAATAAACATCACTTAACTACCTGCCTTGATAGGGTGTTTAAAATGTTTCGCACAACAGTCCTGACAGCAGCCAACCATTCCTTTGTTGTTTTTTTTCTGCCTTGCAGCATGTGTCAGTAATTTCAGCTCAGGTGCAGCTGACCATATTCCTCCATTAAATCTTCCACTAAATCTGACAGGTCTGGAGTAACCAGTCATACCCCAGAAATACCAAACACCTTGAAGACTGTGTTGGGAACCTTGAGAACATCTCCTTTTGGAAGATAATTCTGAGTGGTTAACCCACACCACTCAAACAGCAAGTTCACAAACAAAAGATGGCTGAGTTTCCCTCCAGCCATTTATTCTCCCCAGGCTCCCTGCTCCAGTGATACCACAGTTAGATGATCAGATGTAAGAAGAGAAGTAAATTAAATGAGGTTCACGTCTTCAGAGTATCCTCTCACCTTCATGGCTTTCACAGCCTGGGATCCAGAGTAATCAAATTCCCCTGCCTGACCAATCGACAGACCCCCAGATCCTAGAATGAGAACTTTGGAGACCTGGAGGTGTCATAAAGCACAAAAAGAATTAGTGGTATTGTAGTGGCTATTGAAATTAAGAGAGTTCTAAAAATAGAAGAAGAGTTACCTCCAAAACCACTGAAGTTCCACTTCCAAGAATATTTCTACTGAACTTGTCCCATCTACCCGTGCTTAGAGAAGCCATGACTTATGCACAGGGCACAGAATAAATGTGTTAATTGTATCATGAACTTAAAGACAACCATGCCTCACTTTGGCTGCCCACAAAGTCCAGCTGCCTTCTAAGACAGCAACATTCATCTCATACTAGGAATTTCAGACTTATTTGCTAATAACACAGAGCTAAGAATTTCAGACTTATTTGCTAGCAACAGAGCACCAATAGTATGCTGTTGTCACAAAATCTCATGGTCAGGATTATCCCAGGATACCTGGTAACCTGCTATGAGAGTACCTTTCTCGGGAGAACTACAAAGAAAGCCACATGGAAGTTAGATCTCAAAACTTTCTCAGACAAAAGGGAGTTAATAACACGGGAGAAGCCTCCTTCGACTTCCACAGGCAGCTTTTTATGGCATTTTTGCCCTGTGGGTTAAGTAGGAATGAAAATACTCACTGGCAGGAGTAAATGAGTGTCTGTACACTGACCTCCACTCTGGAAGCTGGCACTGCAGCCTTGGGCAGGACTGAGGAAATGGTGATGCCTTTCCCTCTTTTAACCAGTGAAATGAAAGAATCAAACAGGAACTAGGGAAAAAAAACACAGGAGTTTAATCGCCAAGCTGGAACTAAACAGATAGCAAGCAAAGAAGGAAAAGCCAGGCTGTTTGTGAGCTCAGGCTATCAGCTGCTCTGCTGCCTTCAGATGGCAGATTCACACCATCAGAGGCGTACTTGACATTTGTTTACCAGCTCTGACATACCTGACAAAGCTGCATTCAAGAAAGTGAGGTCACAGCAGTAAGCAAACACCTCTCAGTCATATCTGCATGCTCTGCTTGTGTATAGCTATCAGCGTAATGGATGGGGCTGCATGCAAAGCTAACTTATTGCAGAGTGCACACTTAGCGAGCGCTCAGGAATCATCTGGGCTGGGGCTGGCTACAGAGCTGGGATCTAAGCAGATATATCTAAGGATCACTTGTGCCAAATCAGTGCTGTCCTTCCAGTGGAGCTATGTGAAGAGTGGTCTCCAGACAGGCCAGGCAGGGGAGGCAGAATGACCACTGACCTCTCACCTGCAGAATCTCTGTCCAGCTGGCTGCTGGGAATTACCTGCGGCGGGAGAAGGGATGGGTTCTGCCAGCCTGTCAGGACAGGCATTATGTGGCAAAACCCATCCCAGCAGTGGGAGTGCATAGACCTGGAAAAGACACAGATGTAGGCTGCTGGGAGTTCTCCGAGATTCACTAGCCAGCCAGCTAGCCATGAAACTTCTTGATATCAAGAGATTTACTTGCAGGGTTAATCAAAAGCATCCAATTAAGACTAAAATGAGCACTTCTCTGTGTTCTTCCATCTTCCTCTCCAAAGAAATGCTGAAGAGTTTATTTATGTTCAGACATGCCTCCTCTGCCTCCCACATCCCCTGTTGCTGCTCAGTCATACTCTGTGGCTATGCAACCAGTTGTTACAGAATTTGTGTGGAGTCACAGATGGGGGATTAAAATTTCATTTCACTTAGGAGAACCAGAGTGAGGAAGTCTGAATCAATTTACATAGCTCTTCAATAATTATCAAATTTGAAAGTGGAACTGAAATGTATTAGAAAGTTCATGATTTTATTACAAAGCATCTGGTTAGCATTTTTTCACTCTGTTTTGATCAAATTTTGTTTCTTTTTTGCAACCACTCCAGGTACAAGAGATTTGAGCCTGATCCTGCAGAGGCTTAAGCGCTTCAGTAACTTTCAACACAGCTAATCCCACCAGGACTTAAAGCATACATATCATATGAATAGGATCATTGATCCAGAGCACATAGAAGTCAATAGAAGCCCTGCTGATGATTGTAATTAGCTGCAGATCAAGCCAAGCAGACACAAGCCTATGCATGACTCAGCCCTCTGGTATGATTCTGACATTCCCAAAACCAATTCTGAGGACCATCACCAGCTTGTTGTGGTACCTGATACATAAATCATAAAATTGCCTGTGTTGGAAGTGACCTCCAAAGGTCATCCAGTCCAACCCCTCTGCAGCCAGCAGGGACACCCTCAACTAGATCAGGTTGCTTAGAGCCCTGTTCAACCTCCTCAGGAATGAGGCCTCAACCGCCTCCCTGGGCAACCTGTTCCAGAGTCCACCATCCTCATAGTGCAGAACGTGTTCATCACATCCATCTAAATCTGCTCTGCTCTAGTTTGCAGCCATTGCTCTTGTCCTGTCCCTGCAGGCCTTTTCAAACAGTCTCTCTGCAGCCTTCTCGTAGCCCCCTTCAGGTGTCAGAAGGCCTTTATTACGTCTCCCCAGAGCCTCTTCAACTCCAGTATCAGAGTTCAGAGTCCATCACATAAGAATTACTTCACAGAAGAGAAAAAAACCTTAGCAACACAGATCTAGTGAGTTTCAGACTTCCAGAGACACATCTGTGCTCCCTATGCCATTTGAAAGCAAGCCCACGTCAGGTCTCATACAGTACCTCCGTGTCCCTTGGCCCGGGGTTCGCATCAGGGTAGAATTGTGCTGTGAAGATTGGTTTGGTCTCATGCATAATGCCCTGCAGGAGTAAAAACAAACATCTTAGCCACCTCCTTGCAAGGAAGAGAAACAAGCCACAGCTTATCCCTGTGAGCACTGAAGGCTAAAGGACTGACATGTTTCTAAGGGCTGCCAAGCTGACACCTATTTTATTCCCAGTCCCCAAACCTTGCCTAATCTGAGGAACCACTGATCCTCCTGCTCTTCTGCAAACATCTCAGGTCCTGTATAGCCCACTGAGCTATGTGCGAGTGAGAAGCATGGTGCTGACATCACTTCCACTACAACAGCAAACATTACTCAATTGTCAGCACTTAACCAAGAAGACAGAAGAGACTCCCTCCAGAGGTAATCCTGGACCAGGCACAGAAGAGAACTACACACATAAAGAAAAGCTCAGCCTGGGCAAGGCTGTTCCAGAATGAATGGGCTTACTGTGCTAATCTGGTTGGTTCCATCACAGCAGGAATGGACTTGATGTAGTGTATAGGCCTATTGGGTTTGGTAGGAAACTATTTGATTTATTTTATTTATTAATACCTGAAAGAATAATGCTTTAAACCTCTGTTAACGTGGTCTGAAAGCATCCAGTTTGCTTACTTATTTCCCCTATTTGAAATAAAGTAAAACCTACTAACAGTTTATTTCTGTGCTTTAGTATAAGCTTGACAAAGAGATCTGGACACGTCAGACCCATGGTCCAAAGCTCACTGTGTGAAGTTTAACAAGGTCACAACCTGGGTCACAACAACCCCATGGGGAGCTACAGACCTGGGGCTGTGTGGTTGTAAAGCTGCAACTCAGAGAGGGGCCTGAGTGTTCTGGTTGGCAGTCAACTGAACATGAGCCAGCAGTGCCCAGATGGACAAGAAAGCCAATGGCATCCTGGCTTGGATCAGAAGGGCAGGGTGGGCAGCAGGGACAGGAGGAGATCATCCGCTGTGCTCAGCATTGCCGAGGCCACACATCAAGAGCTGGGGGTGTTGAGGCTGGAGAAGAGGAGATGGAAAAGAGACCTCATTGCTCTCTACAGCTCCCTGCAGGGAGGTTGGAGCAAGGAGGGTGCAGCCTCTGCTCTTTAGTGGCAAGGGACAGGAGCAAAGGAAATGGTTCCAAGCTGCAGCAAGGGAGGTTTAGGCTGGATGCTAGGAAATATTTCTTCCCAGAGAGGGTTCTTGGCCATGGAACAGTCTGCCCAGGGCTGTGGTGGGGTTATCCTCCCTAGAGACGTTTCAGCGGTCTGTGGAGCTGGTACTTAGATACATGGTTTAGAGTTGAGCCTTCAGTGCTGGGTCGAGGGTTGGACTGCAGGAGCTTGGAGGTCTCTCCCAACCAGATGTCGTGATTCCGTGATGTCTATAACTCTCTTTAAATACTGACACAGGGCTTGGTAAATGATCTCTGCCCTGGGCTATTTCCAGGGTTGTGATAAATCTGGAAAAACAACAGGTATTAAGCAGCTACGTGAATCTGCAGACAGTGCTTGTAGCTTCAGCTGGAGCTGGGAGAAACAGACTTCTCATTTGCATGGCTTGATGGCACCAAGCAGTATGGTCTACTGGGAGACTAGATTGTCCCCGGCACTGCGCATAGCCCCTGATTCCAGATGCACCTTGAGAAATCTCTCAATAGAAAATCCAGGAAAGTAGTTCTGATACAACCTGCTTCCCTTAGGAATGAGTAAAGGAGTCAAAGAAGGTTGTACAGAGCAGCAATGCCATCCAGAGCTGCAGAGTGGGATGCTGGAATAGGACAGGGATGAGAGGCGAGCTACTGACCACAGCTGACACATTATGGTATGAGTTTCTGCCCTCAGAGTGAAGCCTACCAACAGTCTGTCACATTTTCCATGAATGTTCAGGCCACCTCTGGTTACACACAAACAGCCTTTCAAACCTGCTCCAAGCCTGAGCAGTATTTGGAAATCTGTGCTGTCCCTTTCCGGTTGTGATGAGTCAGATCAGGCACAAGAAATGGCTTTTCTTTTTCAAACAGAGGGATGCAACACAGAGAGCCCATCCAACCCTGCTCCTGTGTGTGCAACCCATGGTAAACCAACATTGCTCTTCTCTTCCCCACCTCCTCTCTCCCCCTCTCCNGAAAATATGAGCCCTTAATTCACATTAAAAAACGCCATGCTTCTAGATCCAGAAGACTCATGTCCAACCTTAGCACCTGCTTCATGCAAGAGATTGTCTCCAATCTTCAGCTAAAGCAAACATGAGAGACTTGGTGGTAAAAGGGTTCAGTTTGTCAATACAGCTGAAGCTAAATCATTTCAGAAAATGAACCAAAGAGCTCTAAATTTTTGCTAGTCTCTCTCTCTGACAAACAGCAGTGATTCTAAAACCACCAGCTGGAAGTCACTGCTCCTCAGTCCTGCAAAGTACAGCCAGGTTGTGCCAAGCACAGCACTGCACTCTCTCAGGCCTGATTTGAGGCATTTCTCCACAGAACAGAGGCATGATCCCATGGAAGAAGCTGCTTTTGAGAATTCCTTCCTTTCAGTCATTTGCTGGTGAATAACAAGACTGCAATGACCTGCTCAACACTGAGCCTAAGAGATAAGATTTGAAATGGGCAATTACAAAGGCTGAATTCTGTCTCAGTGTCTGTCTGTCAAAACTGAGCTATGGGATATTGGTTTCCCTCTTATGCTATTCCCTCTTCATAGAATCACAGAATGGTCTGGGCTGGAAGGCACCTGAAAAGGTCAACAAGTCCAACTCCTCTGCAGTCAGCAGGGGCATCTTGAACTAGATCAGGCTGCCCAGAGCCCTGTCCAGCCTCACCTTGAATATCCTGGGTGACATGTGGCAGTGTTCCACTACCCTCATGGTGCAGACACCACAGTTTGTCCCATTAAGTCAGTGTCAGTTATGATGCCTCTGTAACAACTCGCAAAGGTCCCAGGGCTCAGTTTTGCAGCATTGTGATTTTTTTTTTCCTTACAAGGATGTGACTTGACATTGGAGCTCTACCTTAGACCCTCAAGTTGTTCTCTAGATACAAGTGCCCTCCTCTCTCATGTCTTTAGTTCTTGCAATTCTATCTACAATAAGACCAAATCAGACTGCAACACAGAACCAACACAAGGAAACAGTGACACAGGATAGCACATCTGTGGCACAAGCCCTGAAACAACAACTGAGTGGGCACTACTAGTGGTAGAAAAACACAGGAGTAAGGCAACTGTTGAAGGGAAATAAAAGTCAGTGCTGCAATCCCAGTCTGGACTGGGCTGGAGAGCAGTGGTAATGTCTCACCCTGTTTTGGCCTGCAAGGCAGGGCCCCAAGCAGAGTAGATGGTCAGTGCATCAAGTTCAGTCCTGATAACTAACCTTAATCTAAGAGGAAGCTTCCAGAAGGTGAGATAAAGTGAGAGAGAGTATCTGTGTGGCTGTCTGGAAAGCATGAGCTCACCTCATTCGTTTGATCATTAGCATTCACAAAGAGAGGTTTCCAGCCTGGTGGGAGGGTAGAGGCGTCAATGGCATAGCCATGGTTCTGAGCAGTGATGACAGCCTGTCCATTCACTGTGTTCAGGACAGGCTGATTCTGGCCCCTGAAATAGAACAGAGGACAGAAGTGCCAGATATGCACCACTGCCACAGCTAGAGAGAGCTGCTAACTGTGGGGCTATGCACAGCAGGTCAACAGGAGCTGTTCCATACTGACAGCCAAGCTAAGAATGCTACATCCCAGGAGAAACTATGCTGCTCTTCAGTTTGATAGGGACAAATTACCTCAAATACTTTCAAAACATTCTCAGAAAAAGTACTGCATGGCACTAGCAGATTAAATTACAGGCAAGGAGAATGGCTGGACTGAAGAAACAATCTTACTGACAGGCTAGCTCCCAGTTAGGCAGTCCAGGAGCAAAGCAGGGCTGCTCTGTGGCCTCTTGCAGTGCTAAGCTGGTGTAACTGGGCCCTGGGAAGCAGAAGAGCTGCCGCACCTGTTGGCCATCTGCATCTTGTAGGAAGTAGCTCCAGCTGCTATCCCAGTGATTAGACTCCCCATGCTAATTCCAAACAAGGGCTCTGGGCGATTGCTCTCCAAGACCTACAATGAAAAAGTTTTCAAGAGCTACTGGAGTGTCTCTCATCAGTAGTATGACCATAAACCACGCCAGCCACCTCACAGACTTGGGGAAAAGCTGAGTGCAAGGCTAGCAACAGCCTACAAAAGAAACTTCGCTCTTTTCCTCTGCTTCAGAGGGAAGTCTCCGAACATAGCTTGATGCTAGGTCTTCTGGATAGGAATAAGCATTGGCATTGCATTGCAGCCAGTGAGTGTGAGAGAAATGGGAGTGTTGTGAAATCAAGGCTGTTCCTTCTTAAGATCCCAGAGGTCCTGAAAGAGCACACTGTGCTTAAGGCACTAGTAAGCTACTTGTGGTAATTATATTTGCTATAGATTATCCACCAAGGTCTGTACAGCCTTTATGTAGGTATTAGTCTGGAGACAACTCCCAGTCAGCCAAGCTGAAGAACATCCCAGGATGCTGAAATGGCTGAAGGACATTTGGTCTGTCACAGCTTAGTGCAACCGTTTAGATTTCAGGCACTTGAAACAGTAGGTAATTAGACAACAATAATCTGTGTATGGCTCCTGTACTGTACCTTTCTGACATTCTGAATCACTTCCTGGGCCTTCGAGGGATCCCCTGGACCTCCAGAAATTATAAGCCCATCATAGTCCATGCTGGTGAAATCATGGTCCCATGGAACCAAATGTACTTCTGCACCTCTCTGGGAAAAACAAACAAATAAGGCAACAAGGAATGAGGGGAGCAGGGGAACATTCTCTCATGTCTCTGAGGGTGAGTTTGGATTACAGTCCCTTTGCCAGGGAGGCTTCTCTCCACTACCTGATCATTTTCACAAAACTTAGTACCTTAGAGGCACCTTTGTGTTGGTCAGGTTAGTCTGGAGTTCAATCATGAGATCAAAACTTAGCAATGGAATGCAACATAAGTGTGACTGCATGCAGGCAAAGTATGTTCACCTTTCCAATGTACAAGGTTCTGCATCTGGGTTGGGCCAACACCAGGCACAAATCCAGGCTGAATGCAGGGTGGTTTGAGAGTACCTCTGAAGAAAGAGCCTTGGAGGTGTTGGTTGATGAGAAACTCAACATGAGCTGGCGGTGCCCTAGTGCAACCCAGGAGTGTGGCCAGTAGGTCAAGAGATGTCATTCTTCCCCTTTACTCTGCTCTTCTGAGACCCCATCTCAAACAATGTGTCCAGTTCTGGTGTCCCCAGCATAAAAAGAACAGAGATCTGTTGGAGTGAGGCCAGAGGAGGCCACAAGGACAATCCAAGTGCTGGAGAAGCTCTGCTAAAACGACAGGCTGAGTGAGTTGGAGTTGTTCAGCCTAGAAAACATTCCAGAGGCACCTTAGAGCTGCCTTCCAGTAACTGAAGGGATCCTACAGGAAGGCTCCAGAGGGACTTTTCATTAATGTGTTTAGAGACAGGACAAGGGGAATGGTTTGAAGCTGAGTCAGAGCAGGGTTAAACTGGAGCTAAGGAAGAAGTTCTTCAGTATGCAGGTGTTGAGACTCTGGAATAGGCTCCACAGGGAGGTTGTAGATGCCTCCTCCCTAGGGGTGTTCAAGGCCAGGAAGGATGAGGCCTGGAACAGACAAGTCTAGATGAGAGGAGTCCCTGCACATGGCAGAGACATTGGAGCAGATGTTCTCTAAGGACCCTTCCAACATAAGCCATTCTATGATTCAACATTATGCATTCATCCTAAGTGCTGAATGGGGCTTCACGGCCTCATTCCATACCATGACAGTATCCCTGCACATCAAAAATAGAACAAACATCCATTTAAATTAAAAATCAGAAACAGGGTGTGAAAGTTTAAGCCCCCTTGGGCCCCTTGTCTTTTCCCAAGGAATGGTTTCACCCTTTTCCCAGGTTGCATGGTTAGACACTCCCACTTCCTGCTAGGATTTTGGGACTATAAGAGGGGGAACCCAGTCCCCCCCCCTCCTCATCTCTCTCATCCTGGGCCCTTTCTCGCTGCCGCTGCCACTCCCTGCCACTCCCTGCCACTCCCTGCTGCTCCTCCACGTGCTCTGCAACAAGCCGCGTGGAGACCGAGAACTGCTCAG
The DNA here is from genome assembly GCA_013396835.1 of Psilopogon haemacephalus. NCBI lineage: Eukaryota > Metazoa > Chordata > Aves > Piciformes > Megalaimidae > Psilopogon > Psilopogon haemacephalus. Next base: position 14,605 of record VWZI01022969.1, read on the forward strand.
CTGTGCTTTGCAACCTGCTTCTGTTCTTCAGCACCAGCAACTACGGGACCGCGACTTTGCTTTTCGGACTAAACCCTGCTGCAGTGGTATCCCTTCTCCGTTACCCCCTCCTCCTCCCGGGTTTTCTTGTATCCCTTCCCCCCGCTTCCTGTGAGAAGCAGAAACCCCTTTTCACCCTGTATTTCATTGTTTAAAGGCCTTATTCTCCATTCTCACTTCCAAACCGCTTTGAGTTTTCTTTTGGGCTTTTAGCTCAGGGTAGCTGGGTGTAAACCAATACAGAGGGAAACCCTGTAACACCTAGAGAGGACATGGCCTTCATTCCTTTTGTGTGGCTGGAGCAGAGAGGAATGTTACAGCACTGTGCTAACAACATGAAAATATTTTTACAGACATGGATTTGTAGAGTAAGTCAGAACTGAGGAACCAGAGGAGGTCAGATGGTCCAATCTCTGCTTTGAGCAGGGATAATTTCCACTTTAGAACAGGTTGTTAAAGGCACCGGTCAGCTGAGTTTTCAATATCTTCAAGGATGGGACATGGCAAAACTTTTCTGGGCCCATCTCACCCATTCACCACCCTCACTGTAAAATTCTCTTGTAAGGAGTTTCCACCAAATTGGGCTGACCTTCCTTGACTGTCCTTTAGAGAAGCTGTGCCTTGTGTTTCAAAGCTCACCTTCTAGGAATTGTTCTCCTGGCTGAGAGGCTGCTGCACAAGTCCACTTCCGTGTCCTCTCAAGATAACACACCAAGATCCCAGACCATAAAAATCACCCTAAACACTGCACCTCATTTGAGGTGAACTGCTGCTAGAGCAGGTGTGTCCAGGTGGAGGGGAGGCTGGGCAGTACAGGTGAGGCTCCTACCACAGCCAGACAAGAGATGAAGGGCATAAAGCAATGACCAACCTTTAAAAGTAGGCGGATGACATTGTGCTTCAGCCCACAGTCAACAGCTATGACTTTAATTGGATTCCCTCTGCCATAGACCTTGACTTCCTACAAAAAAGACAGACCATGCAATTAATGACACAGCACCCCTTGCCCATGGAGCATAGCAAGATGAGTGGCAGAAAAATGACACCAATATGCAGCATTTCACAGTTAATTTACATAGAAATCCCCAGAATTAAATCAGGCATCGAAGCTTCCTTCATATGTCTGTGACAGCAGAAGCTGTGATGCTCTTTTACTTGATTACAGCAGTAGCAGCAAGCCCCAAGCTACAGGCTTGGGGATGTGTGGTTGGAAAGCTGCAAGTCATAGAGGGAGCTAGTTCTGGCTGACAGTTGACTGAATATGAGCCAGCAGTGTCCAGGTGGCCAAGAAAGCCAGTGGCATCCTGGCTCAGATCAGGTGGGCAGCAGAGACAGGAGTGGATTGTCCCCCTGTGCTCAGCACTGCTGAGGCCACACCTCTCCTCGAGTTCTGTGTTCATCTCTGAGCCCCTCACTCCAGGAAGGACATGGAGGGGCTGGAGCCTGTCCAGAGCAGGGCAGCAATGCTGGAGAAGGGCCTCGAGCACCTGGGCCACAAGGAGAGGGTGAAGGAGCTGGGGGTGTTGAGGCTGGAGAAAAGGAGGCTGAGGGCACACCTCATTGCTCTCTACAGCTCCCTGAAGGGAGGTTGGAGCGAAGAGGTGGCAGCCTCTACTCCTTGGTGGCAAGGGACAGGAGCAGAGAAAATGGTTCCAAGCTGTAGCAAGAGAGGTTCAGGCTGGGTGCTAGGAAATATTTCTTCCCAGAGAGGGTTCTCAGCCATTGGAATGGTCTGCCCACAGCAGTGCTAGAGCCACGACTGAATCATAGAATAGAATCATAGAATCAGTCAGGGTTGGAAGAGCCCACAAGGATTATCTAGTTCCAAAACCCCTGCCATGGGCAGGGACACCCTACCCTAGATTAGGCTGGATGGAACTTCATCCAGCCTGGCCTTAAACACCTCCAGGGATGTGGCCCCTGGGCAACCCATTCCAGGGCCTCACCACTCTCATGATGAATAATTTCCTCCTCACATGCAATCTGAATCTCCCCACCTCCAGCTTTGCTCCCTTCCCCCTAGTCCTCTCACTACCTCATAGCCTAAAAAGTCCCTCCCCAGCTTTTCTGTAGGCCCCCTTCAAATACTGGAAGGTGGATTGTGTTCAGGCAGTCTGTAGAGCTGGTGCCTAGGGACATGGTTTAGTGTCGAGCCTGTAGTGCTGGGTTGAAGTTTGAACTGGATGAGCTTGAAGGTCTCTTCCAACCTCCTATAGTCTGTGATTCTGTGATTAATCCCTTAGAGATCTCTTGTTAATGGCAGGCTTTTTTCTCTGTCTTTCACTTCATTAGCAGTGGAGCAGCTAAGCCAGTTTTCACAGATTATTTCAACTCAAGAGAAATGCCAGATACACAGCCAGGTGTTTGCATCTGAAGGGAAGGCATCCTTCTGACACCAGCAGAGCAAGACTGCTTCACGTAGCTACAGATCTGTCACATTAAACACCACCCTGACCCTCCAGTCACAGCAAGACCAAAGTACAGAATAGCTAGAGACATCCTGTCACAGAATCACAGAATGTTAGGAGTTGAAAGAGACCTTGACAGCTCATCCGGTCCAGCTCCCCTGCCAGAGCAGGACCACCTAGATCACGTCACACAGGAATGCATCCAGACAGGTTTTGAATGTCTCAAGAGAAGGAGACTCTACAACCTCTCTGGGCAGCCTGCTCCAGTGCTCCACCACCTTCAATCTGAAAAAGTTTTCAATTGCATTTAAGTAGAACCCACTATGAGTGACTTTTATTGTGTGGCACTAGTATAGACCAGGCCAAGCACACCACTGAGCGTAGCCTGTGTTCATATGGAACTGACAGACAACACACCTCCTCCTCTTCCAGCTGCTCTTCTTTAACCCATCCCACAAAGTAAATTGTCACCAGGCCCAAATGTGGACTACTGTGCTTTGTGGACACACTTACTTCTTGGTCACACTCAGTATGGAAGAGAGTGCAGTCCAACTACTGTATATTATCTGGGCCTTGCTAATGCAGCATGCAGCACTGAGGTCAAGTTAGTTGTGAACAGCTTCTTTCTGAAGCTTGCTGTATTACCTCCCTTGTTCCATGATTGCAGTTAGCGCCAGGCTGGGATGTTACTCATCAGCAAGCACATATGACAGCCTCCCTCTCTCTAAAACAAATCCTATGCTTACCTTCTGTTATGTTCAGCCTCTGAGAATGTGTTTTACCCAGAGATGCTTTGGATAATACACCACCTGTACAATACAACACTGAAAAAAGGGAGTTGTTGTTTTTTTTTAATTAAGCAACTCCCTTTTATTCACCTTCCCCAGAACTCATAGTTTACAGTTGGACCCTTTCTCAAAAGATGATCAAATTCATGCCAATTATGCCTCCTGTGAGAAAACAAACTGAATCTTTTCATAGAGGGTCTAGGATCAGCCACAAGGAAAGACATCGCCTCCACAGGGAACTCGAGATGAAGATTTTTGTCAGAATATTGCAAGTCCTCCCTCTGACTTATCCTAACTCAGTTCTTGTTTCAACTTTTATGTTCTCAAAACTTGAGATGAAGGTATTTTTAGGATGCAAGAGCATGTCCTGTATGAGGGCAGCTCTGATCATCCATCAGGGGTGACTCACTGCCACATCAGGAGCAAGTGTGGAAGAGATAGTGTGCAAAGAGCCACCAGTGGTTCCTAATCCCTCTTGAAGGCTATGACTCAGTGCAGATGCAGCAGTGTTACCAGTACTCCGTACTGCTAAAAGGAGACTTTTGTATGGGAACAGATTTTGTAGTTCACATGACATAAGCAGATGACAAAGTGTCCCACAGGCACTTTTGGAGAATGAACAGCATGGAAATCATATTGAAACAAGGTCTTGTTAAATGTCATATTGAAGCTAGGTCAAGGTTTCTGATATGAAGCTGTGCCTGACATCAAGCCTGACAGTATCCTCACAGTCACAAACACACAACTGGATTCTACCTCCACTTGTGCACAGGAATTGTATGGGTCTCCTACCTGCTGTTGCCTTCAGGTTTCTGGGAGGTGGGTTTCAAAAGTTTTAAGAAAATGTAGGTGCTCAGTTCTCACAGAAACTAACATAGTTTCAGGTGTCAGAATCCCTCAAAACTCCACTCTTCTTGTAAAACGGCTTTTGGAGACACCTTGGTTCTCCACCACATCCATCCTTACAAACCTGCAGAAGTCTCCCTCAGAGGTTGTCTTTTGGTGTTCTAATGGCCAGAGAGAGTTGTGAGACAAACCTGCTTTGAGACACTTTAATTACTTCACTCTCAGAACTCTTCCCTGTCCAATTAACTAGGCTATGATTTGTTACATTTCCTTCAGCAACAAGACTGTTTTCAGGTGTTGCTGCCTTCACAACACTCCCCTCATTTCTCACACACTTTTCCTATGTGCTGACCCCTGCATCTGGCCAAGACTATATCTAGACAGATGTGCTAGTTTGAGGCTAATTGGAATATTTTAATGAGAAAAATTAGATCATGTGTTGTAAAAGAATAATAATGATTGAGTCTATATCATTCATTGGTTTGCTGAAAGGGATAAAAAGCCATAATGTAAATGATTTGTCCCTCTTTGCTCTGGGATGCTTCTTCCTTTCACTTCTTCACTCCGCTCTAATATTTTCCACTAATAGACAAGAAGTAAGCTTTGCTGGTTGGTTGCCTTGCTGGGAGAAGGACAGACTTTGAGCCCCTTCTGGGCACTTTCTTTGTCTGGAAGGAAGTTTGGATTTCTGTATCATTTCTAACTTGTATATAATTGTAAATACTTGTAGGTATATTGTGTATATATTCTTGTAAACTTAGCTTTGCTGTAAATGAGCTTTAGTTTACATCCAACCCATCTGAGCTAACCTGATGAATTTCAGTAGCAGGGAGGGGAACTTCCTTAACCCATCAGAACAGAAAACAGACTGAGAACTGGATCAGGGAGCTATTAAAGTATATTCCTCCTAAAGCCAGAGGATATTCACTGCACAGCCTATAAAAACTGTCCCACTCTGTAGGGATGATGTGGGAAGGCTGCGAGCCAGCAGCCAGGGAGACAGAAACTCCTGCTGTCAATAGTGCTGAAAACAAAAAGAGGACAGGCATCTGGATGTGTGGACAGAAGTGGCCTTTTAGCTTCAGGTAGTTATATAGTTCTCATCTACTCTGAGACCCTGACCATCACATGCATGAAAACAAGTCTCCAAAAACAGCTCCTGCAAAACACTGGCAGTTTTCTACATTCCCTGCCTTGTAGAGGCAATGCCAGAAAAGTGGAGCCTATGTTGCTAGTGCCTGAAGAGGGTGGGCTAAAAATAAACAAACAAATCAGTCAGTCTCTCCTGATCATAGAATCATAGAACCACAAAATGGTCTGGTTTGGAAGGGACCTCCAAAGTTCATCCAGTCCAATCCCCTCTGCAGTCAGCAGGGGCAGCTTCAATTAGATCAGGTTGTCCAGAGCCTTGTCCAGCTTCACCTTGAATACCTACAGGGATGGGCCTCAACCACCTCTCTGGGCAACCTGTGCCAATGTTCCACTACCCTCATGGTGCAGAACTTTTTCCTTACATCCAATCTCAATCTGCTCTGCTCTAGTTTGAAGCCATTGTCCTCGTCCTGTCCCTGCAGGCCTTTGCAAACAGTCTCTCTGCAGCCTTCTTGTAGCCCCTTCATGGACTGGCTATTAGGTCTCCCTAGAAGTTTCTCTTCTCCAGATTGAACATCATAGCTCCCTCAGCCTGTCCTCATAGCAGAGCTACTCCAGCCCCCTGATAATTTTCACAGCCTCCTCTGGACCTGCTTGATCAGGTCCATGTCCTTCCTGTACTGAGAGCTCCAGAGCTGGACACACTACTCCAGGTGAAGTCTCAGTAGACCAAAGCAGCAGAATCCTCTCTCTGAATCAACTGGCAATGCTGCTTTGGAAGCAGCCCAGGATGTAATTGTATACAATCAGTAAGCACATTCCTGATGTCACTGTATCCTGATTTACATCAAGATAGATGTTTGGCGACAGATGATGAAGTCCAGTAATTACATCACTAAACATTTTAGTTAATTTTCAACTTTATTCATGATGTTGCTTTTTAAGCCCATAAGATGACATTATAAACATAACAAGACCACCAAAGCTCTGTTGATCTTGTTGCATCTCCCTTTTAGAAGCTATCTTCATCACCTTTACAGTGATTCTGTCTTAGTAATTGCAGAGTTCAGCATCAGCAACCTTACCTATATCTGAGTCACAGCTCAAAATAGCTCCACCTGCATCTTGCAATCATACATCACAACCTCAATGAGCAATTGCCAACCTTCTCTGTAGCAACATGGCCCTGACTCAAAATACACTGGAGGCACTGGCATGAGTTGGTGAGGTTTGTACATAGCCTGTATATTCTAGCAGCATCCCAGGTACCCAGTTTCTATTGTAAATCCAAGTCTGGATGGAGACTGTGTCTCAAATTCCCACTTGCTCCCCTACCACTCTGTTCAGGCCTGCGTCTCACTCATGTCACTAACACACCAACTTGTATTCCGAACAGCACACAACCATAGGCAGAGCTCTTCCAGAAGTCTTGAAAGAGTTTCAGATATCATAGTAAGCATGGTATGTCTGAAAGGCACTCGCTTATACACTCAGTTTTCACTTCAGTCAACGGGGATTAAATACTCAAGGCACTCCCTATTCCCCCACTAAATCCCCCAAGAGTCCACAGTTTCCAACGCCAGTCTTTGTAATGGTACCAGAACAATTAATATATTTACTTGTTTGCTGCATCCTTATGATCTGTAACAATCTTTTCAGCTGCTGGGTGGAACAGTTGGTATGCCCAGCTAACAGAGCACAGACTTCACTCCTGTTATGTGCAAGTCTACAGAAAAAGCAGCTAATATCACTAATATTAGATCCAGAGCATTTCTAACTCAGTCTCATTTGGAAATCCAGAAATATCTTCTGAAATCACCTCCATAGAACCTTGTCTGAACACAGATCATCCTATCATGAGCTTTCCTGGCATTTATCTAAGGAAAGCAGCCATTTTTTTTAATTAATTCCTCTTATTTTGCATAATGTCGATCATACAATAAGTTTATCCCCAAGATTTCTCCATTCTGTCTTTGTAACACATGATAAAAGTGTTATTCAGACTACACCCAGCTCAACACAGCTCGTTTGACATCTTCAACACTGTGCAGGAGGAGCCATGAGGATTCTACCATGATGATCAAAGGAGGTCCTCCTCCCACTCTATGCTGCCCTAGTGAAGACCACCTGAAATATTGCATCCAGTTCTGGGCCCCCCAGTTCAAGAGAGACATGGATCTAATGGAGAGTCCAGCAGAGGCCTACAAGGATGCTGAAGAAGCTGGAGCACTGCCTGATGAGGAAAGGCTGAGAGCCCTGGGGCTGTTTAGTCTGCAGAGGAGAAGGCTGAGAGGGGATCTGAGCAATGTCTGTCACCAGCTGAGGGCTGGGGGTCAGGAAGGAAGAGACAGGGGCAGCCTCTGCTCACTTGTGCCCTGGCATAGGACAAGGCGCAAGGCATGGAAACTGCAGCACAGCAAGTTCGACCTCAACATGAGCAACAACTTCTTTGCTGAAAGGCTCCCAGAGCAGTGGCACAGGCTGCCCAGAGAGGTTGTGGAGTCTCCTTCTCTGGAGCCTTTGCAGCCCTGTTTGTAGATGTTTCTGTGAGACCTGCGCTAGATTCTCCGATCCTACTGTGGCATGGCGCTTGAACTGGAAGATCTCCAGAGGTACTTTCCAGTCCCAAACATCCTGTGATCATGTGATCATAGCTCTTCAAAGGTCTAAAAAGATGAATCAGTTAGAAAAGATCCCCAGATTGTTCGTTGAGACAGACTGGAGAATGTCCAGAGCAAACAGGGAGCAGTTACTATCTGGAGTGTAGAGCCTCAGAACTACAGAAGAACTTCTCACCTTTGTTGAAACTTCTGCAATCAAGTTTTGCTTGTTTGGGTCTGCAAACTCCACAGGCTGACCTTCAAATTCAATCTTCCCAAGTAGTGTGCCCTGCGGAAACAGGCCAGTAAACAACAAAGCAGGAGCAAAGGAGAAGCTGTGAACACTGGGACAAAGTCCTGAGAGGCACATCAACTGCAACAGCTGCTTAGAGATGGTTTCTTAGCAGCTGATAACCATTTCCAGCCTCTTCAGAAGTTTATGAGCTTTCCTTGGTATCAAAAATCTGTTTAAAATCCTTCGTTCAAGGAAGAATGGCATTGATAACAGCAAAATCTCTTAAAAGGCAATTTGGCAAACTGCCTGGTGACAGCAAAACATGTTGACTTCCAAGAGGATCAGAATCTCCAAGTATCTGTTGTGTAGCACTGAGAATAATCCAGAAGGCATTCTGAAGCTCTTTGGTTATGGAAACCCAACATGAGGTCTCCAGCCACCTCCTGTAGACAACTACAAGGCAGCCAAGCTGGTGTAAAATGTGGGGGGCAGCTCAGCACAGCTGTTTTCTGAATAAACTGTTAAAAAACCCCAAAGCTCAATAAAACAATTCCATCAGGCTCAACTCTATTGCTGCTACCACCTTGCAGAAGGCAAGACGTCTGCCAGCAGCACATCCCTCTGCAATTTCTGTTAACTAAAGTTCTCAGTGGAAAAATCCTTGGTGTGGCTTTGTCCCACTCCTGGAGTAAGTGAAAGTAACCCCAGGTTACTAGGGTTAACCGTGAGGATAGGGTATGCAATACAGGGCTTTGCAAGAATGAATGGGGAAAGTGAAGAAGCTGATAGTTTCTTGTCATTTTAACATACAACACTTTGGTGATAAACAGTGTTAACATCATCTTGCCTTGTGGGTATTACACCAGCATGCACACTGGAGTTGCCCAGTTGGTTTAGCATTAGATCTAATCATTTAATCATCTGGCAGAATGCTGTAAGTAAAAAGAGAAAGAGTCTCTATACCCAGGGTTTTTAAGCCTAAGAAGACCCCAGGGGGACCTTTTAGCTGCCTTCCAGTACCTGAAGGTACAGGAAGGCTTGCCATAAGGCTGTCTAGCCATAGCACAAGGGGGAATGGTCTGAAGCTGAGGGAGAGTAGCTTTAGAGTGGATCTTAAGTTCTTCAATACAAGGGTGGTGAGACTGCAGTAGGTTGTGGTTGCCTCCTCCATGGGCATGTTCAAGGTTGGATGAAGCCTTAAGCATCTAAGTCTAGTTGAGAAGCATCCCTGCCCATGGTAGGGAGACAAGTAGATGGTCTCTAAGGTCCCTTCCAACCTAAGCCTTTCTGTGATCCTCTGTTTTGCCATACCTAAGGTAACCTTGCTGTTTTCCTAGGGCAAGAGTCAGCATCTTGCATTTTCATGTGCACTACAAAGGGTAAGCTGACATCCTGTCTCATCTTGAATAGCACCTTACACCAAAAGCTACTCCAGGCTGCTTTGCCTGGAGCAGAGATGAAAAGGTCAGTAGCATTTTAAACAAGTCAGGTTCCCAGGAAGTCAGGAAATTCTGAGTGCCACCATGCAGTCAGATCCACAAACACTGCTGACAAAGCCTTAAAGCCCTTGCTGTCAAACAGGAGCTCTGTGTCTTACCTTACTCCCAAGTTATGCAGCCAAATCATGCCCTGCATTTATCTTTACACTCCATTTAAGAAGTCACTCCTTATTTCTGCAAGTATCATAATGAAGCCCTCTTCTCATCCTACTTTTACAAATAGATGTGGAATGAAACACTGAGGTGTTTTGTTCAGCTTGGTGAAAAGACCTCCATTCAAGCTGGGTCCTTCATAATTTGCTCTATGGGATGAAAAGGGGTGTGGTCTTGGGCTGTGTACTGCAAAATCACATAATCTGTTATGGTTGGAAGGGACCGCAAGCATTATTTTTTCCCTACCCCTGACATGGGCAGGGACACATCACACCAGACCAGGTTATTCACAGTCACATCCAGCCTGGCCCAAAAAACTTCCAGAGATGAGGCTTCTACCACCTCCCTCAGCAACCTATGCCAGTGTCTCACCACCCTCATGGGGAAGAACTTCCTAACATCCAATCTCAATCTCCCCTCCTCTAGCTTGGATCCATTCCTCTCAGTCCTATCACTACGTGACACCCTAGAAAGTCCCTCCCCAGCTTCCTTGTAGCCCTCTTCAGATACTGGAAGGCCACAATAAGGTATCCTGGGAGCCTTCTCCCCTCCAGACTGAACAATCCCCAACTCTCTCAGCTTGTCTCCACAGCAGAGCAGCTCCAGCCCTCCGATTACCCTCATGGCCCTTTTCTCTGGACTCCTTCCAGCACCTGCAGATCTTTCTGACCACCTGATGAGAAGAGCAGTTTCAGAGAAACCATCAGAAAAGAAAAGCCTCCAAGGCACATTTCCATTCAGGATGGCTTTGATCAGTGTTTTAGCCAGCAGAAGTGTATCTCAACATTAACAATCCTGCTGGTGTCCTTCAGTTGTCAGTTCTTCGAAACAGAGAGAAGTAGTGACTGCTAAAAATAATCACAGGCTTATGCTGAAGAAAACCAGCCTAAGTCAGGGATCCAGCTGAAGTTGTTGTGGACATTCCTTTATCTCCAAAGAGCAGGAGAATTTCCACTGACCAAAGGTGGTGCTGCCTGTGAACTAAATATCCACAACATCTCACAGAGCTGTTGACACTGCTACCTGTTGTGTTTGACACAGCTACCTGAGGCCTTTCATTTATACCAACTTGTGCTGGTTCACTTATATAGAACAGGAAACACAGAGCAGATCCAAGGAGAGAGAACCTGCTGTGATTAGAGCATCGTCTCCCCTGTATAGAAGCCACAAAGCCTTTAGAATAGCATGAGGATCTGAACAGCTTCTGAGTTCGAGGCAGCCCAGCCTGCTACATCAGGTTTGCTCTAAAGTTAGGGCCCAGAAATAGCAAGGTTAATGCAATTGGCTCTTACTTTGCCACGGATTAATTTGGACAGCATTCTGGTATCAATCCCATACAGTGCAGGCACCTGAGAAAGCACAAGAGAAAGACAAGTTAGAGAACAAGCAGCTAAGACAGCAGAGAACAAGAGACTGGAAGACAGCAGCCAGATCACCTCACTGAGGTTATGTCCTTGTTTAAGGAGCTATGACTCTTCACAGGACTAATATCAAGGCTGCCTCACTTCTCACCCTTGTCACACATAGATACCTTAGTTCTTCAAACCATAGACTCATAGAATGTTTTGGGTTGGAAGGGATCTTTAATGGACATCTGGTCCAAAATCTAGTTTCTTCACTAAAAAGTAGAAAATAAAAAAATCAATGTGGCAAGTATCTATCTCAGTTCTGAGCCCCATTTTGCTTTGCCTGGGGGCACCTAACTTTGCCAGCCATTAGAAGGCAGAGCTACTCTTGACACATCCTCGACTCACAGTTTCAAGGCACTGGGGCTCTTGAGGTTACAATTGTGGCAACCACCAGGAGCAGCAACACAGAAACATTTGGTAAGAGAATAATGCATAATCTAATGTCTTTACGAGGAACCAACAATTCCCCTTTCATTAACATTACTTCTGGCCAGAGCTTGGAAATACCATTGCACCCTGAAAAAGAGAAATGGATGAAGAATCAGAGAATGAATGATCAGTGAGCCCAGTACAGACTGGTGAAGACATATGAGGAGTCTTCTCACTTGTCTCCATACTTACAGATTTGTTCCCATGAAGCAGTTACCTCTAGACAGCTCACCTGTTCTTCCTGCAGCCACTCTCCCAGGCTCCGAACAGCCAACCAGTGGCTGTACTCATTGCTGTAGTCCATGACCAGCAGACCCGAAACCTGCAGAGAGAAGAGATGTCATTTTCCACCAAAAGAGCACTCTGGGCTTGCCCAGGACCTTCTGAGCTCTCACTCTTCATCCACTGCAAACCTTATCACAGAGAGGACACGAGGCTTAGCAGACACAGCATGACTATGGTAACAACAGCAAATCTGAGTCTTCACAGGTAGGGTGTACGTACCCCAGCAAAGGGCTGAAGTCCTCCTGCTCGCTCATGATTGTACCTGGGTCCTTTTAATTCAGAAATTACAGAATCACAGTATACTGTTGGAAGGGACCTCTAAAGGTCATCTAGTGCCATCCTTCTGCTAAAGCAGCTTCACCTAGAGGAGCTTGCACAGGACAGGACAGGACAGAACAGAACAGAACAGAACAGAACAGAACAGAACAGAACAGAACAGAATAGAATCAGCCAGGTTGGAAGAGACCTCCGAGATAATGTCCAGACAGATTTTGAAAGTCTCTAGAGAAGGAGACTCTGTCACTTCTCTGGGCAGTCTATTTCAACTGTCCAACACCCTCACAGTGAAGAATTTACCCTTATGTTTAGTTGGAACTACTTGTGTTTATGTTTGTGTCCATTGCCCTTTGTCCTATCACTGAGCATCATTGAAAAAGTCTGGCTCCATCCTCTTGACACCTGCCTTTCAGATATTAATAAGCATTGATCAGATCCCCTTTCAGTCTTCTCCAGGCTAAACAGCCCCAGGACCCTCAGGTTCTCTTCATCAAGCAATGCCCCAGTCTCTTCATCATGTTGGTAGTCCTCTGTTGGACTCTGTCCAGCAGATCTGTCAAACTGGGGAGGCCAGAACTGGACACAGTACTCCAGATGTGACCTCAGTAGGGCAGAGTAGATGGGGAGAAGAACTTCCCTCATCTTAGTGCATGCCAAATTGATAGACTGCCAGGTAACAAAAGCTGCAAATTGCATTGAACCAAGAAAACAGTTCTTGTTAGAAAGCAAATGGAACTTTTAAACAAGACAAAATGGGAGGTTTTGATTCATTTTTTTGTTTAAAAAGTTATTCACTTTCAAGTGACATTTAATTTCAGAAGTCATCTCCATTCTCCAGAGGAGTTAAGATTGCTTATAAAGGAGTCATTTTACCTCAGGACAGATAAAGCATTTCACTGGCTCTGCAATTTCATGAGTTTGTTTCATTGTTCAGTACTGCCTCCAAGGCCTGGCCACAGCCCTTCTAGCCAATATCCACGATCACCACAGTGTAAATACCCGTTCCTGTGTGGCCTTCTCCTCTGTCAACTTCTGTCTGTGGTAGCACAGGCATATAGGGCAAAGTGTCAGCACACAGGAACTTCCCATTTTCACTGGCATTTGGTCTGTCTGTGGCAATCAGTCCTGGGCGAATACAAGTGAGTATGAGGCAGAAGGGAGCACAGGGAAATAACCATCCAGGAATCGCAGCATGTCTGTCACTGATGGCAAACACTCCACTTCCAGACAGTAGCTGTCCTGCTGCAGAAAGCAAAGATGGGTTCTCCATTCCTCCAAAGGACAAGATCCGGAAAAAAAGAATGGTTGAGCATTATTGATTCCTAACTCTTAGGAGGTGTGCCAGTAAGCTCTTGTGCACACACATACACAAGCACTCAGGCTACTACCCTTTGATCTGCTCTGCATCTCCCATTGTTACCTTGATCCCATCGGACTCCAGAAACCTCCTGAGGCCCGTTTCATCCAAAGCAGCTGTGTCAGGCACGCCACTATTCCCAACTATGGGGTTAGCCAATGTAAGAATCTGTCCTTTGTAGCTAGGATCTGTCAAGGCTTCGGTGTATCTAGATGAAGAAGCAATAGAAGAAAAGTACATTGGGCTAGAGTTGAAAGGAAAACCAAAGAAGGCATCGAAAACGAGATATGAATTACCAACATGGCAAAGAGACAGGAATGGGATTCACATGAAAGCGTTCTCAGGGTAAGAGCAAACCCACCTCTGCATCTGCCCTGACTTTGCCATCTGTGATTAAACATTTGACACTGACAACAAGGAAAGGCTATGACTTCTCAAGTTTGATTTAAGCTACTGGCAAACTCAGCCTCCTTGTGATTGAAAATAAGGCAAACAGCTACACAAAGTGCACAGGGATCACAGGACTGCAGTGACCTCATGGCCTATCACTTGACCTACAGATAACAGCCAGGGCTTGGTCACTCCCTGCACACATCAAGGGACAGTGCTTTGCCCTTGCTGTATCCTTCCCTCTCTGCAGTGTAGGGACTTGACCCTCTTCATGGCAATAGAAGCTCAAACTGAAAAGCCAACAGATGACAGAGCTGTTCACCTAGACTTGATCATCCCCCAGTCTGGGGCTGTGCTTGTATTTTCCATGGAGAAGCAGATAGACAAACCTATGCATATTTTTTCGTTTGAGGATCAAGGAAACAGCTGTGAATTCTCCACTGTTCCTTTGGGTTCTTCTATCTTACATGTTCTGTCAGTAACACTGTCGTGGTACTCCCAGCAAAAGCCTCTCTTCTCTTCTATGCAGTCTTCAGGTTCCCACCCACAGGACACCACACATTTCGACTGGCAAGATGCCTAAGTGTTTGGAAGTTGGATTGTGTGTCTCTAGAGATGGCAAGTTGAAGGCATGGCAGTCCACCCTCATCATGAGGCCCCAAAGCACATCCTTTGATTTTAGCCCAGGAAAAAAATCCCATACAAGCAGCATTGTAGTAGCACCTTCCTGAAAACCTGTCTCAGAAAGGACAGACCTGAAAGCACAATGGGATCTTCTGCAGCAGAGGATCAAACCTAGAATTCTGCAAAACATCAGCTCTGGCTCCAGTAGATCTGGTCTCACTTCCAAGCCAAAGGAGGGGACAGGGTAAACATGGTCTGCATGCTCCATGGTCCATGCTCCTATTCTTCTGATTAAGGCACAGTCACAGAATCACAAAATCATTTAGTTCCAGCTCCCCTGCCATGGGCAGGGACACCTTACGATAGATCAGGTTGCCCAGAGCTGCATCCAGCTTGGTCTTAAAAACTTCCAGGGATGATGAGACTTCCACCACCTGCCTCAGCAACCTGTGCTAATGTCTCACCACTCTCATGGGGAAGAACTTCTTCCTAACATCCAATCTCAATCTCTCCTTGTCTAGCTTGGATCAATTCCCCCCTAGTCCTATCAGTACTTGACACCCTAAAAAGTCCCTCCCCAGCTTTCATGTAGCCCCCTTCAGATACTGGAAGGCCATAATAAGGCCTCCTGGGAGCCTACTCCTCTCCAGAATTAACAACCCTAACTTTCTCAGCCTGTCCCCATAGCAGAGCAGCTCCAGCCCTCTGATCATCCTTGTGGCCCTTCTTTGGGCACCTTCTGTGTTGGTTTGAGCTAATTGGAAAATCTGAGTGAGAAATTAGACTATTGGCTGAGAGAGAGAATTAAACATACTGTGTCACTTCACCCAGTTTCACTGAGACAAAGAAGGTTGTTTTGGGAAATGTTCCCAAAACATCCAGATAAGCCAGTGTGCTTGCAGAGTCAGTCTGCTCTGGGTCCGTGCTGGTTTCAGCAGCTTCTTTCCTTTGTCTCTCTGCCTTTGAACTAATTCAGAGTAAAATCACTAAAACGATTCATTCCTTCCTGCCACTAATCTTTCTGACCGATCTTC
This sequence comes from Psilopogon haemacephalus, assembly GCA_013396835.1. NCBI lineage: Eukaryota > Metazoa > Chordata > Aves > Piciformes > Megalaimidae > Psilopogon > Psilopogon haemacephalus. The sequence goes on from VWZI01022969.1 coordinate 30,069, forward strand.
AGCTTATCTGCAGCATCATCAAGTGGTGAGATAAAGCTGGGGGAAAGGGGGAAAAGTGGTAGGGGGTTTTGGTTTGCCTCTCTTGGGGATTTTGGTCTCCAGGAGGGGTGTGGTGTCTGTATTCCTTTTTTACTGTATATTTCNAAAAAAAAAGCTTTGAAGTATGAAGTCATCATGATTCCCCACTGCCATTAGTTCCCACTGCCACCACTTCCCACCAACAGGAAGATTTGGTGTTCTTATTAAGGTCCTGTGCAACATCAGACTTCCTGCCAGATTAATTGTCAAATACTGGGAAACTCTTCAGCAAACCCAGAATGGTTGCAGAGAGATATAGACCATGCAGCACAGTAGGCAGTTCTGAGAAACCTCAGAATCACAGAAATATTCAGGTTGGCAAAGCCCCTCAGGATCACCAAGTCCAACCCAGAAACCCTGCTCTGCAAGGTTCACCCTAAACCATATCCCCAAGCACCACATCCAAAGCACCTTTAAATACAGCCAGGCTTGGGGACTCCACTACCTCCCTGGGCAGCACATTCCAGTGCCTAACCACTCTTGCTGGAAAAAAAAAAATCCTTCCTTGTGCCCAGTCTAAACCTGTCCTGCTGCAGCTTGAGGCCATTCCCTCTTGTTCTATGACTAATGACCTGTGAGAAGAGACCAGCACCACCTCTACACAAGGTCTTTTCAGGGAGCTGTACAGAGCCAGGAAGTCTCTCCTCAGCCGCCTCTGTTTCACACTAACCATACACAGCTCTTTCAGTCTCTCATTATCAGATTTATTCTCCAGGCCCTTCACAGCTTCCTTGTTCTCCTCTGCACTGGCTCCAGCACCTCCATGTCTCTCTTGCATTGAGGTGCCCAAGACGGGCACATAGAGCACAGTGTGGCCATAGCCCTGCCGTGAACATAGGTCACATGCACTTTCAGCATTGCTGTCTCCTTCCAAGGCCATTGGTTATGTTTCCAAAAGCATCTGCCCTGGCTTTACCAACTGTGATTAAACATTTGACACTGAGAACATGGAAAAGCTTAGGCTTCTCATGTTTGAAGTAAGAAAAGCACAGGAGCTACCAACACACACAGCCTCCTTGTGACTAAAGTGAGGCAAACAACTGCACAAAGTGCAGAGAGATCACAGATCATGGCCTGTCACTTGACCTACAGACAATAGTCAGGGCTTGCTCAATTTTTTGGTAATTACATGACTTTATTCATTACCAAGTTGTTGTAAGAAACCTTTGCCTGCTATTTGTGATCACCAAACAAAGATAGAGAGGCGCTGGCTTTGGCTGGGGTATGGAGGCACAGCTCTGCATGGAGACGCAATGCCCTTTAAGCACAATTCCTTGTGGAGCACAGAGGAGCAGATGGGAACAGAAGCTCCAAAGATACTGCAAAGTCTAGTCCTTGTTGTGCCTGCCCAAAACCCTGCCTGATTCCAGTAAATTCTTGTCAATCAGAATGCCAAGGTAAACAGGCACAGACTTATTTGAGGCAAATGTGTTTACTGAGCTATTTGAAACATGGAAATATTTTATGGCTTGTAATTCTTCTTTCTTCATGGAAAAATCCCATTCCTTTCTTTTTGCTCATACACCAAACAGATGGCTGCAACACTAGGATTAGCTTTGTTTTGAGCAAACAGTTCTGAAAAGTTAATCTTTGTGCCTTTCTAATGAAAATTCAACATTCCACCCACAGAACAGTGCTCTCTGCCCTAGGTTCCAGAATAACATGAAAACATTTTAGCCAGGTTTAGCTTCTTCAGGCCTGGGAACTCCATATACATGCAGTGCTTTGACTTCTGATTCTAGAACACTAATTAGAATGTGTGAGCAGAACTGAGGACAAAAGGTGCAGAGCAGTAGATTAATCATGCCAGTACAGAGCCCACACTGACCCCACAGGATCACAGGATGTTAGGGGCTGGAAAGTACCTCTGGAGATCTTCCAGTCCAAGCCCCTGCCACAGCAGCACCAGATAATCTAGCACAAGTCTCACAGAAATACATACAAACAGGGCTGCAAAGGCTCCAGAGAAGGAGACTCCACAACTTCTCTGGGCAACCTGTGCCACTGCTCTGGGAGCCTTTCAGCAAAGAAGTTGTTGCTCATGTTGAGGTCGAACTTGCTGTGCTGCAGTTTCCATCCCTTGCTCCTTGTCCTATGCCAGGGCACAAGTGAGCAGAGGCTGCCCCTGTCTCTTCCTTCCTGACCCCCAGCCCTCAGCTGGTGACAGACATTGCTTAGATCCCCTTTCAGCCTTCTCCTCTGCAGACTAAACAGCTCCAGGGCTCTCAGCCTTTCCTCATCAAGCAGTGCTCCAGTTCCTTCAGCATCCTTGTAGCCCTCTGCTGGATTATCTCCCTGTGCCTCTTGAACTGGGGGACCCAGAACTGGATGCAATATTCCAGATGGGGCCTCACTGGGCAGAGCGGAGGGGGAGGAGACACACTCAGACGCCACTCCGCATCTAGCAACACCCACTTCACCGAAAACAGTGGTTTGAGGAAAAAATCAGTCACTATCAGCCTCTTGCTCCCTTTATTGACAAAATGCTTTGTGCTCAGAGGGTCTGCAAAAGGCCCCAGCCCAGGGCACCTCTTTCACACAAGCACATAGCCTCTCCTGGTGTCCATGGAAAGAGGTAACTGGGTTCCTCTGTGCTCTTGATCTCTGTGCTTAGAAGCACCAGGCAGAGCTTCAGGATTTCTTCCACTGGAGAGCACATGTGTGATCTTGTAGCAAATGTGTTCATGTTTGCGACCTGCAACAACAGAACTTTTTTAACCCAGGCTGGATATGGCTATGGGCAACCTGATCTAGTGTGAAGTGTCCCATGCCCATGGCAGGGAGGTTGGAACTGGATTATTCTTGAGGTCCCTTCCAGCCCTGACAATTCTATGACTCTATGAATGCTGTAAACCCTTCTCTGACTCTTCTCTGCATCAGTAAAGGCTGTGTTCTAGAAGAGTGCTCTGAGGATACAGCCCTAACATTCTGAATGTCTCCTTAATGTCCATGTGCTCCCCAGAACGGACAAGAACTCTCTGTCACAAGCATCCTCTGCAAATCACTAGAAAATGAGAAAATACAGCTTCTTCTGTCAAAGTTAACATGTGGAGAGGAAATGAATCCACCAGATCCTTCTTGACTTTTGTGATGTGACAAAATTTATTGCTCATACTCTATCACCAAGAAGAGAACTCTGGTGCCCTTCATCATTTTGATCTCCATTAAACAGATGCTTGTTGGCAGGCATATTAACATAGCCGGTAATTAGTGCTGTCAAAAGACTTAAATAATTGCCCCCTAACACAAAACTTTGCAACAGATTCCCCTCTGCAGCAATTTAACATTCTCACCAGTGAGATAATTTGAAAATTCATCCTGTGGGTACTGGTTTCTCAAAAGCAGATCAGAATTTGGGGAGTGCAAGTCAGCCTGGCAAAGACAGCTATGAACAACTGCAGAGAAAGCTCAAGCACCAACAACCTCACAGCTGCCTCAGCTCTCCAAGAATATTTCCCTCTCAACCAAAAGCCTCTTTCCTCTGGGCAGATTTCCTCTGCTCAAACAGTTAACAAAACACTAGCAGCATTTGGCTGCCATCCTAAGTCAGCTGCTGGCTTCTGCCACTCAAGAGGACAGAGAGCCATGCTAAGTTAGTTATGAATCTGACTGTACCCTTTAGCTGGGAAGGGCACAGAGTTTAAAAGTAACCTTAACCATGGCATAAGACTACAAATGTCATGAGGGTCGTACAGGTGACCAACTTGGGAGCCTTGAGATTTGCAAATGTGGCACTGGGAAGCCAAGTTCCACTATACAGAAAGCTGCAGACACTCCAAACCTCATATCTGATCAGGGCACTGGGGGAGAACAAAGGTGGCTCCTCTCCGACTCGGCAGTCACTGCAGTTAAACAATAAGTATTCAGATCCCTACATGAGGATCTCAGTCGTGATTAGTCATACGCTTGCTAATCACCACAAATGCTATGACAGAAGAGGATTGCCTGAAGTCTCTTTATCTGTTTATGTAGAGTGTTTTCTCAGAGCTTGGATTAGCATCCTACAAGCCCGCAAAAAGAAGATTTCACACTTCACCAAGCTCACGGAACATTTTGGTGCTCTTGTCTCATTTGCTTTTGCCTTACCCAGAAAGACCAGTGTTGAAGATGACTTCCCCTGTGGTGGAGGATGGATGGCCGAAAGAATAGCCCTTCATCTTCGTCCCATCTTCCAGCACCAAGTTGGCTGTCTGCACCTAGAGAAATGCACAGGAAGAGACTCAAATGCAGGAGTAAAAGGTTTGGTGTTTACACAAGCCACACCTTGGGCAGCTGTCTTTCACACCTCACTCTGGAAGTATTCTTGCCTCTCTCCCATTCTCATCTGCCAAGACACTGTCTCTTTTAGTACTCTCCTGATGTTCCTTTTCTTTCTAACTCTTAGAAAACATTGTGCTCCAAAGGAGGGCAAGGCAGCTGGCTCACTGCAAGCAGAGCAGACACTGTTTTTACTGTGGGATCACTCTTCTGTACCCCTTTGTTCTCTTCTTCCATTCACTGCATCCTGGAATTAACCAAAGATTGACTCTTTCCTCAGTGTTTGCTCAAGGCCGGCTGCTGCACATGTTGGCTCTCCTCCAGCTCTGACCCTTGATGGTCGTTAACTTCTGTTGCAACTGCACAGCTAAGCTGCTACCAAGGAGTGTATGCTTAGCTGGGCTGGTGCCAGAATAGCTGATTTAGCTGTAGGACACAAGAAAAGAGGAACTTAAGGGGTCAGACAGACACTCGTGGGCTCAGTTTCCTCAAGGAGAGGCATAAATTGTGCTGGAAGAGGTCGCTGTGGTACAAGCAGCATAGAGGAAACTTCCCATAAACCCATACCGTTCAGAGAGTGATTAGCAGAATTGAGTCCCATTCTAACTGTGGGATCCCTTGCAGGCTTCACCACTGTTTCACAGCTGGGGAAAACGTGACACAGAGAGAGTTACGAGATTCAGTGGTAGAGCTGGGCCTTTGCACATACCAGGCTAAGCATGTATTCTTTTCCTTGAACTCAACTCAACCCAACTCAACCTTTCTTGGCCTGCCCACAAATTGGATTTCAAACCACTTAAGAACTACCATTTCTACCAAAAACTCCCATGAGTATATATGCACAGCAGAAATATCCAAAAGGGTTGGAAGTTTCTTCAGAGAGCAGCATCACTGATAACATGCAGAATAGAGCATGTAAGGATGGAAACAGATTTGCCAATGAGTTTCTGGGCTTAAAAGAATTTGGAGGATGTACCTTTTAGGCCCTGAGAATCTTCCACTTCTGGAATGCAAGCACAGCTGTCTCTGGGGCACAGAGCTGCAGTCACATGCTGCAAAAACCCCAGTGGTGTGCACTGCAAGAGATGTGCCAAGCGTGTTCACCAGGCAGCAGCTCTCATCATGATGTTACTTCATGGGATTGTTTTTTTAAAGAAGAATCAAGAGGAATTTGTTGTAGAAAGGAGCAAAAGAGCTACTTTCCATTAGCCGTGGATCAGATGATCAGACGAACAATCAAGGAGAAATTTCAGTCCCAGTATTGGACATTTCATACCAGGAGTGGCAAATACTCATCTAGGGCTATTCTGCAATTACAAATACCACAAAGATGAATTACTAATGTACTGAAAAATACACTAAGAACCAAACAGTGATGCCCAGTAATTGAATTCCCTGCATCTGGGATGCATTTAGCCTGGAAAAGCTAAATGCAGGGAAAAGCCTTCAGGAAGCAAAGTTTGCAGCAATGGAAGGACCAGAAAAGTTAAGATTCACCTGACACTCTGTGACCTCTGGAGCCTCCGCCTCAGTACACCATCTGCCAGGAATCTGCATGGTTTTCCTTCCACCACAGAGCACCTTCTCTTCTACACACCAGACCAGCACAGAAATAATATCTGTTGCACAGAAGCCTCTATTGTGCTATTAGGGCCCCTACACAGTGTTCAAATAATGCAGAACAACATCCCCTGAGCAACCATATCCTAGCCTCAAGTTCAGCAATAACAAGGGGTAGATGTTCAAATGTTTCACTCCATTACTTGATTTATTATTCTTAATTAAGTGCTGGTTTGTTTATTGAGCATTCTAGAAGCAATTACTCATGCTTCCATTTCCACATCCCTAAGCTGCCAGTCTACTTTGTCTGTTCAGTTTGGGTTTTAATGTGAAAAGTGATTTACTGGCTAAGTTGGCTGGATCACGGGTTAGCTGGTAGAAGATTTCACTCTCAAAAATTCAACAAGCAAGAAATGGACAAATCCCCCAGAGCTTCTGTGAGGTCCTTTTGTCTCCACCCTTCTCAGAAGCATCCCCACAGAGTCTTCAACTCTTGCAGTCTCAACTGAAGTATTTCACAGAATATTAGGGGCTGGAAGGGACCTCCAAAGATCATCTAGTCAAATCCCCTCACCAGAGCAGGATCACCTGTACCAGATCACACATCCATATGGGTCTTGAATATCTCCAGAGAAGGAGACTCCACAACCCCCTTGGGCAGTCTGTTCCAGCATTCTGTCATGCTCACACTGAAATTTTTTTCTCCTGTTTCCATGGAACTTTCTATGCCTCAGCTTCTACCATTACCCCTTGTCCTGTCAGCAGAGCGTGGCTCCAGCCTCTTGGCACTTACCCTGCACCTCACCCACACCTCACAATTTGGGATACACAATTTACAATTGGATTTCTCCTTCCTCCATGTCAGTAGCTTTACCTACCTATGCTCAGGAGAGGATGGAGAACTCACGGGGAGCTTCGAAGACAAAGCTGGCTAACAGAAAGGGCCATGCACCTTGCTGTGCTCTTACTACATTGTGCACATTTTGTCAAACAGCTTGGAAGAGTGAACCAGCTCAGGTCCCTCTTCACTAAGCACTTCACACAATAAGTAAAACAAAGCACTGTGGCAGTTAAAAAGACAAGAAAACAACAACACGAAAGTAAGTAAGTCAGAGTAATTTGTTTCAAATTAGTTCCCTGCTCCAGCAGCCCTTTCCCTTCTATAGGATGGATGACAAAGATCTGCAAAATCTCTACAGATTTGCAGCACTATTTCATTGTTAAAGTGTGTCTGCTGCAAACACAGTACTGGAAGGTGAATCATAGAATCACAGAATCATCCACATGGAAAAGGAGCTCTGAGATCAAGTGTAGCCATTTTGCCCATTCCACCAAGCCTGTCACTGCACCGTGTCCTCAAGCACCAGATCTAGATGGCTTTTAAACACCTCCAAGGATGATGACTCAGTCACCTCCCTAGGCAGCTTGTGCCAGTGCCTCAACCCTTTCTGTGCAAAAGAAATGAGGACTCTTTTCTACCTGCCTCAGAGTAACCAGCCAAGGAAACTAATTTTTTTTTTCCCCTCCAAACATATCTCCTAGTTTATCTTGGCAAGGTCAATCTGAACTCTGATGGCTAGGCTGATTGAGGACTACGAGTATACCAAGTATGGAAGGCAGGCTGGGAACCAATGTACAGCAGAGACACAGCTGGGACTCAGTTTCAGTGCAGGTCAGGTTATTTCTCTTCAGCAGGAAGATGAAGAAACATCTCCTTTCTCAGTCATGCCATGATGCCTTGCAGCAGGACAGCCCCAATCCCATTTCTTGGCACACGACTCTGTCTGGCTTCAAAACAGCCAACATAGCTATCAGAAGCACAAGAGGAGGCAAAAGCCACTAAATTTCTTCTACAGGAAGAAGCTGGCACCAAGAGTGTGCTGCATCCATCCTCTGAAGACCAAATAGCTAGTAACAAAGGAGTTTTCTCTTTGACAGAAAAGTGTCTTCCACTGAGGCATCAAAGCTGGAAATCAATTTGGCTGTTGCTAACAGGCAAGGTTTTCTTTGCCAACCCTTTTAGAGATGTAAGTGTGATCAGGGGAGCGGAGCAGCTCTGCTACAAGGACAGACTGAGGGAGCTGGGAGTGTTCAGCCTGAAGAAAAGAAGGCTCAAGGAAGACCTAATAGTGACTGTTGAGTACCTGAAGGGGGGTACAGTGGAACAGGTTGCCCAGTGAGGTCATTGAGGCCCCAACCCTGGAGATATTGAAGGTGAGGCTGGACACAGCTCTGGGCAACCTGATCCAGTTGAAGATGTCCCTGATGACTGCAGAGAGGGTTGGACTGGATAAGCTTTGGAGGTCCCTTCCAACCCAGAGCATTCTATGATTCTATATAAATAACTCCATTTTAGCACATTTGCTTCTTGCTAAAATTAAGAGGAGAATAAAGGTCAAGACTAAGGAATGAATCAAAAGCCAGGTCAGTGTCTTGGATACACCCAAGAAGATCCACATTTACATGAACTTTAGGGAGAAGCTTTGGATTAATTCCTTTACCAGCCAAGTCAAAGCCAGAAACAAAACACAGATAGCATGGTCAAAAAGTTACAGCTTCTAGAACCTGAACTCTTCTCAAGGTTGTTCACAACAAAGCCATGACAGAACTGAAAGGATGAGGTGGCACCAAGGCAAGGCACCTAACAGAAGTCACTGCACACTGGAGGAAAGGAGCATCCTTTCCCTCCCTTTCTGCAGCATCTCTCTAAGCTCCCCTCAGCACCTTTTGCCTCCCCTTACTTTTCAATTCCAAAGGCAGAGGAGTGGGGCAGCTTGAGACTTATTTTTCATCTCCTCACCCATCTCTGCTCTCCATGCCATCACTTTGGCAGTTCCTTCTCACAGGCCTCGCAATGGACTGGAAGAGACTTTTAGAGAAATCTGAAACAGTTTCCAAAATTACTGCTCAAAATCTTATCTGCTCTCCCTCTCAGTTCTATTATTTTTAGCTTGCTCCTACTGAATTTTATAGCCCTCCCAATCCTCCCCTTATTGAGCCAGCTATACTCTTACAAGCCACCTATTTATTGCTTGTACTATTCTTTACATCCCCATTGAACTGTATTGGCCTCAGATGAGCACTAAATGCTAAGAGCTTCCAGCTGCAGTCTCTCTGCCCATTCCTGAATTATAAAGACGCTTGATTACCCTGAAACCAGTGATGCTAGGCAGCCCTACACAGCCCGCTGGGATCTCTGAATTGTTTTCTGTGCCCTTTCTTTCTTTAAGAACTTAAGGATGGGATGCTGTAGGGAAATACACACCTGCAAGTCTCTACATCTCAGCCTCACCTGCAGTGGTGTTTCCCCACATGGAGTTTAAATGGACAGAAAACAAGAACTACTAGGCACTCTACTAAAACTACCACCTCTCCCTCAGGCTCTCAAATCCTTTACTTAGCTTACATATAGGTCAGAAACACGATTCCATGGATTTTGTTATGCTCCCTAAAATAGCCCACTGAGAAAAAGCAATAAAAGGCAACGAAATGCTCATTTAAAACCTGCAATAATGGGAGAATGGGATCATTACCTCTCCTGCCATTAGCCCACACACCTTAATGACTCTGTATTTCACTCCTTATAGTAACTTCTAACAGACATCCATTACCTCTAATGATGGCTGCAACACCAAGGCCAGACATAAGTCACTACTTTGTCACTTGTCTCACAATCACAGTTAACTTCCACGCTAGGATACAAAGTTATGCAATATGGATCTTGACGTGCTGGAAGGTGTTCAGTGTGGAGAAGAGAAGGCTCCCAGGAGACCTTATTGTGGAAGGGGGCTACCGGGTGGTGAGACACTAGCACAGGTTGCTGAGGGAGGTGGTGGAATCCTTGTCCCTGGAAGTTTATAAGGGCAGGCTGGATGTGGCTCTAGGCAAGCTGATCTAGTGAGAAGTGTACCTGTCCATAGAACTGGATGGTTCTTGAGGTCCCTTCCAACCGTGCCAATTGTGTGATTCTCTGATATGTTCGCTTTTTGGGACCATTTATCTATACATTTTTCCATCAGGCCTGCTTCTTTCCTGTTTGCACATTGTATATCAGAGAGTATTTTCTGCTTCTGCATGGAAACTGTCACTGTCTTAAAGCAAAAGGCCCAGGTCAGGAAAGGTTCAAGTTTTTGTATTCCATGTTATGAATCCAAATAGAATCACACGGCCCCAGCAAAGGTGCAGTTCAAAATCTCAGCTGAGACCTCAAGAGCCACAGGCTTCTAAACTACACTGAATTACAGAATTACAGAACCTTTTATGGAAGTGGCCTTTCAGATCATCAAGTCCAACCCTTAATTCAGCACTTCCAGGTCATCACTAAACCATGTTCCACAGCACCATGTCTACAAAGCTTTGAAATCCTTACAGGGATGGGGACTCCACCACTTTCGGCAGCCTATTTAGGCCTTGACAGCCCTTCTGGAGAAGAAATGGTTCCTCATGTCCAACCTAAACCCCCCCTAGTGCAACTTGAAGCTGTTTCTTCTTGTCCTGTCACTTGATACTAAGGAGAACAGATCAACCACCACCTCGCTCCAACCTCCTTTCAGGGAGTCATAAAGAGCCTTTTTCTCTCCATGAGTCTAAACATCCATTCTGACTCCTGCAGGTACCACATTCAAGTAAACAAGCAAACAAGTTTCCCAAGCGTCAATGCCAAAGCAGAAGATGTCACAAAGAGATGTCTTGGGGCTGGCTGGCATCATAGCTTGCGGTGAGCCAACTAGTCACAGTGCAGGTACAAATGCTGCACCAGACTCAGCACTTCAGGTACACAGTAGGTCTTGGCCCTACATGCCTTGAAACAGAAAGAGGCCTCAGTTCATTCTGACCCACCTTGGCTGTATTTGCACTTGCTGGAACTGACATTAAAGGGTTTCATCTGGAAGGTGCCTTTCACTGCATCAGGCTTATAACCACAGGCTGAAGTGTCTTTGGACTGAGCTTTCTGTGCATCACGCTGCTGTACTCTACAGATCATGGCAGAAATAACAGAACCAGCTTCAAAAAGGCAAGTAAAAAAAAGGCATCTGGCATTGCAGCAGAGCTCTTCTGCCCTGATTAGTTAGTTTGACCATTTCTAAAACCCTAGTGGACTTGAGTGCACCTTCTTGTCTCCTACAACACAGAGCATCAGCATAGTGATGCTACAGACCATTACCAGCCACAAACCAAGCAGCCACCTATGAATCTTTGACTCCTACCCTCAAGACACACAGACATTTGCCAACAGCACCTCTTAGTACATTCACAGGTTCCATTCATGCAGCAGTGATACCAGTAAAATTGTCTCCATGTTCCCTAACCCCATATCAATTTGAAGCACAAAATCAAAAGAGAAGATGTTGTTCAGGCTGTGTGGGAAATTGGTTTATCATATCAAGAGTCGCTTTCTAGCTCAGTGGTGAGATTTCAAAGTGGACTGATAGAAACTGGCATCTGTTTAGGAAGAAGTGAGAGATGGCACTGCCCCATCTGAGGGCTCTGACACAGTTTTAATGGGTGGTCAGTGTCAATCAAGACAGCTTCACTAGCCTGAGGAACACTCAAGGGACTTGCTCATGTTGGAGCCCTGCTTCCTTTTCAAATGGTGCAGCTGTGGGAACTGGTAACCATGATGGCTTTATAATCATTGTCATCACAAGGAGGAGTAACTTTCCCCTAAGCTAGATGGCAGAACCAGGATCAGTGTGCCGTGCTTTAAAACAGTGAACGAGGTAACAGTTGATGCCTAATGCATGCTCTGAAGAAGGGAAAGACATCGGCAAGAACACCACTCACAACACAGGCTCTGTGAGACAAAGCTGAACTGAGAACTCCTGTGCTGAAGAAAGGGATGAAAATAAAGATGCCTCTTTCCTCATCCAGTTTCTCCCTGCAGCCAATTTTTGTTTTGAAAGTAATGGATCTGTTGCCAGGAGCTCAGAGAACTCCTGAAAAACTCGGTGCCTGTGGGACGGGTAAGAGAAACTCTAGTCTTCTGTGGACAGAAATGGTCCTTATAAGCCCTCTACTCCACCCTGCCAGGTAAAATGGTACCCACAGCCCAAGACTCCAAGATCTCTTCCCTGCCATCAAAAGTGCCTTTTGAACACAAAGTGCCCCATACCAAAACTCTGCCAGTGGCTACAGAACTCACCAGGTCCCCTCTTGCTACTGCACCACTGTACCCTGCCTTCCCTGCCTTAGCAGCACTGCTCAAAGGCAGCTCCTGCCAACAGCAGAAGGAAGCTGGGGGGTCCCACCTCAGGAGATCAAGAGATGGTGCACTGAGGCATTCACAAAGAGTTGTCCACTTCTTCCATTAATCTCCAAGCCATCATGATTCCCAACGCATTGAAAACGGATCCTTTGCAGATCAAATGGGATTCATCCCATGCTTCAAAGGCTGCATGTTTGTTAATACCTATTCAGTTTGTGCTTGCATGGACTGAAGGGCTTGCTCTGTTAGCTGTCAGCCCTGGAGAAGGCTAGGGTGTTCCTAAAGAAAATACCATATAGTAATTAACAGAAACCCTGAACTTCCATCTTTTTGATGCAATTTACCCTATAACTTCCACACCAGTCTACACAAAAAGTGTATTTGTTTAGCCAATAAAACCACTTCACCAAACAACCCCTTGCTTAGGGTTCAGACAGATCTCCTAGGTTGAGTTATCTGTGCCTAGGTAAGCCCTGTTATCTGCAGCAAGCCAAATGCCCATTAAACCAAAGCAGCTCAGTTACTGTTACCTTGATGCTCAACAACCTGGTACCAGTCCTTGAGAAACTCCAGTGATCAGTAGACACATTGCAAAACTCCAATCTGTCCTTCAAAGCCTTCAGCACTTTGCAAGTTGTCAAAATTCTTATCATCTTGAAAAGCCTCCACTGGGTAACTTGAGTTCAAAGCAAACAAGATAACCCCAGAATCTGCTTGTGTGTCTTCCTCCAAGACTTGGTGCAGACAACTGTCTGGCAGAGCCACAGCTGGTGTGCTGGACTGCACAGCACTCCCCTACTCCTTCCCATTTATTCTGCCAGTCAAAGCCTCAGGTACAGCCCCACCTCCTCCCACCCCTCCTTGAGGGGATGCTTGCTCAGACACCCTTGTGACACCTTTCACAAGGGCCTCTGAGCACTATTGCAGGGATTGCATCACACAGGCCAGACAGTAGCTCTGCCTGCTGGAAGAGAGCAAAACATGATAAAGAAATCACAGAATCACAGATGGTAGAAGAGACCTCTGAGATCACCAAGTCCAGCCTATGTCCTAATGCCACCATATCGACCAGACCAGGCACTACATGATACATCCAAGCTTGCCTTAAACACCTCCAGGGATGGTGACTTCACCACCTCCCTGGGCAGTCCATTCTAGTCTCTAATTCCCCTTTCCAGCAGGAAGTGCTTCCTAACATCCAGCCTAACCCTCCTCTGGCACAGCTTCAGGCCATGCCCTCTCATCTTGGCACAAGTTGCCTGGGAGCAGAGCCTGACCCCCACCTTACTACAACTTCCCTTCAGGTAGTTGTAGAGTGTGGTAAGGTTCGCCCTGAGCCTCCTCTTTTCCAGGCTTACCACCCCCAGCTCCCTTAGCCTCTCCTCATCAGCCTTTACCACCAGTTCCGTCACCAGTCTCATCGCTCAGTCCTTACGCTCTGAAACAAACACTCTCCATGTCAGTAAGAGATGATGAAAGAGCACCACTTGTTCCCCTAACAGTTCTGTGGACTGGGCAAATTCATAGTGTGATTTTGAGTGCTCTTCAATCTGTGATGAGGGGTCCATCCATCAGCTTGTGGGACAGTCTGTGACTGCTACAAGCATACTTGTACTGAAAGAAGCAGGAAGGCCAGGTTATGTGGAAAGGCATGACCTTTTTGTTCTGAGTTTGGAGAGTACAAAAAGCCCTTGGAAAGTCCCTAAAGTGCTGCCCCTCTACAAATAAATTGAAAGAACATCTCCAGGATAAATAAACAGCTGCAAGAGAAAGGCATCTTTTGGTAACATTTCCATAAAGAGCAGGTGAAACAAGGTGAAATACTCCATATGCTCTCTCCTAACTGACTGCAGACCTATTGCACCTATTTCCTATCACCAAAAAGCTGCAACTCATTTGTCAGGCACGAGAACGAAGGCCGTGGGAGAAGCCTGCACATTATTACTCCTCAGGAGCATCTTAGCTTAGACCACTGAAAGAAAAGAGATACATGGACTTCTATTCTTTGCAGCTGGAAACACACTGCTCTGAAGGACTTACATGGCCTTTTTGTCAGATGGAGCACCATGTGAGCAAATGATCAATCAATATGATTTATGCAATTGCCCCATTTATTAGCGATTCTACAGCTTCTCTTATAGCCAGCAAGTGGGGATGTCTGCAAATACTACAAAGTAATTGGCACAGGGGATCATATGTGGAAGACAATAGTTGGTTACATAATAATAACAATGATCTCATAGTTATCGAGAAACTTCTAGGTAACTTTTTCAGAAGCAAGAACTGTCCCAGTCTGTGTCTCTGTTTTCCTTCCGTCCTTTCCAGCTGCACTTTCACTTCACAGGTGTTCCGCTGTGCCTTTCTTTCACACATCTTCCTGGCAGTAGGTTGTTCACCACTACCAGGCTATTTCTTCTCAGAAATCTCTCCACAATTCCCCCTTTATTCTTTTGAACAACCCACGCTTGATCCACGATTTTATGCAATCCCCTTTTAAGACAGCTATAAGCCATACAGTAAACAAAATGCTCACAACCATGTATCTGTGTAAGAAGCAAAAAGTCAATTGCTGCATGATTCTGCAAAAGCATATCTGAGGGTTTTCTGTTTCATTAACTTTTCTGTAAACACTTTGGTATTAATATTCATGATAGCCTGCTATCCCTAACCAGATGTCTTGCTATTTCTTTATTCTCCTGTGGGATGCGGCTGTCCTGCTATGGGAACAAGAGGCCTGTGTTAGGCTGCCTTGTTGGACCATGAGCCAAGGCCAAATTTATCTCACGTTACCACATTTCCTCCTTTTTACTTTGAAGAGAAAGAAAATAGTGTTTAATACCAGTTGCAGGCGCCCTTCTGCAAAGATAATAGACACAGAATAACAGAATGTTAAGGGTTGGAAGGGACCTCTGGAGATCATCAAGACCAACCCCTCTGCCAAAGCAGAATCACTTTGGGCAGGCCACACAGGAACACATCCAGGCAGGTTTTGAAAGACTCCAGAGGAGACTTCACAACCTCTCTGGACAGCCTGTTCCACTGCTCTGTCAACATCACTGTAAAGAAGTATCTCCTCATGTTGAGGTGGAACCTCTGGTATTCTATCTTGTACCTGTTGTTCCTTGTCCTAGGCACCACCAAAAAAGAGTCTGACACCTTCATCTTGACACCCGCCTCTCAGATATTTATAGACATTGATAAAATATCCTCAGATATTTATAGACATTGAAAAAAGCCTTCTCTTCTCAAGACAAAACAGCCCCAGGACTCTCAGTCTTTCTTCATAGGACAGATGTTTAAGATCCCCAAGTCTCTGTTGGTCTCTTTCCAGCAGATCTCTGTCTGTCTTGAATTGGGGAGCCCAAAAATGGACACAGTATTCCAGGGGTGGTCTAACCAGGGCAGAACAGAAAGGGAGAAGAATCTCTCTAGACCTGCTGGACACACTTTTCTTAATGCACGCCAGGATGCCATTGTCCCTCTTGGTCACAAGGGCACATTGCTGTCCCATGAACAATAAGTCTCCAAGGTCTTTCTCCATGGAGCTGCTTTACAGCAGGATGACCCCCAGCCTGTACTGCTGTCCAGTGTTATTTCTCCCCAATGCAGGATTCTGCACTTGTTCTTACTGAACTTGATGATAAAGAGGTTTCAAGGCACCAGAATAGAAGACAAGGAGGTTTTTCTCATTAAAGTAAAACTGCATGTTTAACATGTTCACTTCCTTTAGAAAAGTCCTTAGATTGAAAGGTCTCCCAGGCTATGAGTTGTGTTTAGCAGTGTTAAACAGAACAGGACCTCTCCTATTTTGTACCATGGGGGAATATTAAATCTAACATGGAGGAACATTTAAAAATTACAGTTCTAACAAGGTAGTACATATGAGAATTCAAATCGATTTTAATTTCTTTGTATATCCTTCCTGATGCATTGCATTACTCCTTTCACTTAAGGTAGGATTCTGTTGAAGAACAAAAACCTGTCTCATCTCCAGGCCTTTAAATTTATTCTATCCCTTTCATATCTCAGCTGGTCTGTCAAGACCCAGCAAGAACAGAAAACATACTGCAGCATACAAAAGCTAAGATATTTAAGATACTTTTTATGTATCTTTTTGTTTTTCTTTTCCCTTTAACCTTGAACTTATTTTCCATTCCTAAGATTCTGGTAGCAGCAGGCAGCAGTACTCCAATATATTCCTGATAATACCAGAATGCCCAGGGAAATACTGGTATGGATTTTTCAGCTTCCCTCCAGCCACTAAGACAGGGGGAGTCTTCTGCATTTCCAGAAAGCACAGGTCTGTGGAGACCTTTGATTATTATCCCAAAGTGGGGACGGGGTGGGGGGACATAGTACTTTAAACTTTACAGGCGACCAACAAGGCAGTTGTTCCCACTTAACTTTGAACCAATATACTACTAGTAGGATTTCCAATTTCTCCTAAAATAATTGCTGAAAGCTTGTGCATTAAACCAGTTAGCAAAGCATGCAAAAGTAACATGCAATGCATGTGCATTTCTCCTTGCTTGTTTACACTAGTAAGTCACAGCATTTGATGTTAACCAGTTTAACAACACCATATCCCAGAATACATTTCAATTTCTTGCCACAATGTCTGTATGCCACCTGAGCAAGACCTTTGCTCACTGCCAAAAGCAGGCTAAACACAACAAGCTGGTATCCATCAAAGACCTGTGGACAAGAACAAATACATTCCTTACAGCAATAGATCTATTCACATTTTCTAGGCTGACCCTCTATGTGTGATGTATCTGAACAATTCCTTTTTTGTTTCCAAAAGTCAAAGGTTTCAAGTTAGCATAAGCAGATGTATCATCTATGCTGCAGTATCACAAAAAATACTTTTCTATTACATGCTGTCTAAGTAGTTTGCTGTCTGTTCATCTTCCTGTACTTCATGATTGCACTGTGACTCAACTGCATAGGTGTGATGCTATCTTTTTAAATAGCTGCACTAGACTGTACCAAGGCATTTCCTAAAAGCATTATCTTTCTATGGACCTACTATAGCAAACTGGTAGCCAATGTAACATGCTGCAAATGAAATCTCAGTGTGTCAAAACTGAATCCAACAACCTTTAAATCCTTGCCATTTAACCTTGCCAATATATTGTACTAAAAGCTTTTTTCCCCCTTTTTTTAATTTCCTTTTTTTTTTCTTATTTTCTGTTCCCCTTTTTTCCCTTTTTAAATATTTGTACAATTATCCCTATTCCATTACTGATATAAAAGAAAAAATCCCAAACTATAATATCTCTTATTCTAAACTCTTAACCTTTAACTATACCAATGCTAAAA